>CALNVZ010003426.1:30916875-30926912 GCA_940671915.1 Paracentrotus lividus
ATTTTAGTTCCGTTACGTGAAGAAAAGGGCTTTTCCAGTCTTACGTTGCTCATTTGAAGCATGAATTCTGAAAAAAAATTCCATAGGGACCATGACATGTGCCCAAAGAATATTAAAATACAACCCATAAAAATGGGTTATTGATGATCTTCTAGCTGCATAAAAAATTACTGCAATGAATTGTCGTAATTCTTAAAATGGCCTGATTGTTTGCGTTTTTGTTTGATGGGTTCATTTAAACCGTGATATGAATGGATATTGGTTGTATACACTTCCAAAAACAGGAATTCCCTCATTAATTTGATCAATTATACCTCATGGCAAAGAAGTAAAAAATCGCACTTTCGCAATTTTTGCTGCATGCTTTACTGCAACCGTAAAATTTGACGCAAAATTTCGTTCCGTATATTGGGAAAGCACGTTTTTGCATAACATTCGACGCTGCAATGTTTACAATCTAAAAAAATGGGTTCCGTGTCATTGAATCCAAAAGTCGCCATTTTAGAGCTTGCGAACTTTAAAAAAATGACATTTTTTGCATTCAACCATTACTCACTGAAACCATGACTTGATGATTTTTTTCTAAAATTCGCCTCTTATTGTGGATAATTAAAATCCCCTACATGGACATATAATTAGATTTTTAAAATTCCTCCTGGTTAAAAAATTATTGATATCTGAAATAGGGGGAACTTTCTTTTTGTGTTGTGTTTATATACAGTGGTGGCCAAAATTATTAGAACACCAAGTAAATTTGAATGATTTTAGTTGTTTTCATTCAGTTGGCAATTTAAATACCTATAAAAAGGTTGGAATGTCTACGAAAGTCATCATTATACTTTAAGAACTAAATAATATAGTCATGCGTTTGGAACTCGCCCCCAACTCGCCCTTTTTTGTGTTACGCTACCAATGGTAAAATCTAAGAAATTTTGCCCCTATCAGGATCAAAGTGTCATAACGTTAAAAATATCAAGTCTCTCCCTACAAAATTATACATTTTCTGAAAGGAAATTTCATGAGAATGTCAAATATGGCATTCATTATAAGCTAAAATGAAGTAGTAACATCTTATGTTGGCATTTTTGAATTATTTGTGAGGGGCCCCTAATTTTTAATTTGGAGCCCCTATTCAAGTCTCCCTTTCTTCTGACCCTTAATCTTTTAACATATTTAAATAGCTCATAGAAATTTCCTTTAAAGAAATATACATTTATAAGAAATTTTTTAATTTCGTGAAAAATAATCTTAACCTTAAATGGGCATGGTTATTTTGGTGATCTTACCACAAAGGGAGAGGGCCAATCCACCCTCCCCATGTGACCAAATTTTCTGAAACTCGGCATGTATTTGGGCATATTAGAATGATTAAACCTGGAAGGTTTCATATTTCTATCTCAAATACTTTTTGTGCTCCCCGCATATGTAATTGAATTTTACGTTTCTACATTTTGGACTCCATGTTTAATACACGGTCTATGGGGAAACTAAAACCGCATAGCGCTACGATTTTTGAAGCTGCACATTACCTGATGGTCGTGGTTATTTTGGTGATCTTACCACAAAGGGAGAGGGCCAATCCACCCTCCCCATGTGACCAAATTTTCTGAAACTCGGCATGTCTTTGGGCATATTAGAATGATTAAACCTGGAAGGTTTCATACATCTATCTCAAATACTTTTTGTGCTCCCCGCATATGTAATTGGATTTTACGTTTCTACATTTTGGACTCCATGTGTCATACACCATGTACACGGTCTATGGGGAAACTAAAAGCGCATAGCGCTACACACAAAAATGAGAACTTGCATATATGAGTGATCACACTCAAATATCCAAGTATTTTTGACAATATATTGACACACATCCATGAGTGCTTTCAACTCAATAACGCTACTTTGAAAACGCACGCTAATCGAGATTTAAATTTGACAATATAGTGACACACCAAAATGAGATTTTTTAATTAACTCATTTTATTGAGTAACATAACTAATTGTTATTAGAGTACATTGCACAAACCTAATCTAGGTAACGCTTTACATACTCAGAGAGTCAGTAAGTAAGGTTGCACAAACTCATCGACTGCTTGTGATGAGTGTGTGCAACCTTTACTACTGACTCTCTGAGTATTAATATAAAGCGTCTACTCACTAGTGAGTCCTATTCTTTTTGTTGTTTGTTTGCCTGTTTTTATAATGATATTTGGAATGTTCCGATGATAATACACATCAGTGCATCAATTCACTCAAACCAATACACTGCATTATCACTTCAGGTGCATCAATCCACACAAAATACATTGCAATTACCACTCAATGCATCAAATTACTAAAACTGTGTACATGACTGACAAAGTAATGGAAATCCATGTATGTAATCTAGCTGTTATGTTACTCAGACGATGTATATCATCGCGACATTCCAAATATCAATAAAAAGCAACAAAACAAACAAAAGGAATAGGACTCACGCGAAAGACATAAGAGCATGCAGGCTCTCCGCTCTCGATCTCCGTTCCGCTACCACATTTACGTACGTACGCGTAGAAGCATACCTCGGGTGCAGTGTCGATGTCCGTCTCGTGATCCGAGTAGGCGTACCTGGGCGCAACATGCTAAAGGTACCGCATAGCAGTAAAATTACTCTCAAAGACTTTCACGAGACTTTAGAAACGTATACGAAGACGTGTCGTAGTTTACTCATCTAGTGAATTACAGGCTATATAGAATTTTTCAGCAATTCTCACTTTACTATTGTTAGTGTTTTCACCCGACATCCACCAAGACGTACCAAGTTGAAAGAGAAACTCCACTTGCGCAATGTGTTTTACGGCAATAAACAGTAAAGATACGTAAGTGGATACCAGATTGTTTTTTATATTATCCTCAGATAATTTTTTCATTCGCAAGTATCCCTTTTATTACTTTACATGTTTGGAAGAGCGAGAGTGTCGTACTTTACATTAAACGAACCAGATTCTGAATAACATACGTGGTACACGATAAAAGCATCGCCAAAGAGTACAGAAACGTTTTTTACTCTGGACAGTTCTTGTGTCTTTGTCGTACGGATTATTGAAGCTGCACATTACCCTGATGGCGAAAACAACACCACATAAAAAGAAATTCCCTATTTCAGATATCAATAATTTTAACCAGAGGAATTTTAAAAAATCTATTATATGTCCATGTGGGAATTTTATTTAACTACAATGGGAATGAATTTTAGGAAAAAATCATCAAGTCATGCTTCAGTGAGCAATGGTTGAATGCAAAAATGTCATTTTTTGAAGTTCGCAAGCCTAAAATGGCAACTTTGATTCAATAACGGCCATTTTTTCAGATTTAAACATTTTACACACAGAGATGTATGCAAAAGTGCTTCCAATATACGAAAAAGAATTGCTGTCAAATTTCACGGTTGAGTGAGCATGCACAAAAATTGCCACATCTGCCATTTGTTTCTTCTTGCCATGGTAATTCGATCAAATATGATGGAATTCCTGTTGTGGAATGTATGCAAACCAATATCTATTCATTCATGGGTTGAAGACCCATCAAACAACCAAAAAATAGGCATTTAGAATTACGAAGAGTCATTGAGTAATTTTATGCTCTAGAAATCATCTCAATAACATTTTTGGCTTGTACTTATATTCTTTGGGCAACGTGTCAATGATCCTATGCATTTATTTCCAAATTCATGCTTCAGTGAGCACGTGAGAACTGGAAAAGCCTTTATCTCACATACGGACTAAAATTCAAATTCTTACTTTGATTAAATGAAAAAATTCTTTCAGGGAGTACCTTGATTTTATTTCATAAAATCCGATGTTCACCCTCATGGGCCCAAGATACAAGAAAACCGGAAAATTGAGAGAAAGTTTGGGGCTTCGTCATGGTCCAGTGACTTTCAAATACGTAATTTGAATAAATCACGTTAGAGACCAGTTGAAGCTATGTGCAAAGTTTCAAAAATGAATTCACAGTCAAATGGACAAAAAACTGACAATTAAAATGTGCAAATTTCACTTTTGTTAAAACTTTTGGTAAACCTCTGTACATAAAGTCAATGGAGGAGGAAATCAACACCTGACAAAGTGAAATCGGCCAATTTATTGATCATTATTGTTAATTCTACTGGAATTTATGTCACGAAACTTGGCACCACACTTCAAATGATCTCTAGCTATCATGATCTTGATTCAAATTACGTATTCGAAAAGTCACACTCCATGACGAAGCCCCAAATCTTTTTCTCATTTGCATGATTTTCCTGTGCCCACTGAGGCGTGAAACATTGGGATTTTTGTGAAAATAAAATCAAAAGTACTCTCCAAAAAGAATTGTTATATTCAATCAAAGTAAGAATTTGAATTTTAGTCCATACGTGAGAAAAGGGCTTTTCAGTCTCACGTGCTCACTGAAGCATGCATTTTGAAATAAATGCCATAGGATCATTGACACGTGCCCAAAGAATATAAATACAACCCAAAAAATGTTATTGAAGTGCTTTCTAGTGCATAAAATATCTGCAGACATTTTCGTAATTCTAAAAATGGCCGATTTTTTGGTTGTTTGATGGGTTCATTAAACCGTGAATGAATGGATATTGGTAACATACACTTCTAAAACAGGAATCCCATCATATTTGATCGATTATACCATGAAGAAGTAAAAATCGCAGTTTGGGCAATATTTGCTGCATGCCCACTTAACCGTGAAATTTGATGCAAATTTCTATTCTGTATATTGGGAAGCACGTTTTGCATACATTCTGACGTGTAAAATGTTTAGAATCTGAAAATGAATCCGTTATCATTGAATCAAATTTGCCATTTTAGGCTTGCGAACTTCAAAAAAATGACATTTTTGCATTCAACCATTGCTCACTGAAGCATGACTACATGATTTTCCCACAAATTCACTCCCATTGTGGCTAATTAAATTCCCGACATGGACATTTAATTAGATTTTTTAAAATGCCTCCTGGTTAAAAAAATATTGATATTTGAAATAGGGGGAACTTTCTTTATGTGTTGTGTTTATATAAATATGGTGTCAAAATAAAAAATAGGGCATTGAGAATCCCATAGACTTTGTGTAGCTTCGGGTGTTTTAATAATTTTGGCCACCACTGTGTGTGTGTGTATATATATATATACAGTGGTGGCCAAAATTATCAGAACACCAAGCATATTTAAATGATTTTGATAATTTTCATCCAGTTGACCATTTAAATACCTATAAAATGGTTGGAATGTCTCCGAATATCATCATTATGCTTTAAAAACTAAATAACAAAGCCATGCGTTGGGAATTCGCCCCCAAGTCGCCCTTTTTTATGTGACACCACCAATTGAAAAATTTAAAAATCTTACCCCATTCAGGAACAAAGTGTTATAACATCAAACTTTTTAAGCCTCTCCTTACAAAAGTATATATATATTCTGAAAGGAAATTTCCTGAGGATGTCAAAAATGGTATTCAACACAAGGTCAAGTAGTTACATCTTATGTGGGGATTTTAAAATTATTTTTGAAGGGCCCCAAATTTTTAATTCAGTGCCCCTATTTAAGTCCATTGTTCCAATGACTCTTAATATTTCAACATATTTGATTTGCTCATGAAATTTCCTTTTAAAAAATATACATTTACAAGGAGTTTCCTCGTTAAATTTAAAAAAAAATAGTCTTAACCTTTAATGGGCATGGTTATTTTGGCCATCTCACCACCAAGGGTGGGAGCGAATCCACCCTCCCCATTCCACCAAATTTGCTGAAAATTAGAATGTATTTGAGGTATATAAGAATGAACAAGCCTGCTAAGTTTCATTCTTTTACCTCACATAGGTTTTGAGCAATTGGCATATGTAATTGGCATTTTACTTTTTTTTTTTGCATTTGGACTACATGTTTAATACACAAGTCTATGGGGAAACCAAAAGCGCATAGCGCAACTATTTTTAATGTTGCGCATTACCAGATGGTCGAAACTATATAAATTTGGTATCAACATATACGTAAGACCCTATGCTAAAAGTCATGAAAGCTCATGGCACACAAAAGATATCTTTGATCTGATTTCGGCAAATGAACTAGGGCATTGATAATCCCATAGACTTTGTGTAGGTTCAGGTGTTCTAATAATTTTGGCCACCACCGTATATATATATGTTAAAAGTTTATCGCACTTTGTAGTTCATGTCAAAATACCTATTGTGTGTGAAGCAGGTAGAGAAATGTTTAATACTTTGTGCAAATTAAATGCATTATGTACGCCCGGCCTTTGTGAAGAGCGCGCTTACACAAAATGTACAGATCCTAAGTTGGTGAATCTTTTGACACAATAAGTCATGATTGATGAATATTTGAATTAGAAGCGATTTATCATACAAATCTGTTGCAGGCGATGCTTGACTGAAGTAGACACATATTCGGACCATGTGGTCCAACCCAACCCTTTACCGACACGGTCTAGATAGTGTGGTTGAAAAAAATACCGCACAAAAAAGGCACACTTCTCGTAGCAATTTGATGTGTATTGAGGGTGGTGTCTGTTAACTATGTATTGTTGTATTGAAGGTATTGGAAGGCGATTCAGAAATCAAATTGACATCTTTTGACATATACCTTCTATCCAAACATGACTAAATAAAAAAAAAAAAAAAAAAAAAAAAAAACAAAGAAAAAAAAAAAAAAAAGAAAAGATAACACTTTTTAAAGTCTAGGTGTCTACTACTTGAATACCTGAGTAAACTTTAAAATGGTAGCTGGTAAATTTACCTACACGTAATGCATATATATATTTCTCAAACTACTGGTTTAAACATTATCAAGGGGAATTCACTCTTTGTGTGTGTGTTTACATTTACTATTAAGAGCCCACGCACATTTATGGTCAAGGCTATCTCGCCTTAAACATCTGTTGTCTGCTCTTAAAAGTAAAGAAAAGAAAGAAATATGAGTGTGCAAATATTTTGCTTTTGTCCTGAATTTGTATGGATAATCTTCCTCCAAGGAATAATGCTGCACTTCTAAACATTTTAAAGCAAATATGCTTACTGTCTGCTTGATCAAACATGTTTTCAATAACACTAAACGGGCACCAAACCACATGACACCGCTGTGTCACGGAATCCAATGAGCACTGAAATAGCATCATGATCTCTGCGGTTTTTCATTGGTGCAGCGAAAGAGCAAAGTATTCTGAAGGCGGGGTTTAGTATACGTGGGTATGTTTGTCACTCACTGCAAGTTGTGCGCGCGTGTGTGTTTTATGGTTGTGCGCGTTGGGAACTAACACTCTTTTTTCAAAAAAAAAAAAAAAAAAAAAATTAATAAATAATATCAATAATAGATGGTGATAATATAATTATTATAATAAATATAATATGATGATAATAAATAAATAATATAATAATAATATATAATTAATAATATAATAATAATAATAATAATAATAAATAATAATAATAATAATAATAATATAATAATAATATATGATATAATAATAATATAATATAATAATAATATAAAATAATAATAATATAATAATGAATAATAAATATAATAATGATAAAATAATAATAATATATAATAATAAATGATAATAATGATAATGCTCGGATTAAAAGCGTCTTTTCCATATGATACAAACTTGATGTATGGGAAATTGAAAATTTAAAAAATATCATTTGCATATGTCAGTTATGGTTGTTAACGAATATTATTATCTCTAAACGGCTTTAAAGCAATTGAAGAGTTTAGGAGAAGAAGTACATAAGTTGTAAAATACCAGTTCTTGAGATACAATGGGTTGAATATATTCAAACTAGGCTATTCTCACATCACAATATTTTAAAATTTGGATTAAAACTAGAGTGGAAGGATTGTTAAGGAGAGTAATAAAAAAAAATTATATACGACAAATTAGTAATCAATTGAATGAACCGCATTTTAATGAACCGCATTTTGAACTCAAGTACTTCGTTCCACTGAAATGGTGGACTTATTTCGATTTTCCACTTAACAAAACATCAGTGTTATTAAAGAGGGTTTCCTGCTTCGTAATTTGTGTGTGTTGCAAAACGGAAACTTCCTCATGTTTTTTTTGATCTGTGATACCTTTATAGGTAAAAAAGAGAAGAGAGAATCGGATAGATATTAAAAAAAATAGAAGATAATAAGTAAATAATCCTGGAGACTGTTGATTCCCACCTTTTTTTTTTTACACGTTTAGGAACACCGTTTATCTGTAATATACAGTGCGTCCCAAAAAGAACATATACACTTTTGAATGAGCTGCCAAATAAAAATATATGATTTTAGTAATGAAATTTCATGTATGGAAAGACTCATTATCCCAATTTTCATATAGACATCAAAAACCTCGAAAATAAAGTCATGCATGAATGAGCAGCGTTCACTTTTGTAAAGGTATAGAAACTAGGGTGCGCAGGAATTGCCTACCATTTTGTATGAGAAGTCATTTGGAGCTTTATGGAATTGGGATGATATGCAGCAATTAACTGATCAATTATGATGAGTTGGGGTTGCTAAGTGAAATTTGTGAATGGGATTACATTTTCATGCATAGAGGTGAACAAAATATGTATATTTCCTATTGTTGCATTGAACTTTCCAAGGTATATTTAAAAGTCCTTCAGTGGTGTGTTTAATCTCTCTCTCTCTCTTCCTTTTCTCTCCGCCTCCCTTCTTCTCTCTCTCATCTCCTCTCTCTTTGTTCTTCCTCTCTCTCTCTCCTCGCTTTCTTACTTTACTCTCCCTGCCATCCCTTCCCTCTCTTCCTCTCTATCTATCTCTCTCTTTTTGCAGAGGGTGTTTTGACCATTCATATTTCATTGGTATTCTAACTCAAATATCCGCACTTCTCTCGCATTTTTTTTTTTTTTTCTTTTTTTTTTTTTTTTGGGGGGGGGGGGGGGGGATTAAACATCAAGTGACATCATATATGCCTGCCCCACATTTCAATTACTGTAAGATTATCTAACTCTCATTGAATTAATTAATATCCAGGTGGATTTGTTAAATTGAATACATTAAAAAAATGTTTGTTGAAAAAAAAAAGAACATCACTGATGTTAGACATTCAGACAATCCAAAAGATCATGAAAACGATTATCAAACTGATCAAAAATCTTACCCTCCATCTCACCTGTTCTGCACCCCATCCTGACTACCACTAACACACCACTGAAGAAACCTTGGAAAGTTACAATGCAACAATAGGAAATACATATTCCTGTTCACTCATGCATGAAAATGTAATCCCCAATTCCACAAACTTCACTTAACAAACCCCAACTCATCATAACTGATCAGTAATTCTGCATATCATCCCAATTCCATAAGCTCCAAATGACTTTCCTCATACAAATTGGTATGGCAATTCCTGCGCACCCTAATTTCCATACCCTTTACAAAAGTGAACGCTGCTCATTCATGCATGACTTATTTTCGGAGTTTTTGATGTCATATGAAATTTGGGATAATGAGCTTTCCATACATGTAAATTTCATTAACCCCAAAAATATACTTTTTATTTGACAGCCATTTAAAAAGTGTATAGTTCTTTTTGGGACGCACTGTACATGTACATGTGAATTTTGGTGTTTGAAGGAGTGAAGATCGTTTTCCTCTGGATACATACCTGTCTGACCTAAAATGATAAGACATTATCGGCGCTAATATTTTTCTTTTTACCGTTTTGGGGCACTTTTTGTGAGGCATAGAAGGCATGGAGGAAAAATTGTGCTTCTTCTGCTCTCAAGTCCCTCCAACACTATGGAAGAATCAATTGGGTGAATAAGTGCACTCTTTATTACCTTGGAATTCAAAAAAGAAAAGGCGGATCCTGGATTCTCAATCTGTATGGAGAAAAAAAAAGGAAAAAATGGAGAGAAAAAAATAAATTAATAAGAATGATAATAATTATGAGCAGGATTGTGTTGAAATCTTTCTGGATTTACCTGTGGGATGGAAAAACTATAAATCCCTGTCCATTTTGAGAGA
>CALNVZ010003426.1:30926937-30954191 GCA_940671915.1 Paracentrotus lividus
AATTTGCTTTGTGGTTAAATTGTTGAACCTAAGATGGAGAATGAAGCTCAATAAAAGAACATTGCCGGATTATATACGGATTGAAAATGAAAGAATAAACATTAGAATCATATGGTGGAAACAATAGTTCACGATACCAACTGCATATATCATAGCCGATAATCCGCGATTATTTATTTTGAGGGTCCAAATAATTTGGCGGTAAAATGAGAGGTTATGATCACTATAATGATGAAAGTAAAAGCACTTTTAATGATAAGGAAGCAGTGTGCGAGAGTGCGTGATGCGGCGTGTGATTAAACTGCTATCTGTACCTGTGCAGCGTAGCTTAACGGCATTGAATGTTCGAATCATGAAAATCGTTTCGCTTAGATAACGAAATTGAAGTGTTTTTTGAAAAGACCTTACCCTTTGTATCACACATTTGAAGTGCATCCTTAATCATGAAACTGCCAGTGCGCTATATACCGAAATTTTAAACTTGTAAGTCATTAATTTGCTCCTAGAAATGAACGTTGCAAAGGCATTTCGGCATGAACACCGAATTTTTGACTCAAAGTCACGTCCCTGCAACGGCACCGCAAAACACCTCGAATTTGAAACACCCATGTAATGAACAACAGATGGATAAATTGAATGACAATTGGCGGGAAAAAACCTATATTATTTACTATTGAGATAACTTTTTATAAAAACACGGAACTGTTCACAAAACTACTTAAACACAGCCCTTTCAGATAAAAGCCCCAAACCTATATTACTTTAATTGAATCAATTTTTATTTACAAAGCGACTCGCCAGGTCACAAAAACTCTGCCTAAAACACAGGCCTTTCGAGACAAAAAAAGCCCCCCCCCCCCGGATGTTCACGCATAAGAGCGTGCGGCCATCCCTACACTCCACCCCCACCGCCTCGGCGAAACTGCAGCCGATCGTTGCAAAGCCCCCTCGGCGCATGCAAACAATCGACTCAAGTACACTTTCCTGCAGTTATCCAAAGTAAGACCTCTTTGAAAATACCATGTGTTTAATATAATATAATAATCAACTGCGCTAAATAGGCAAATTTCGCTGCATGTAGTGTCTCTTTTGGGATTAATTATTATCCTTTCCCGCAATAATTCCTTCAATCAGGTGCCTCTACAGCAGCCAAACATACACACAAATAACCACAATACATTCTTTTCACTATTCGTTATTACAAACTCCACCTCTCATTTAGTATCTTGGTTTTCTCTTTCGCTTGTTGCAATAGCTTTGCCTTTGCTTTATCTCTATTATCTTCCGGAGGCCAGCACAGCTCGGGGCGCGCAGGACTGACTCTATCTTAACACGCGTCTAACTGCGCACACCATATCCAACTCACGAGAACCAGCTCACACACTCACAACCTAAGTGGTTTGAAAACTCTCAAATTACACTAACATCATTCGCGCCTACCCTCACGTACCTCTCTCACTATTTCTCCTTCCTACCTTCATCCTCTCATCTGTTCATTCTACGATTGCATTGTGAATCATGCAGCCAACATATTGCCCTCTCATACATACCCTCCGCACTCTCCGGCATCAACTCTCTTACTTTCCTTCACCGCCCTATGGCGACCTACATCTCGCATCTCCAAACTAGCTGGATGAATTCATCGTTTTGAAAGGACTTGAACAATCAGTACCCATTCATTCACGGCGTAAACTGAATGAACCCATGAAACAACCAAAAACTGGCCCATTTCTAAAGTATCTACCAAGAGTCCATTGCCCAAAAGGATACTATTTTATTGCACTCGAAACGCATCCTCCAATAGCAGTCTACTTGTCGTTATTCTGCGCGTCTATAACCTCCCTATATACATGTTGCGTCCAGAGCGCCAATCATTCACACTATCATCGCAACTTATATCATCTATTCACACCAACCGTTGTAGTCTCTATCCCATGTGTTAGAGACATACCTACTCTACCTCCGACGATGCGGGAAAAGACTATCCTGGGCCACTCTTGTACAAGTATCGACTCGTTCCGCTTAGTAATTCCCTCATCAGTAACATGACCTTTGCCCCTAACTTTTAAAGGCTCAATAGCGGATCCACCCCACGTACCGTGCCAACAGCACTTTGTCATGCTAGTATGAACACTATGTCGCTATCTCTGCGCATTAGTTACCGCCGCTTACTTCCATAAACTGCGTTCTTATGGGATTACTCGTAATGCTCACCGCCCATCTTGTCCTCAATTGTCGTTGAAACTTGGACTCAAGTATGCATCTCGACAACTGCATAAATTGACTTAATTTTGCATGATGCTCAAAAACGTCCCTCGATCGGCCGTGAAAAACTATGTTAGTGGAGCCTCAATGCTGGCTATTTATAAACATTACCCCACCAATCTTCATACAAAATTGAACACCAATTGCAAGCAGAAACATTATTATGCTAAATACAGCATTGGCCTCCTCAGACCTTCACCATTTGGCGTCACACAAAGCGGTCATTAAAACACATTTGGCCATACGGCACAATACATGCTTCTGATTCGTGTGACAAGCTTACGACATATTTTATACCATTGCTTGCCAAAACATTAAAACATGACTTGCTAATCTGAACGCCCACTATTCTCGACGGACTTAGGTGGCCCTCAACCCATTGGCAAGCACATCGTTTTGCCGTCCATACATTCTGACGCCCAAAATGTTCTAAAATCTGGAAATGGGCTCGGTCTATCAATTGAATCAAAGTTGTCGGAATTTTAGGCGTGTGAACTTCACTTCCAAATGCGACATTTCGGCAGCACACATTGCCCACTGGAAGCATGACTGGATACATTTCCCACAATTTGCTTCCCATATGGTCTACTAATTAAATTCCCCTATTATCGGACAGATATAATAGATTTTTTTTAATTCTTCCTGATTCAACATAATTCTACTATCTGGAAATAGGGGGAATTTTCTTTATTGTGTCTGTGCTCACTTAGCCGACAGGTTTCGTCTACCTGCGTCTTGTTTACTTGTTCTTTATCTATTTCTTTGTCTTCTCGTTTTTCCTTTTTGTTTTTTCTATCCACTCACTTCAACCAACGAAAGATCACATTAAACACGTCCTACCTGCGCTCTGTTCATTATAATTTTCCGTAACCAATCCCAGTATTATCGTATATGTATGCAAGCCGGCGTCCACAACTCGTACGCAGTACTACGCCTGTACGTGCCATTCAACAGTACGCCCTGACTTATGTGCATGTTGCAATGCACGCACAGGTCCTGAGTCAACCTTTCCTGCCGATTGTCGCTGACGTTTCCGCTGTAGTAACGGAATTGGAACAAACTTCCCTGCACGTCGTACATGCATCGTGCACCTGCCGGAGTGACCTCCGCTGCACGAAAACTTTTTACGAAATCCGATCTAGGGAGTTGCCAGGCTCGAAGGTACGGCGATTGTGACCGCACGCATCAACATTCTCCGCAAGTGTTCAGAAGCTGTCCAGAAGCTTTCCCTACTAGTCGGAGCAAGCACCAAGACCGACCTAACTCACCACGCTCAGCACGCCCTACCAGCATACACACAGACACTCTACGCATTGTAGTTACGTTCCGTTGCGTCCAAAAATTATTCTATCTTCTCTGCGGATCCCGCGACCCGGATGGCCCTACCCGTCATGTCCTAGCAGCGTGGACAATCACTTGATAATTTACCCTTATCCAGGTAAACAACAGAAATACGTTAAAAAATGCATAGAAAAAAGATGTAATCAAGAAAACGTACTGATACGTAAGTCGTCGTGGACTGCCAGCATTAGGCTTATCCGTATAATTGATCCGCAAGTGTCTTCTCTTGTTAATTCTGTCCTTGACAAACACACCATGAACAGTATATATACCGCACCCAGATCAGCAGGGGGTGGTCAGAATCTACTAAGTCCGAACTCGACGCGTAAGAATGCACTATTTCTCCTGAGGCGCAGCCACGCAAGGGAAGAATAAGTCGCCCCCTTCCGCGTCAACAGTGAGGGATATAGTTTCAACCAAAACCTCTGAGGCCGTAAGTATAACTGGTTACTATCCGATCACTCGGAGACAAACATAAAAATATTCTGGAATCCTCTAGAAAATCTAACTATAGCAGGCCTCGACAATCTACTCCAAATACTTTCAGACTCACACCGAGGCTGCCCTCACATTCATGACTACATCTATCGAAAAGTCTCATAATCTTAGAGCCTACTCAACCTCAGCCAGTGCCCAGCGCTCTAACTAGATCTACATTATGGGCGTTGAACTTTACTCACTAAGACCTTTGGAGTTTGGGTCTCTCTCCTTCCTTGTAAAGTTGGACGGGCGGTCTCATGCTAACCGTACTAGGTCTAAACTCAACACCACGTTCTGTCTTCTGCGCCAGTGGACTTCTAACCCACACTGATCAACACGCTTGAACAAACATCTAAAAGTTAAGCGTTGCGTCGCCGCCCTTTTACAATAACAAACTCCCTGCAATGGAAATCCATTCGCGCTAGACCAGAGACTTGCAAAACCCTCGGACTTGCATCCATCCCATACAAGCTCCCTCCAACCACACTTCATCTTGCTCATCCTGTTCTTCACCTACTTTACACTAATTACTTGTCAAAATTTTCTCAAATCCCATGTCCCTGACATTCACCAGAATTATCCCAAGCTCTAAGGACACGCACGATCCGCAAAAACAAGCACAGAGAATCCCGCGTCTACGCCCTAAAACTACGCCGAGCACACAAAAATGTAAAACAAAATTTGATGCAAGTCACGATCACGCGAGCGTCAAGTACTGTACGCGTACGCGCACCGTCGTCAAAATCAAACTTACGTCACGCAAGAGGTGGGATACCTTTATGACCTCACGCCGAGCCACACGATACATGTTCGGCACGGAGCCCGCCGAGGCTTGGGGGGGGTAGGGTGGTTCAGCAAGTAAAACGTGTACGAAACATGGCCGGTTCTTTGCTCTCATGCTAGCTTCGATCACTCGATCTAGGCCCACTATCCGTCTTGCGATCGCAGCCCGTGCTATTTCGCAGTTACTAATCCACGGCCTCAAGGGAATATTCCCGGCTTGCTGACGTCAGATGTCAGGCATTAAGTGGATTTTTGCACAAATTCATTGACGTGGTTGACACTATCCTTGCGTCCACAATGACGGGGTCTAGACCAATCACACCTATAAGGATTCTTATCAGACGGAATATCAAACTCTATGTATTATCCTATCATTCTTTCTGTTTTATATTCTATAATTATTGAGCGTTGACGCGGAAGGCATCCGAGGAACTTCGCCGAAAAAAAAAAGAAATTTTGGACGCAACTCGGACGTAACTCAAACGTAAGTTCTATGTGACGAGTCCATAAGTAGTGATCTGTGTGGACTGTCGCAGTCCTACGTTTAGTTACGTTACGGCCGCGGAAATTTGAATGGTTGACGCCAGCGCAATGAAGCAAAACCAGACCAGCAATTTGCACTCAGGGGTCGCTTAACTGCATGTAAATGTCCCTGAAACTGAACTCCGTATCAGAAACGCAACAATGACGGCGCCAAGCCCTGCGAAATTTGAAATGTTCAAAATTTCGTAATAAAGGCTTTTATTGCTACAGTCTACACAGAACTACCGTTGAGTTACGTCCAGCGTTTGCGTCAAAAAAAGGTCATATATAATACTCGGATCCCCCACGGATTCGCCCTCCGTCACGCCTCAATAATATAAAATATACGGGGACAAACTGCCTGATATACGAATAGTTTACAGACAGATACAGACACTTTGCGAATCCACTTACGAATAACCATTACGAGTTTAACTCGGCTTTTTTTCCACTTGCCGGAAACTTCGACACTTCCTGAACACTTCGTGGGGAAACGTTACGTATACAGAATAACTGGAAATTGTAATGGAAAAAATTTTTATATTTCTCTGGTCAATTAAGTGTGGTTTTTTAAACATTCGCTAATTAGATCACTTTCCTATTCAGATAGTTATTATTCCATGCGCTTCAAAGTCCCTACCCCAAAGAGCACAGTGGCTAGGTCCAAAGACAAATGACGCTGAAAAGAGCAGCTACAGCAGGCAACATACGTTGCCATCAACGGGCACGGCAAGAACCCCTCCCCCACCAAAAAAAAAAAGTAAAAAAAAATGGGCAAGGAGATTAAGACAGGAGAGATGAGACGCGAGAAAGGGGCGCACGGTAGATAGACAGAGAGAGAAGAGAGAAAAACAAAAAAAAGCAAGAAGAAGAATGCTAATCATAATAGCGTTTCAAACCACTTTTTCAATATCGCTTCTGTCCCATAAATAAACAGACAAAAAAAGCGAAGTATTTTTTTTTTTCAAATAAAGGAACCAATCGAAAGACAGGCCTCTAACATCCCCATACGAGCAACATTGCCAGACGATAAATCTCTAAATTTGCACCCAATTGTATTATTATATTGTATATACTAGATTTCAAAGACGTTCACTACCCCTATTATATAGGAATAAGCAGGGGCGTAGACAGCGGGGCCGGGATGGGGGGATGCATCCCCCCAACTCAAAAGGTGGGGGGATAGGCGCATGTACAAATCATCCCCCCACTTTTCCACCGCGGGTGGTATGTACTTTTTTAAAAGCTGAAATGGGCTTTGCACACTCTTTCTTCCACGGACTCTCTAAAAAATCTTTCGCTGCGCGCCTTCGCGCCTCGCATATTATCATTACTAGATATTATTATCATTATTATCATTATTAAATCTAGTAATATTAATTATCTATATCCTATATATAATTTAATTTATTATTTAAGGCCTAGGCCTATACTTATGTTATTATTTCCGGAACAAATTTATTATGTTTTTCTCCCTAGAGTTTTATTTCTATTAGTCTATTTACCAATATGTTTACTTTTAATTGACTATTCATACTTATAATTGTCTTTCTTCAAAACATAATAATTATTTGCAGAAGCTATTAGAGGTGATGGCCTATGCAGTTCTCGGTGTATCTTTGCAGCAATAAACCCCTTGTGGATACCGAAATCGGGCTCAGGCCCCTTAAATGACTTCTTTTTTTAGCTCGCGCTTCTGCGACTTCGTTAAACAGGAAATTGAAAAGTTGCACATAATTCCCTTCTGTACGGCTAGTTTGTTTAATTTCCTTATTCTTCATTATGCCAGCTGTTTTTTTGCTGAGGTAGTTCGGCGCCAACCCCACAAATCGCCCTTTTTTGCCCCTTCGTGTGTATAGATACAAAAAAACACTTCTCGTTTACCTCAAAATTTTCCGCTCGACGCTACGCCGCTTTCCAGCCTGGAATTGCTATATATTGCTAAGGAATTTGGACGCGCAACGCCCCTAAGTCGGCCCTTTTTGGCCCTTCGGTAATATGTGTAGGCCTACTGATTTAAAAAAACCCCTCTTGTGCCTCAAAATTTTCCGCGTCACGCTTCGCGCTCGCCTGGATCCGTATATTATTTGCTGAGGACAATTCAGATACAACCCCAATATACCGGCCCTTTTTTGCCTTCTTGTGTTGTATAGATACAAGAAAAACAACAGGCGTCTGGCATTTACCGTCCAAAATTTTCGCCGCTCCGGCGCTTCCGCCCGCATCGGCCTGAAATATATTATGCTTTAGTAAATCGGCGCAACCCCCCCCCCCCAGCGACATTTTTGCCCTTCTTTTCGTGTGTATTAGACCTACAAGAAAGACCACCAGTTTCGATTTTCAATCACCTCCACAATTTTGGCAATCTGAGTCTCAAATGGACCACAAGAAATCATCCCCCCCACATTGAGAGCACTGTTCTTACGACCACGTAGAAGAGCGAAAGACAAGATTTCACACATATAGTCCCACCCTTTTTTGCCTCTCACATTTCTTCTCACGACACGCCCTCCAAAAGCTTGGAACCCCCTTCTATGCAGCCTATTCTAACTGCACCACTTTTAAGGCCATTTTATGCGTCCCCCCAGTATTTCAGCATCCAAATGATGCTAATAGTACAAAAAATGCATACTATGCAACACATATTTTTCTATTACTTCATTGATTATCACACAAGTTTTCTTGGAATCTCAGAATATTAGTAAAAAAAAAAAATGCAAAAAGTGCAAAAACATGATTTGCACTAAACTTAAATAATTAAAATATAATAATATCTCGCCTAATAATGGTCCGATCAATGTAAAAAATTGCATCCGATGGGCATGTTGAGCACAAGTAAAATATAACCCTGTAATATATTGTGTATTTTGAGGCAAACATTTTGTGCGGTAATTATTACTACCACTGAAAAATCCTAACCTCCTCCGTTCAATGGACCCGACTAGCTATTAAAGCGCTAGATGTCACAGACGGACTTTTTAAAGCTGTCTGTCATGTTAGTCCGTTCCGCAGGACGTACTAGCATACAACTGAATCTAACTCCTCAAACTTGACGGATGAGCCTTCTCACAAGCTCTCCGTCAAGCTTGATTGCTAGTCCGTCTACCGCGACCCACCTTAGGTCGATAAAAAGTAGTCTGCGGTGAACCCAGTTTACCATTAAAATGAACTGACTTAGCCTTGACACAAATAAGTCTCAAAATGTCGACGTTTCACTCGACCTTCTTCTATTATTTCTGTTTCCGAGCACTACATTCTAAGTTGATACATTTGATAATAAGAAGGTTTCTGTTTTGGCTTGCACAAATCTGAAAAGCTTACGAGGACATAACATCTAATCATTAAAGTATGCAATTCACGAAGCTACCGGAGATTCCAAATATTTGTTCGCGCCAATCTTCTTCAATTACCAGACTCTTTGAATACCTGTTACTATAGAACTCGAAGAACCCGCGATTTTCTTTTACAAATTCTCTGCGTGAATGCCCGGCCTTCGCAACAACACGTATAGAAGTTGGATACATCAACCTCTCAAACAAAGGTTTCTGGCTTGACAATCTAGAGCTAATACCGATAGACCGAAATTAACACAATTTTAGTGACAAGTTATGCCCAATTCACGAGTAAAGGCTTCGAAATACTTGTTCCAGATTCCTTCATTACAGGGCTAATTAAATACTCTCGTACTGATTAGAACCCATGAACCGTCTTATTTCTATAGATGCGGTGAATGCCGTCCTTTAGCAACAACAGTGACTAAATATGAGGTCGTTACAATTACTTCGATCGATCATAACCATGCGCATCTGCCGAAAAGGCATCACTATTAGTTGCATTATTTGAATGTGAATTCCAGTTAATGAGCAGACTGCTACAGACGCACACTTGTATTACCCGTAAAGCTTGAAAGCTTCATTGTGTATAGTGGTGGGAGAAGGAAACATTATAATTTGGATTACCACGTAACGATAAATATGAAATACTGAGATTTCCATAAAACTATGACTAGAGAAAAGTTTTATTACATGAAATCTCGTTTTTTAGTGTCCCTTTTATTCACCATATAAGTATAAAAAAAATGATCGGGAATCCGCACTCATTCAGTTGTGCACTTAGGCGTCACATGGAAAACCATATGGATTGATTGTGTGCGCGTGATACACACAGAATCCTAACGCATCCATTCATCGCCGAGGAGCTTCGGGGCTGCACCACCCCAGCAAAGATCTCAAAAACCCAGTTCAGGATTATGTTTGGGTTCACTATCATTCCACTGAAATTCACACGGATATATATAAGGAATATCACACAAAATCTCTCCACACAATCTTTATGGACAATGTGACACAACATTAACTATATTTTAATCGACTTTTATGCATAATTTCTTTCTTCTTACCGCCCCAAAACTATAACACCAGGTGTTCTAAGATTCTTGTATTTATAATCTGGCGACTCTCCTTCCTGTGACCATGACTGTGTGAGTACTCTTTATACTTCCTTGATGTGTCAGTTCACACGTTATTCTTTTTTCAATTAGACTTTTAATGCCTATAATCACCAACGCCGGAAAAATATGTCTTGCCAATATCAATTTATACAATTGTCGTGTATTTAATCAAACCGATAGTAACAACACATTTAAATTATGGAATATCAAAATTTAAAAATCTTAATACATAAGAGTAATAGGCGCCACCTTTTCTTTTAGCATATACTTGATCCTGAAAGAACAAGAATATCTGGAGAATTAGAGGCACGACTTTGGATTCTGAAGTAAGTGGCTCTCCAAAGACAAGTGTATACGTCGGAAAAATGCCAAAAAGCCAGGAAGGCCTACAACAAAAATGTCTATCATGAATCCACCCCGCGCGACCCCTGGCCCGTCTTGAGCCCCATTATTTTTGTACATTGGCCCCCCATAACTGTTAAACTAATTGTGCCTCCCTCTATTAATTTCTGTCTTCTATTTATATTCAATCAATAAAAATTTTGTTTGTTTGTTGTTGTTTTATTGCTCAAATTCTTTGACAGAAGTATGTTTCTTCAATCGCTATCTTTAAAATGTTTCTAATATTTCAGATTTGACGTCTTCTGACAAGCTTTGCGTGAAGCCATAATTAACTCCGATCCGTCAGCTAGTCTGTCATAAGACAGCACCAAAACATCGCTGCTTAGCAAAAAGCTCGACGGACAGCTTTTACACCATGACTGCTCAAAACTCGTCAAGTCTGGGCCAATCACTACGACTAGCTTGTTCATTGCTGTCCGTCAAACTAGTCCGGTCCACGACCGGCACGAGCTTTTAAAAATAGTCTGTCGTGCTCCGACTAGCTTTAAAGCTACGAGTCTGTCGATGACACTAAGCTTCTTGGAAAGCTAGTCCGTCGTGACCGGACGAGCATTTAAAACTAGTCCGTCATGACGGCACCTAAACTTTGAGGCACGGACTGCTTTAGTCGTAGAGACGGACGAGTTTTAAAGCTGATGTCCGTTAATAACCCGGTTGTGTTGAAATGGAAAAGCTAGTACCGATCATGACTACATAGTTTCTTAAAGCTAGTCATGTATCTGCGCGACACCATTACGGACTTAGCTTTAAAGCTAAGTCGTCTACCCGTTTAGGTTTTCATGTATTCTTATCAGTGTTTTGTTCTAACAACCAGTGCCCTGAAGTCCAATTTCTTGTTAAACAGTTGTAGATGCTGCCAGTATTAATAATTTTTTTAAAAATGTGTTTTCTCATAATTCCTCTTTGTATTTTTTTTCTTACTATCTATATATAATTCTCATTTGTCTTCTATTGTTTTTGTACTTTACATGTATTTCTTAATACATATGTCAGAAAATGTTACCTTGAGTGATTTCAACGATACCCAGTGGATGCTTAAAGTCCTTTTAGGATCATTAAGAGATATGGACATTTTAGGGACTAGTCGGCGCAGCGAAGGTAGCACTCTTAGTACACAACAACAAGGCAGGTTGATTCCGAATTTGCACATAAATTGAATGAAAATCTACATACTCTAACACTCGCTCAAATAGCACACAGCGATCGTCGCCTCTACCTACCAATTAATCTTTTCATTTACGATAAAATACGCAAATCATGCCTAGAGAGAACGAGACCATTATCCCAACCTAACTAAACGAGCGTGCCACCCGATGAACTGATTGCAGCAACGCTGCGCAACCCCAAATCTGCCTTTTGGTACTTTTACTTAAAAAGCTGTAGTGCAACTATGTTCAAACAAACTGAACATCTGTGTTGATAGGTGATACAACATTGCATTATTACATGTCAGACCTAAATGAAAATGGATTCGCATTTTGCTGTCATTTTTTAACAAAAAAAGAGCCAAACCATTAAAGAAAGACGTATAAATCAAACATAAGACACATAGGAAGCTAATCAAACATAAAAGAATGAAAAGGAATTCATTTACGAAACTTCAAACTTCTTTACCGAAATTGTGTTGACTATTACAGTTCGGAACATTTGTAATAGGAGATTGGACTTCACTCAACACAAGTTCTTTAAAGCCCAAATATTGATAAAATATGTAAAAAACACTCTCAATTTGCATAAATAATGAAATTAATAGTTTTATACTTCAAAATTGGCAGTGTTTTTACCTTTAACATGGTGCCTTACATCATGCAAATTCACATGATCGGATCATTATTGACGGACAGAACTTCTATTTTTTTTTTTAATTCAATAAATTAGCTTGCAAAACATGTTTTGCCTTTTTTAGCATATTTTCGGTAATTTCTGAAATTCCAAGGAGAATTTTTCCGACTAATTGCTGAAGTATATATCGATGGCACCAATGGATATTTTAAGTACTCTTGATAGCATTGGAACCTGAAATACTGACAGACTATTAAAAGCATTTAAAAATTGATCCAAAAACATAGGCTGGCATAAAGATCGTCACCCACAAACACTGGAGGGCAGTGTATATTGTAGGTTATTTATAAACTTGAAATGCAAAAAGAGCAATATATTAAAGTGATTGTATAATGTAATTTTTTCCTCTACAGGCGAAGGGGGCGAGTGCATAACTGCCTTCATTTCAAATCATTCATCGCGACGTATTTTTTGTTCACTCCTCGCACTTCTTTCTATTTAACAAAAAACCCAAAAAAAAAAATTATAGAAAATTATAGCCCAAAAGATCAGACCTGCCCCATGCCTTCCGAATATTAAAAGTAAATAGCAGTATTTGCGCTTCGCGCTCATGTGATTTAAATGACATAATTTAAACAAATGGATATCAATACCCTTCTTGACCGGGAATCGCGTTCTTAAGAGTTCATTACCATTTTATGCTAGATTATCCAAAATTCAAAAAGATTATCAAAAATTATTTAATATATTATTCTTTTCACTTAAAAAGGGGGGAAATTATTGAGTTATAAGATTTCGGTCGCAGAGGATTTCATTTTTTTTTATGAGTGGTAAGCTCGCTGAATTATTATTATTTTTTTATTTGTCACCCCTCCCCCCCCTCCCTCTAGTAAATTATATACCTGCCGCCCTCGAAGCTATTAATTTAATATAACCCCTATCCCCTTATGTGCAAAACAATGAACCGGCACGTGTTCGGAGCTCCAAACGTGAAGGAACGCAATTATCCGCACGCCTAAATTGTATTGCCCGTAGCCTCTTATAGTGTATTGTTTTTGGATACTTAAACGTTTGAGTCGATACTTGAATCTGAAACATAACCTGCACTATATGACTATGGTGGCCGAAGCGCCGAAAACTTGTTTCAAACATTTCCACTACATTATAAATGGTTTGTAATGTAGTCCACAGGTAATTTTTTTCTGTAGAAAAATTAGTAGCTAAATATTCACATATATTATGTTCAACAATCTCCTTATCACAAAGAGTGAACATCTTTCAATGCAAATACTCTTGTTAATACTATTACCAGCTGCCCCAAAAAATACTGAAAAAGTTAAAGAAAGTGTTTTTGGTATATGAATCTCACATACATCATTCGTGACGTGCTATGTATGGAGCGACCATGGATGCTTACTAAAATGTGATGTGCAACAATTCCCGCTGATTTGAACAGACAGGATTAATTGATATGGCATGACTTGCAGCTTACACTTTCTATATTGTTACCCTTCAGATCTTTATTTCTATATTACTTTAACAACCTCGTTTACTCAAATTTCACAACAAAATCCATTTCGTAACTGATAATGACACGAATGTAAAACAATATTCATCGACAATATCGTCTCCGTCATGATTTAACTCTTTTAAAGGCATGGCAAAGCCAGCAAACAAAATAAATAAATAAAATACATAATAATCAACCTATGATCAGCCATAACGATATTTTTCATCGATACATAACACCAAGACATTTAAAAAACCCCGACAATCGTTCCTATAATCATACATCCTTCATTACACTCGAAAAAACCTAACCTCGTCCGTCAAGGACAACTAGCTTTAAAGCGTAGCTCGTGGCTCAAGACGGACTAGTTTTAAGCTAGTCTGCCTGTTATCCGTCAAGGACGGACTAGCTACAACTGAAATCACATCTTCTCAATACTTGACGGACGAGCTTTAAAGCTCGGTCCGTCAAAGCTTGATTGCTAGTCCATTCGACGAACCAGACTAGGTCAAAAAAAAAAGTAGGGCGTTAGGACAGTTCACCCATTCATTAGAATGACGACTAGCTTTGATACCTAAATAGTTTCAACTGTCGTTTCACATGTACACCGTCTCTATTTATTCTGTTCCGACGCAAATCTAGTTGACTACATTCTCAACAAAGGTTGTTTTCGCCTTGACAATCTGAAACATCTTAACGACCGAGTACCCACTAAACATCTATCAGTCGACAAGTATGCAATTCACGCTTAAAAATAGTACCGGTAGAATTCCAAAAATTTTTTCTCCATTCTTCAATTTACAGGCTAATTGGAATAACCTTGTTACTTAGAACTCAAGAACCCAGTATTCCTTACAGATGCTTGGTTGAGACGTTCCTGCCTTCAGCCCACAACAGTTGAATAGAAGTTGCGCTACACCCGACCAATCTCTTTATCTAGGCTCTCCACACTCCCCCCTACTGACCAAGATCTGCACCGACCGCGTCTTTAGTGTCTAGAAATATGTTCCAGTTCTTTAAGCCCCGGCTCCCACTAGCGACGGAAATAAACTTGCGCCGATGAGCCTTGCGTATATACAAATTTCGCCTTCATCCGCCAACAAATAAACAAAAACAAAATAACAAACAATCCGCTAATTCATACGCTCAAATCATCCTAGAACGAAGGCCAGTGGACCCGGCCCTGATGTGACAGGCTAATTGAATACCTTCGTTTACTTATAGAAACCCATGAAACGTCTTATTCTTACTAGGATTGCTGGAGTGAATGCCTGCCCTTCAGCAACAGCAGCTGAATAGAAAGTGGTACAATTAACTTGAAATAAACATGCGCATTGCGAAAAGGAGACATCACTTATTAATGTATTACATTGCATTACTGTATGTGAATCCATTTTAATGAGCAAAACTCAGTACAGACGCACATGGATATACCCCGTAAGCTTAAGATTTCGATTATTAATGGCGATTCTCCTGTGACATGAATGTGTTGACAGTTACTCTTTTCTTTTAATTCCTTATGCTTTCAGTTCACAAGATAGCTTATTTTTCCACCATTAGATTAATACCATATAATCACCGAAGCCGCATCAACAATCCTATCATCAACTTATACAATGTGCGTATTTACAACATAGCTAACCATTAAATTATGAAAATTCGAATAATTCCTAATTAATACCCCCTCTGCTTATATGAAAAAACTAATAAAAAAACTATTGCGTTCGCATTAGAGGCGCGAACTTTGAAATTCTGAAGTGGCTCTCCAAGGAACAAGTTGTATAACGCCGAACAATTGCAAAAGCACGGGCCGGCCATAACAAACAAAAAGTCATGTATGGATTGCAAGCCAGCGCGGATCGGACCTCCTGGGCCCGTTCTGCCCCATTATTGGATAATTGCCATAATGTTAACTAATTGCTGCCTCCCTGTATTAAATCCTGTTTTATTCTCTATCATTTCAATAATAACAATGCTTTATGATATTTATTTATCTTTTTTTCTTTATTTTAAATTATAATTTTTTATGCTCAAAATTCTTGTGACAAAATAGCATGTTTTTAAGTCGGCACTATCTTCTCCTCTCTAATAATTCAGATTTGACGTCTCATACCGTGAACCGTATAAGTCCCAGACAGCAGCAATGAACATCCCGCGGCAGAAAAGCCCGAGACGGACTAGCTTTTAACCACCCGGGATGACCGACCTCCTGTAATATCTGCTCTCATATCTATCTATCTCTTTAGCGGCCTGCAGTAGCCGCGTCCAACTAGTCCCGGTTCAAACGACGGCCGAGCTTAAAATTAGTCTCCTGCACGACGGACATTAAAAACTTTTAAGGGTACGCTCGACACAGCACCGTATGCCGTCTGAAGCGGACTAACTGGACGGACTAGCTCTTTCCAAGTAGTCTTTTCTTTAGTTACGTATAACCGGGTGTATGTTGAAGGAAAACTAGTCCGTCTGTGACCGACTATCTCTTGCGAGCGTGTGCGGTCTGGCTATCTATCTTAGCTAGCTAATCCTCCCTCCTATCCCTACTTATTATGTGAGAGTTACTGGCTTCTGAAAACAGCTTTGGATCCTTTTTTACTTCGGATATAATAAGTTTAGTATCCACCTTTCCTAATTAAGAGTTTGATTCTCTTTTATCCTACACAACATATCACCATCACACTTCTTATGCTAATTACTCTATCATCTCCTCTAATTCATTACATAGAGGTTGTCATCGACGCAGACATACTTTTTTTTCATTTATCTACTTCCTATATTTTTTTTTAAACAGCGCGGTCTAACCTGACGCGGATCGTATATCAGCACCCCTAATGACGATAACATCATGTTCGCCTCCTAAAATAAGAGGAGCCAACACCCATGTCAGAAGCTATTTCCAATCGAGAGAAGCGTGATGAGATTTAACCTCCACAAACAAAACTATCTTCCGTCACACCTATCTATATTCCTTCACTATCAAAACATCCAAGTCCAAATCTATCAATGATAAATAGCCCTTTATACAAAAAAAATCAACAATGCTGCTTCCCGCGAGAATGTATTTGTTTATTATTGCTACAACATTCTTACTTCGTCCTGTATCGTGAGATCAAAAGAAGCATCTCTCAAGTTTGACCGTTCGGCCAAAAACATAATCGAGACAGGACAGAATGGAACTAAACCATATAGCACGACTGTATTAAGACAACCCAGGTGCAATTGAGTCTATAAACATAATTTAGAATGCTTTTTTTGGGGGGGGACAGATTCTAAATAGAGAGTGTCTTCTAAAAAGAGAAAAAAAAACATCAATAATACCATGAAAATATTGTTAGGCCAGAAGGACTTCTGCCGATGATTATGAGACAAGGGCAAAGGTTCAAAAATTATAAAGGCTCCTGATATTAATAATTCATTTTCTGCATCACTGGTAGTCCTTTGGAATTATCTCGTCTTTATAAATGACGGGAAAAAAATTCTTACTAAATAGTGCATGAACATATCTTTAACATGGTCACTGCTGTTGCGTGCAAACTTAGTTTATGAAAGGCGGTGAACAAGTTAAATGCAAAATACTCATGCGGAATAGTGTACCGTGCTAAAAAATAAAAAATGCGACAGACCGCGTTATCCAATCTCACACAATTATTTTAGGTTTATATACGGGCAACACCTGGATTCTTTAAAATGTGATTGTGCCAAACGATTCCCGCTGATTCATTATGCATGACCTGCATGTTACACGATCTTTGAGCGAAAGTGAAATTGACTGACTAACACATGTGTACTAGATAACCTGAGAATGTACGACCACAGAATTGATTGCACACTCTTTGGGTTTTCTTTTTTGTCGGTGCTGTGGCTGTGTGTCGTGTCGCTATTGTGTGTGTGTACGTGTATGTTTCGTCTTCCGTTGATTGTGTGTGTTTGTGGTTGTTGTGACATCACTGTGTGTGTGTTTCTTTGAAAAATATATTTCACTAGCAGTTAATTCTTCAATAAATTATGCCTGGGAAGACTTTATCATTCCAATGAGCTATTTGTCGCTCAGAAATGTAGCGCTTCACCTTCGCGGTTATATAACACAATCTAGCTTATCAGCATAACCAAGTAAGGCCAACCTAGGCTTACTGAAGTTAAGACAGCCCTCTTCTTGGCCCACCCGAGAATATAAATGTTTTCAAACGGAGATCAAATGGAAATTGAATCGATTGTTGGTAATGGTTACTACTCAGTCTTTTGCAACAAAAAATGTGCATTCAATAAAATGTTAAACCTTTGTTAGTTACGGAACCCTGAGATATTGTATTAATTTCCGCAACTAGGGCTGTTCGATACTCAATATCTCGAGAGGATGCGACAAAAAAATAAAAAGATGAGAAACGGCCCCAGCACCAATTGGTATAGACCCTTTTATTATCCCCAAAGGCCATTCTATATACTGAACAGTATTCCATCCTATATGTTTCTTAGAGGCAAGCCCCCTAAAACACAACAACACAGAATACAGTGCCCTCAAAATGGAGCAGGATTTATAGTTTTTGCCAGTCCACAGTTAAATCAGAAAGATTTTTAACACAATCCGCTACTCATTAATTATCATTTTTATTTTTGTATTTTTTCTTATTTCTAAACTTCCTCTTTCCCCCTTCCCCCCATACAGATTCGCTGAAGACATCAAGCGTGCCCGCTTTTTCTTTTTTTAATTAAAGGCGTATCACCCAATTTGATACTTCCATAGCTTGTTGGAGGGACTTCTGAGAGTCTGAAGAAGCACACATTTTTCCTCCATGCCTTCCTATTGCCTCGACCAAAAAGTGCCCTAACACGGTCAAAGACAAATATATAGCCCGATGATGTCTTATCTTTTAGGTCAGACAAGCATGAATCCAGAGAAAAATCGATCTTACTCCTTCCAAACATTTAAAAATTTAGCCATGTACATGTATATACAGATAACGGTGTCTAAACGTGTTAAAATAAAGGGCGGATCACAGTCCTCACCCGATGTTTATTGTTGTTGTGTTTTTTAATACTATCGATTCTATTTTCTTTCTTTTTTTATATAAGGTATATCTCACGATCTAAAAAAACAATGAGGCAAGTCTCCGTTTGTGGGCACAAAAAAACCACACAAAAAACATTACGAAGCAGGAAAACCTCTTTAAACAACTGAGGTTTTTGTTAGTGGAAATGAAATAAGTCCACCCATTTCAGTGGAAAAAGTACTTTCGAGTTCAAAAATGCGGTTCAGTTCAAAATGCGGTTCAATTCAAATTTGAATTGATCTGAAATTTGTCATGTATACAATCTGTTTATTACTCTCAGCGTAACAATCCCTTTCCACCTAGTTTTAATCTAAAATTTACAAATATTGTGATGTGAGAATAGTTCTGAAATATTCAACCCCATCTGTATTCAGAACTGGTATTTAAACTTATGTACTTTTCTCCTAAAACTTTCAATTAGCCTTTAAAAGCCGTTTGTTAGAGAAAATAATATTCCTTTATCAAACCAATAACGATTATTGAACTATTATTATTTTTTCATTGCGTCAACCTTGCCAATGGACAAAAGCGAACCTTGATGTAACCCACCTCCCCATAGATTGGGTAGCAGGACATGCACGGTTTCCCTACTCTTTAGAAATCGGGTTTACTGCAAGTGATCCTTACGATTCCATTACGTTATCGAGACTGACATGCATAGATGATTTTTTATCTATTTCTACGCTTTTATCATTGAAAGATCTATTTGAATCCGCATAATCAGTTATTATTATTATATATTATTATTATATTATTTATTATTATTTATTTATTTATATTATTATTTATTATTATTATTATATATACATTATCATTATCAATCATCATCACATCATTATTATTATCATCATTTTTTATTGAATTTATTATATTTCTTCTTTTTTTTTTTATTAACGGTGTAGTCGCCCAACGCGCACCTATAAATCCATAAACCACACACCGCGCAACAACTTGCAGTGATCGAAGTAGGCCATCCAATTGCAGTGTAGTGACCAAAATACTACGTATTACAAATCCCCGCCTTCAGAAAGTCTTTGCTCTTTAGCTGCACCAATGAAAACCGCAGAAGATCATGACTGCCTATTAGTGCTTCATTGATTTCCAGTGACACAGGGAGTGCGTTCATGTTTGGTTTTGGTGCCCGTTATGGTGTTATGAAAACATGTTTGATAAGCAGAACAGTCAAGATAACTATTGTTTTTAAAATTTTTAGAGGTGCCAGCATTTTGTCCCTTGAGAGGAAGATTTATCCATACAACATTTCAGGACAAAAGCCGAAAATATTTGCAACATCTATATTGTTTTTTTCTTTTTCTTTACTTTGAAGAACAGCACAAACAGATGTTTAAAGCGAAGACAGCCTTGACCAAAATGTGCCGTGGGCTCTACATAGTATAACATGTAACACATGCAACACAAGACGTGATTTCCCCCTGATAATGTTTAAACAAGTAGTTTGAGGAAATATTAATTATGCATAACGTGTAGGTATAGGATTTACCAGCTACCATTTTTTAAGCTTTTACTACAGCGTGTTCCAAGTATGTAGACACCATAGATCTAAAAGTGTTATTCCTTTTCTTCCTTTTTTTTTTTTTTTTTTTTGGGGGGGGTGGTTGTTTGTTTGTATTGTTTGTTTTTTACTTTAGTCATGTTTGGATAGAAGGTATATGTCCAAAGATGTCAATTTGATTTCTTGAATCCGCCTTTCTCACCTTTCAAAACAACCAATACAAGTTACACCACCCTCAATACACATTTCAAATTGCCTACGAATTACGGCTGTGCCTCTTTTGTTTGTGTGGGTATTTTTTACCAACTATGCTAGCGTTGTCGTAAAGGGCTTCTACTTCAGCTAAGCCATCGCCTGCAACAGATTTGTATGATAAAATCGCTTCTAATTCAAATAAGGAAAACCATTAATCAGACTTATTGTGTCAAAAAGATTCACCACTTAGGATCATTACATTTGGTGTAAGCGCGCTCTTCACAGAGGCCCGGCGTACATAATCATTTAAATTTGCACAAGTATTAAACATTTCTCTACCTGCTCACAACACAATAGGTATTTTGACCATGAAACTACAAAGTGCGGATAAACTTTCTTACATATATTTTACATACTCATTTAATAAATAATAGTATATAAATATATATATATATATATCAATATATATCCTATATAATATATAACAGTTGTGCAAAACTTATTAGAACACCGCAAGCTCACAAAGTCTTATGGGTCCCATCCCTATTACATTTGCGAAGAAGATTAAAGATATCTTTGTGTGCCACTTGAATTCCATGAATTTTTAGGCATAGGGCCCTTACGATAATTTTCATTTTATTCTAATACGTGCCCAAAATACTAAAGATGTAAAGGTGTGTTATAATCTCACATAATCATTGTGAGGATGTATGGTATGGACGACCATGGATTCTTTAAAATGTGCATTGCTGCAAACAATACCCCGCTGACTTGGACATACAGGTCATGACTATGCATGCTGCAGCTGTACTTTTCTAGTTCTGGTATACCTTCTCATTGGATGTTAGTGTAATACTAGACAGTCCCTAGTTTACTCACCAAGATTCCACAAGCATAACTCAACCACATTTGTATATGTATGTAACGAATGTAAAAACTCAATTTCATCGCATAAATATCCGTCCTACGTTCATGCTTTAACTTCTATTAATAGCATGGCCAAACCAAGCAATAAAAAGAAATAATACATAATAAAACTACCAGTCAGATCAATAAACATGATCAGCACCATAAGATATTTATCGATTCATAACACCAACAGACATTTTAAACAAATCCCTGATCCTTGTTCTATGACAATCATCCTCATTACCATTTTAAGGGTCAATACCTGGCGTTCTCTAAACAGTTTGATCTTTGTTTATGTCGGATAAATAACTATTTAGTCTTATCACCGTTCCAATAAAGTTGATTCTCTTCATCCTCCATATACATAATTCTTGAATATTACTCTCGTTCAATCACCTCAAATCGCATATACGATCATCCCTTGACCATTACCAATACCTCCATGCATTTCGTAACAATAGATACCTTTTACGTTGACCCATATGGTCCCTAATAGTGTATCAGACGCCAACATTACATTTTTTTACATCTTTTTTTTTTTTTACATCGACGATCATCTGTATATATTTTTTTTTTAAACAGCGCGGCTCTAAAGTAATCGCCCTGTGGTTACTGACAACAGGAAATATAATGAATCCTTGGTTCAGAATCCTAATGGTAACATATTGGTTCCTATGACCCTTAAAATAAGAGGAATTACCATAATCAGAAACATTTCAATCAAAACTATTGAATTTAACATTATTTAACAAATATCTTGTTACCGTATCAATTAACTATAATAAATTGAAAATCAATCAATGAAAATAGCCACAGCGATGAGGCCTTTATCAATAAAAAATAACAGATGTCCTGTGTCATTGTAACCCGAGAATGTATTTGTTTTTATTGCAACATTTTTCTTCTTCGTCCTGTTATCGTGGATCACAAAGACCCATCCTCAAGTTTGAAGTTAATATCTCAAAACCAGTCTTGAGACATGTTTGGCCAAAACATGATTCGAGAACAGGACTCAGATGGGATAACCATTAGCCGAGGTATTTTGAAGCACACCCAGCGTGAATGAGGTTAATAAACATAATTTTAGATTGCATTTGGGGGACAGCATTTCATAAATAGAGAGTGTCTTCTAAAAGAGCAAAAATCTTATTTTATATACCATGAATATTGTCATGGCCAGAGGGACTTTCCGGCACTGATGACATTTATGAGACAAGTGCAAAGGTTTAGAAAAATTAATAAAGGTGCTTTGCTATTATTTAGTATATATTTGCTTCGCTCGCTACGGTAAAGCTCCTTTGGATCATGTATTTCTCCCACGTCTTTAAATATTAGAAAAATCAGTTACTAAATAGTGTATGAAATTATCTTCACACCATGTGAATGCGCGTCATAACTTGTTTATGAAGGACGGTGAACCAGTTACCAAAGTGCCAAATACCCATGTGAATGACCATTTAACTCGATGCCATATTAAAAAATACAAAAACGGAAGACAGCCGGCCTATAACTCATCACCACAATTATTGATTAGGTTATACGTGTACGACCTTTGGATTTCTTTAAAAATTGAATGTGTGCGACAACGATTCCCATGCTAAATTGAACAGTACAGGTCAAGGTCTCATTATGCGATCGTATGAATGCCCCACCAATGTAACATTTAACCGCTAACCGTCATCCGCAAATTTGACAACTTGACACTTTTAACGTACCAGACAGCCATCATCAACTAGATACTGCTAAGCAATGTAAGACGATGAATGCTGAAACCGCTTCTCCAAGTTCTCCTGTTACTGTCGCACATTATGTGTGTGTCGACTGTGATCTCCATTTTGATGTGCTGTGCCTTTCGTGATGTGTGTTTGTGATGTGTCGCGCTGTTAGATGACTTTTAGGTTGTGTGTCCTGTGTGTTCGAAACAACTTCTTGTGTCTGTTGTCCTTTATGTCCTTGTGTACAAACCTCTGTGTGCCTCGTCGGCTTGAACGGTGACCTGCAGCTCAACTCTGAGTATACGATAACTGTCCATCTCTGGTCTAGTAGTGTGTACTTGTGCGTTTTTGAAATTATAATAAACTTCTTAACATTACGCAGTATATATCTTCAATAATCTATGATGGCTGGACTTATCAATCCCCATTACTATTTTTGTCAAAAAAATGTAGCGCCTTCTCATTAGCAGGTACCGATTACTGCCATATTCTTAATCCCACACCTAAACATTAAGCTTCACACACCGCAATCACATAGGGGATTAGACCATAACCAAGAAGGCCAACTGGCGGGCTCTATGAAGGCGCTTAAGAAGCCCTCTTCTTACGGCCCTCCAAAACATGCCGAGAATATAAATGTATTCAAAAGAGTTTGAGAGGATCCCAAACTTGCAATTTTAACGAATTCTGTCTTATTGTTATTGGGTTAACCTAAATAAGTCATTACGTCTGAACAACATAATGCATTCAAATACAAAATTGCAAACCTCTTGTTGTTACGGAATCCTAGATTATTGGTATTAATTGCACAGGCTTTCGATACTAAATCTCGAGCAGGAGGATTCGGAGAGAGAAAATAAAACATAAAACGATGAAGAAACGCCCCCAGGCCCCTATAATGGTTTATTATAGACCCTTTTCATACCCCAAACTGGCATTATATCGAACAATTTCAACATCCTTATGATTCTCTGTAGAGGCAAGCCCCTTAACACACGACACACACACAGAAAATCACGTCTTCCAAGATGATACTACACTCTTTAAAAAAAAAAAGAAGAAATAAATAAATAAATTAATAAATAAATGATGATAATAATAATAATGATGATGATGATGATAATAATTATAATAATAATAATAACAATAATAATAATAATAATAATAATAATAATAATAATAATAATAATAATAATAATAATAATAATAATAATAATAATAATAATAATAATAATAATAATAATAATAATAACAATGATAATGCTCGGATTTCAAAAGAGTCTTTTCCATATGATACAAAGCGCTGTATGGGAAATTAGAATTAAAAAAAAAATCATTTGCTATGATGTCAGTTATGGTTGATAAAAGGAAATATTATTTTCTCTAAACGGCTTTAAAGGTAATTGAAGAGTTTAGGAGAAGAAGTACATAAGTTGTAAAATACCAGTTCGGAGATACAATGGGTTGAATATTTCAAACTATTCTCAACATCACAATATTTTAAATTTTAGATTAAAACTAGGTGGAAAGGATTGTTACGGAGAGTAATAAACAAGATTTATACATGACAAATTTCAGTAATTCAATTGAATGAACCGCATTTTGAATGAACCGCATTTTGAACTCGAGTACTTCTTCCACTGAAATGGTGGACTTATTTCGATTTTCCACTTAACAAAACCTCAGTGTTATTAAAGGAGGGTTTCCTGCTTCGTAATGTTTGTGTGTGTGCAAAACGGAGACTTCCTCATGTTTTTATTTGATCTGAGATAACCTTTATATTAAAAAAAAAGAAGAAAATAATCGATAGTATTAAAAAAAACAACAACAACAATAAACAATCGGGGAGGACTGTGAATCCCCCCTTTTTTTAACACGTTTAGGAACACCGTTTATCTGTATATACATGTACATGTAAATTTTAATGTTTGAAGGAGTGAAGATCGTTTTTCTCTGGATTCATGCCTGTCTGACCTAAAATGATAAGACATCATCGGCGCTAATATTTGTCTTTTTACCGTGTTAGGGCACTTTTTGTGAGGCATAGAAGGCATGGAGGAAAAATTGATGCTTCTTCAGCTCTCAAGTCCCTCCAACACTATGGAAGAATCAATTGGTGATCCTTGAATTAAAAAAAGAAAAGGCGGCACTTGATTCTCAATCTGTATGGGGAAAAAGAGGAAAATTTAGAAAGAAAAAAATAAAAAATAAAAATGATAATAATAATGAGTAGGATTGTGTTAAAATCTTTCTGGATTTACGCTGTGGGATGGAAAAACTATAAATCCCTGTCCATTTTGAGGCACTTATTTCTGTGTGTGTGTGTTTAAGGGGGCTTGCTCTAAGAACCGCATAGCATTGGAATTGTTCAGTATATAATGCCATTGGGATATCAAAAGGGTCTATACCAATTTGGTGCTGGGGCCGTTTCTCATCTTTTTATTTATATTTTTTGTCGATCCTCTCGATATTGAGTATCGAAAGCCCTATTTGGGAAATAATACAATTATCTCAGGGTTCCGTAACACAAAGGTTTACATTTTATTGAATGCATTATTTGTTCAAAGACTGATCAGTAACCAATTCCAACAATTCGTTCAAATTTCCATTTGATCTCCTTTTGAAAACATTTATATTCTCGGGTGGCCAAGAAGAGGGCTGTCTTAACTTCATAAGCCTAGTTGGCCTACTTGGTATGCTGATAAGCTAATTGTGTTATAACCGCAAGGTGAAGCGCTACATTTCTGACACAAAATACTCATTGGAATGATAAGTCCCAGCATAATTTATTGAAGAATAACTGCTAATAAAATATATTTTCAAACACACACACACACACTAACACACACACAAACACACACAATCAAAAGGACAAACACACACATACACACACACACCCACACACACATACACACACACACACACACACACACACACACAAAAACAAAAAACCCAAAACGTTTCAACAATTCTTGTCTACATTCTTCAGTATCTAGTAAATGTTTAGTTCAATCAATTTCACTTTCGTTAAAGATAGCGTGTACATGCAGTCATGCATAATGAATCAGCGGGAATCGTTTGCACAATCACATTTTAAAGAATCCAAGGTCGTCCACGTATATACCTAACAATAATTGTGTGAGATTATACGCTGTCTTCCATTTTTATTTTTTAGCACGGTACAGTATTCGCATGAGTATTTGCATTCTAACTGTTCACCCCTTTCATAAACAAGTTTGACGCACAACCATTGTTAAAGATAATTCATACACTATTTAGTAATATTTTTCTCAATTTTAAAGACGAGATAATTCCAAAGGACTACCCGTGGAGCAGAAAATATATTAATAATACAAAGCCTTTATAATTTCTAAACCTTTGCACTTGTCTCATAAATGTCATCGGCAAAGTCCTTCTGGCCTACAATTTTTCATGGTATAATGTTTTCTCTTTTTAGAAGGACACTCTCTATTTATGAATCTGTCCCCCCCCAAAAAAAGCATTCTAAATTATGTTTATAACTCATTCACCTGGGGTGTCTTCAAATACCTCGTGCTAAATGGTTATCCATCTGTCCGTCTCGATCATGTTTTTGGCCAACATATCTCAAGACTGTTTGAGATATTAACTTCAAACTTGAGGATAGCTCCTTTGTATCCACGATAACAGGACGAAGAAGAATGTTTACAATAAAAACAAATACATTCTCGGGTTAACATTGAACAGACAATTGTTATTTTTTATTGATAAAGGCCTCATCCTTGTGGCTATTTTCATTGATAGATTGATTTTCATTTATTATAGTTAATTGATACGGTTGACGAAGATATTTTGTTAAATAAGTTAAATTCAATAGTTTCGATTGAAATATTTCTGACATGGTATTCCTCTTATTTAAGTCATAGAAACCAATATGTTATCATAAAAGATTCTGAATCCACGGATTATTATATTTCTGTTGGAGTACCACAGGGGATTACTTTAGACCCGCTGTTTAAAAAAAAATCATATCAATGATATATCCGATGTAAAAAAAAAAAAAATGAAAAAAAAGTAATGTCTGCCGTCGATACAACACTCTATGTAAGTGGACCCACGATTTGGGATGTGCAAGTAAAATTACAAAGAGAGTTTGATGGTATATGTAGTAGGATAAAGAGAATCAAACTTTATTGGAACGGTGATAAGACTAAATTTATTTATCCGAAGTAAACAAAGATCAAACTGTTTTAAGAACGCCAGTATTTCCATAAAGTACACTGAAAATCTAAACGGGTAGACCGACTAGCTTTAAAGCTAGTCGTAGTGATGCCCAGACTGACTAGCTTTAAAGCTAGTCGGT
>CALNVZ010003426.1:30961344-30977521 GCA_940671915.1 Paracentrotus lividus
GATGGTGGGGGGGGGGGTGGAGGTTTCGTTCGGACACAGCCCCCCGCTAGTTAGGGCCTTATAAGTCTCAGAAAAACTCCATAATTGTTTATACATCACTATTAGTCTTTCATGCATAAGGTTGCGCAAGCGGGTGATAAATCAGTTGTGATAAAACCTCGAAAAATATATTTCTATTCATATCATTAAGATTTGATGTTTTTATGTTTAACAGTTTCATCTTCATAAATACCCTTAAATAAACTGGCAAATATCGGTAATGAGTCAGATTGTATCCAGGTTAATATTCCTTGGACAAATACTGGCACGCTACTAGTTGTAAATATATTTGTCATCAATGTAGCCGGTGGAGTTAGTGTATTCTAGGTTGATGTTTGCAATATTAGGCGGAAGGAACAATATTGAATAAAGCGACTTCAGAGCACTCAGTTAGCAAGAACTACTGAATGCATCTATTTATGTTCAATATAATAGTTATGGTAGCGTTAGACTATAAGCTCGCTTCCGCTGATGTATTACTCATATATATGAGGAGCAGTGTTAGTAGTGTTGTCGCTGACGGTTCATAAATTGCTGTGATTGTATCAGGTGTCGAATAAATAACAACCAGTAAGTAGCTCTGCGGCTGGGTTTAAAATTTAGAAGACTTTCAAGCATGACAATTGAATACTGAAGATGTCTATCGTTAGCGGGTATGGAGTGGCAAGCTAGGCAGCGGCAGTGTTATCGCGAATTCTAGGTACGCGAGAGTCGGAAGTTAATAGTGATGTCGCGTGAGCATGAGCTGTTTTTTCTATAGTCTAGAGTGGTCAAGTGCAGACTGCCATGCCCTCAGCTGTTTGCTTTTATTTATGACCTCAGTGTTATATCGGTCATATTAAATTCACTTTTTTGTCTAACAGTCCATAATATTTAGGAATGCGATAAAGGACCAAAAGAATGTTTATAATTTGGACAACAGATGAATATTCTCATAATGGTTAGCGATACCAGATTTAAGTGGTTAACGAGTTGGAGAAAGCTGGTTTTGGGAATACATTAATTCAATTTGAAGTCTTTTTGGCGGTGGATGTACGCAGAGTCTATTGGTCAGACTATGGGACTCTTTCCTGCATATAATATGTCTCGATCGTTTACGCAGTACTCAGGGCAAGAAGATGGATGCATCTACTAACATGGTGTAACATTGTATCGTAAAGTAACACACCAGGGAATAAAAAAAAGCCAGTGATTAAATTAGTGTTGTACATCAACAACAGAGATCTATTGAAATGGGGGTAGTATTGTCCACAGATGGTATATGTGTTCTAGTAAGACTAGAACGAACAATTGAATCATTAATTGGCAATACATAGGGAAAACAAATGAAAAAGATATCTCTTTCAAATCAAGCAGGGAAGAGTACAGATTTATAAACGTATGAAGGGTAAGTTAAATCAAGTGTCGCCAGGGGAATCTAGAAAATGGTATGATTGTTATACTGGAAAAGGCAAGATGAAGTGTTTGGAGATCAATAGTGATAGGCGGGCAGCATCTGCCTTCGTAGAGTGTGATAAGAGTTCGCTGTCTTTCCACCTGTGGCATGCCTGTAGCTCTAACTCGTTGCAAAAGTTCTGCCATTCGGTATGTCCATGCACTATCTAAGTTGTTATCTACTTTTTCACACTTTTGTAACCTTTTCCGGGTAGAGGGTTTGGATTTTTATAGGTGAGATCTTCCTGAATACATGATTTTCGTACGTTTATCAGCTTCCTACGGTGATGCATTGATGCTCCTAATATCGATTCAGCTACTAGACTTAAGCTATCAGGTTGGATCTGGTCTTTCCTACGCTCGGATGGACCTATTCGATGTCTGCCGCCGGTCGTTTCGTCGCTTCTGGAACATCGTCAAGTGGTAGGACCTTCCTCTAGTAATCAGGGATTCAAAATCCTGACAAGTTGCGGCGGGACATACTGCTCGAGATCGTGTTCGCTCTTCTTCAGGGTATCAGCTGGCTCCTTGTTGTGAGCTGGCACAATGTTGGTGAAGCTCTTCATGGCTTCTGGTTCTCCTCCATCTTGACTTCAGCGGGTGCCCGATTGTGTTGGAGTAAATGCGGTGGGGGGGGGGGGATGACGTCGATATATTCCTCTTTTGCTGCAAGATGTGGCACTTCGATGGTATATGATCGCAGTATTCCTTGTTGGGGGGTGGGTAATGCTTGTATTCAACAATGCATATAATATGAAATGTATTGTTATAATGCGAGCGCGTAAGCGCGAGCTGAAATTTTCTCATGTATCGTGAGGCATAATATGGGGCAGTGTAGCATAATGGTGAGCGCGAAACGAGGAAGGGGATTTACTGGTTTTGTTAATTAAAGGGGGACGATGATGTATGTATGTGTATAGATGTACACAAATATGCATTGCATGTGAGTATCTACTAATGACATATTTTCAAATTCATTAGTGCGGAGCGCGAGCGCGAGCTGAAATTTTCTGCAATTTAGTGCATGAATGGGACTGTAATATTGCGAATATGCGAGCGATAACGAGGAAGGTCTTTATCTGGTTATTAAAGGCCATCATAGTATGTTATAGATTACACACATGTCACATTATTGTGCAAATGGAGTACTAGTATATTCGTTGAATAATAGGCTGAATGCCGAGCGCGAAACGGCGAACCTTAAAATTTCTCATAATATTGAACTGATACATGGTATTGTTGGCGTCGTACATGTTACTATCAGAACGCGAATTGATGCGTAGGCTAGGGTTTTAATCTGGTGATTAGAACGGAAATCATGACGTAATGCAACAAATCGCAAATCTATAGGCATATAAATGTGGAGACATTACAGTTAGAGGCATATTGTGGAGCGCGAAGCGCGGAGTTGAAATCTCATAATATTGACCTGATGTAAACAAGATATTGCAGCCCATGGGAGTGAAGGGAGGGAGTTGTGTTTACGTGTTCGTGACGTTAATACATCATAAAAGAAAGACAAGTGCATTGCGCGCCTATGTATTATTTGCGAGCGGAAGCGCGAGCTGAAATTTTCAGGCAATTTTTAACAAGAATGGAGGACAAAGTGGACTAATTTGAAAAGAGGGCATTTAGCCCCGAAGAATAGGGAAAGTGGTATTATATAATCAGATGGTGAGTCAAAATCGTTTACCTTGTCGGATGGAGCCGTGATAGTGTTACTAGACTCTTTATTATAAATTATAAACCATCGGTGGAATTGGAGGGGGCATACTATCCTTCAGTTATATAACTTTTCGGAGCCTGTCCCTATGCATCCTTGGATCGTGCCCTGATTATATCGATTAGAATGTTGTTTGTTTGTTTTTCTATTGTGAATATGTGGATAGTCTGCACTCCATTATCAATTGTTATCTACACGCGTATTGTGATTACATGATTACTAGAAGCTATTTAGGACCAGAGAAGATCACGAAGAGTGAGAAATTTTGGATGTTTTGAATGTCAGAAATATGCATTTAGGACTGCAATAATTATATTAATGTAAAAATGTTTATATGAACGAAATTCTGTAATAGATAAGATTATACGTGCCACTAATTAAAATATTGTGTTATTTTCTCTTGTATATATTGGGGGGGAGGGGAGGGGGGGTGATTGTTACACACAACTACCCTCCCCGAATTATAAGGGTAGAGGGGGGGAATACATCCCCACAGTACCCCCAGCCCCCTCCCCCATAATGACACCCATGCTTCCAGTCATGGTATGGAATGGTTTTCTCGGTGTAATCATCTACCGTTGGTACGTTGCATCAACAACGTTTTGGACCATGGATTTTTATGATGGTCGTACCTGTTAAAAAACGGATGAATTTCGAGTAAGATCGGGTTTATAACAGATGTAAACTACAGACCTGCCTGTGTTGCTGGTGTGGTAGTTTTCCTCAAGACTGGGTTTTGTCTGGGAGTCCACTCTCTGCTCTTGGGTTGCAGTCTTTCCTTCTTCGAAGCCTTAACATATTGGATTAATAATGTATATAGACAGAAGAATATTATTGGTAAAGATAGAATGCGGGTTGAGAGTCGGAAAATCAATGTAGAATGACTGCAGCTGGAGTATCATGAAGTCCGGTACGCGTCACTTGAATTTGCGTACTGAAAATCTATATATGGGACACGTAGGAAGATGTTTATACTGAAGATTCAATGCCTAACAGTTAAAAGCAAATATCATCATACCAGTTGTTGTGAAAGTCATCTACGAGGTTTCCTGGCGTTGATTCACAGGAAATTTACATTGTAAAACGAGACGAAGTAAAAAACAGGCATAAAATGGGACATTTGGAGGAATTTGATTCTGTCGTTTTTCCATGATCAATGGATCAGCTCTACAGCATGCAACAGTTTGAGAGCAATGCAAATAAATCAAATATACTTGGCTATCTATAAACGAGTAGAGCCCATCTTCTCTCCAGATTCATGGAAGTTCTGTCCTAAAATAATGAATTTTTGATATAACCTCGGCTAATACCACGTTAACGCCTTAGCATGCCACGGCACGCCCGGTTTTTTTTGTGCAATGTACTTATTAGCTATAAATCGTAATGATTCATTTTCTCTTTAATATGGCAGTTTAGGGTTGGCAAAGCAAAAATGATTGTAAATTGTGTTGTGGACTCGATTTTATTTAGCCATTTCTACAAATGTCTATTAATAAGTAAAACAAATGTGTTGAATGATCCACTACAGAACCCCGTGCAAGGCTCAAATACGTATGTTGTTATGTTTGAAATGTTTAAGATTACTCACCGGAATTGGCAGTATTTTTAAATTATGCAGTGATGTTCAAATTAGTTCCATGACATTTGTCCTACTAGAATGGGGGGGATAATGACGATAGTTATTTTGGCGGCCCGATCATATGTATAATATATTCTCGTTTGGCGGATAATATTGTGAAATAAGCACAAATCTCTTTCGCTGGTCGTCATTTTGTTGTGAACCGTGCAACTTTCATTGATAATCTCGCCCCACTCGATTTTTACAGTCGAGGGGTACCATACATTTAACAACTTCACTTCCTTCTCGGGAAAAATCTGTTCCCACACAGCTAATTTTTCACCTATCACAGAAAGAGAAATAATTAATAATGCACTGTCTTTCAAAAATGGGAAAGTTCCTGGTTTTGACTCGGTTGATTGTACTGTTGTAAAAAGAGTTATTCATGTTATTTCTAAACCACTTTGTAGAATTTTTAATAATGTGTATTGAAAAAGGTATTGTACCTCAAGGTCTGAAAATTGCTAAAGTTATTCCTATACATAAAAAAGGACCTAAGGATCTATTCACAAACTATAGACCTATTTCTTTACTTCCACTTTTCTCAAAAAATGTTGAAAGATGCATTTATACTCGACTTCAAAACTTCCTTGATAAACACAACATTCTTTGTAATAAGCAGTTTGGTTTTAGGGCTGGACATTCAACTCATCATGCTCTCTTAGATTTTTTAATGAATATATCAAAAGCCATTGAAAACAAAGAGATAATTATCGGACTGTTTTTAGATTTTAAAAAAGCCTTCGACTCTATAAATCACGAAATACTTTTTAAAAAAACTTTGTCATTATGGAATTCGGGGTGTTACTCTAAAATTACTTTGCAGTTGTTTGACCGACCGAAAACAATTTACAGTGTTCAATTCTCACAACTCAAACCTACAAACTGTCTCGTGCGGTGTCCCGCAGGGATCAATTTTAGGTCTGGTCCTATTTTATTTTTTAATTTACATTAATGACTTGAACTTAGTATCTCCACTTTTAAATTGTTTATTATTTGCTGATGACACCAATATATTTTATAAACATAGTGATGTGGAATGTCTTACTCAAAATTTTAATCGTGAACTTACAAAGGTTACCAAATTGGTTGAAGCAAATAAATTACAACTTAATTATGAAAAGACCCATGTGATAGTGTTCAATTCTTCGTAAGCCAATGAAAACGAAATTAAAATATTCATGAATGGCAATATAATTCAACATGCGAATACTACACAATTTTTAGGAAATAGCATAGATAAAGATTTGAAATGGAAGACTCATGTTTATGATGTTTTACGTAAAGTCTCCAAAACAATAGGAATAATGAGGAAACTTAAAAACACCTTACCCCAAAATATTTTTCTTATATTGTATAATTCATTGATTTTACCTTATATATCGTACTGTAATATTATTTGGGGATTTTGCAAACAACACTTATACCCCATTCACAGTGGCCTCAAACACCGCTACAGTCGCGGGACTGTCCCGCGACTGTAGCGGTGTTGCCCTTAGTGTGAATGCTCCCTGACACCGCCTATAACACCCTCGGATACACCCGACCCGCCTATACCGACCCCGCGCTCGCGAATACACATCCGCGCCAGAAAACCAAAGATAACAGCACCGGGACCGCAGTCCCGCTGCTGGTCGGCGGAGTGACTTCAGGTGAAGGCACTCCGCACATACGCCTAGGCACCAAGGCCGTTAAGCAGGTCATTTTTGGCTGGGTACGGTTGTGGAAGAGTCCAATCTAAGTAAAAATTTTGCGCTGAATGCGCCTCGCAACAACATACTCTTACTCGACCGTGACCACTGACACTTCGCGCGCCATTCTTGGCACACTTGTCCCAAAATGACCAGTTCTCTTGCATTGCGCTCACGGGGTCTGTAATTCTATAATCTCTCGCCGAGATACCCGGAAAATGATTCTACAACGCACTACTCTGCATCGTCACACAATCGTGCGCGGAGATCCCTCTCACGCACAAGCCGCGCTTTCTCACTTGACATCGCGTGGGTCTCATTAAAGCGGCATCTGCTTTCTTGGAGTCCATTGCGTTCCCGGCATCCGGCTCTTGTATTAATCAATTCTGGGCGCACTTCACACAAACTGGACCATCCAGGCACAAGCAGTGAGTGTCCTTCTCCACCGACGATCCCCACCGCGCCCATACCATCGCTTACCATCGGCCCTCCGAAAAGCTCCATACCGATTTCCTAAAATTTGGACCACCGCTCCTCTACGGCACACACTGAAACAACGCGCGCGCTTCCTCATAGAAAACCATTCACCAACCGCATGCAACGCCAACGACAGCCACCGAACATCGGACGCTTGTTCGCTGATACAGCATGTAAAAAAAAACCAAGCAGATCACCTATTACACCAGAGTCTTTTAATGGCGTTAACACATATCAAACAAATAAACTGGGAATATTTTTTACGCCTTAACGTCGGCGTTTCTGAGCTTAACAGTCATCTATCACTTTCTCGGCCGGTCCGCTTTCTCTCCTCGTCTGAAACATACTTATCGGTCAACACAGGCACCATCACTAACACATCCTCTGTAGAACGATCCACGCCGCTCTGCGCCATGCACCTAGAATTCACGGTGCATCACATAATACCACTACTCTCTCTCACCAATAGACTTCACACTCTCCTCACCTGGCACACTATCATCTCCCGCCCGCGTTTGGAGATCATAAAAAAAAATATTATGATAAAAACTTCGATCCACTGACTGCATCACTGGCACTCTCCTTACAAGGTCTTATTACCAGGGCGTAGTTACGCGATAATCGGAACGTCCAGCTGACGAAGAGTCATATCTCTCAGTCATGGTCACATTCCCGTAAGAATCTTCTGGTCGTTAATGCACGTAGATTGGAAAACTGCTGTTGGTTAGAAATAACCACGTTCCTTTTATGATTGTCATCTCGCTAGAATTTCATATATGATCCGAAAGTGACGATTGGCCAACTTAGCAAGAGGATATGCTATACCCGGACAGATCGACCAGGTATCGTAGGCATGAGTACAAACCACGAAAGAGATCCCGCCAATCGACGGACGAGATAACAGAAATACGCGAACACCAGCCGACGGAAGATAGGAGACAGACAAGAACATAGAGCCACATCAAATAGTACAGACTGCCGACACGACACCACAGCTTAAGCACAAAGAAACAACTAGACGGTAACTACACAGAAGACGAGAGACAGCAAATGTAGAACATACGGACCTTAGGGATATACCACGTTAAATATCGCAATTCACGGAAACTCGACAGATGGCACTAGATCTTCAAAATGATTTGATTCAAGATAGTTTTGGATATTCAAAAAAATACATGAGTTGCAATTGAAGAAATAAAGTTTACCGGATGGGCGGGCGCATATTACCATTCTAACAATGTGCGCCGGAAGTATTAACAATATATTATGGGTATGAAGGGTACTTACAAAAAACTCATTTCATTTTCCAACAAAACGTTTCTGTTCCAGATAATCTTCACACCAGATAGCGATATGGAAGAAAAGTTGTTTGAGAAAGATACTTTTATCAACACCGAGTACCTGTAAACAAAATTGTGCATTGTCAATTAGAGTATGACTTCTGAAAAATTGAGATGTTTATACATTACGCACTCATTGGGATAAATCCAGGGACCGCAGACGGGTAGAACATGACTAATGTGGTATTTGTTCCAACAACGAAGAGAAAATATCTGAACAATGATCCAATTAAGATTTGCTAATGCTAGGAAACGAGGCATGCTAATATACATCAAAGAATGGAATTTGCATGCAGAGCAAGTCAAATTGCAAGGCTATTGTAGCGGGCAGTCACGCCATGACTAAGGGTGGTAACGGTCAAGTTAATAACCAGATACACAATGGGTTTAAAAAAAAAATACAATTGGTACACGCTTACGTACATAGATAAGCTACATATAGTCAACACTAAGTGCATAGGATAAAAAACGTAGGGAACTGGTAACTGTTCTTTAATGAATTAGAGTACACATGGAAAGCCATTGTGTAGCTAAGTTCATGAGGGCCTAAACCCTCGCCATATTACTATAGTTTTCAGTAATTATCTATGTGATGTGACAAGCGATCGAAAATGCTATATATTACTATTGGAATATAGCCAACAAAGTTTAAAACTATTAGATTAGATGTGCATACGATTTTTAAGTTGTTTGAGAACTTCTCGTAATTATAAATACCATGAAAAAGAAAAGGAGAAAGTATGATGCTGAGCTCTACATTAATGTATGTGCACGCGAGATGTATGGCGCATTTAGAAGAAAAAGCGCGAACAAACCTTGACTTTTAACAGGTTTCATTGATCGCCAAGGACTTACAGCAATTTCACAGAATTCAAGTACGCCGAGCTATTGATTCAGCATATATACTACCCCGGAAGCATAATGACAAAAATGTAAATGAAGTACTGTTCCATAAGACATTGAGCGAGATTCAGGAAAAACGTTAAAATGATTCAAAAGGTGATAACATCACCTAAGAAGTTGTGTGCGTAAGTATAGAATCAACAAGATAAGTGAACAATTTGCCGATCACATGCCACACAAAAATCATGTGGGGACATGCCTACGTGATAATTAATCATCAAAAAACATTCAGAGTTTCTGACGTAAAACTAACATAGAATCAAGATTATAAGTGATGAATAGTGACAACAGTAGTAAGAAATAAAATTTGTCAAATATCTGTAAACCCTATAGGAAGTAAGTGTACAACGAGTTCCGCAAAGTTCAGAGCTAAATAATAGGAAATGATTACATTGCTCATTTCTGCCATCTTGCAGAACATAGGTATGATATCAACAGACACATAATCTCAAGAGCCAGGAAAACAAAATCATGTCGAATTCAAAATGGATTTCCCATGTGTAAGTCTATGGAAGATGTAAAGGGTAACGTCAGTTACGTAACGTCATTACCGACATGGGTCTTGTTCAACAGGGAAAGAGTTTCCCCCATAAACAAAAAATATGAGAATCATGTGCTTGACAAAATCTGTTCAAGATAGAATGAACTTTCATAATCTAGATTATCAAAACCGATCGGACAAGAGAATTGAATGAGTCAAGAACCCACTGATGTCTGCACGATGTCCGGATTTCTTAACGTCAGTGGACCGAGAGGGACGATGAGATTTGGCTGGCGTTCGACTGGAAATGATCTGTTGGGTGAGAATTTTTATACAAACGCCTTCTTAACCTAACTTATTTAGGTATATAATTGAAAGACCCAGTTCTTATTTATGTGACTGACAACACAAGATGTAAAAATCTGGTTGTGGTGGTAACGTAGTTACCGTGGAATTGGCCCATAGTAGATGTATATCCTGTTCATAGTCAACTCATTTTCGACTGAGAAGTTGACTAGCAGTGGAGACGTGGCACAATGATCTCGATATTAAAAACTAGAGGTTATCAACCTACCATAAAGTTTCTGGGTGACTTATGCACGTATGCGGTGACCATTAAGCCAAATGAAATAAAAAATACGATTATTACAATAAATAAAGTGCCAAACATAGCTAAGAGCTGTGTCTCTAAGCACTTAACAGATAAGGAAAAACATGTTTTTTGTCATCTCGGGCAGCAAATGATTTAACCACCGCACACGATAATGTCACGATCTCCCACTCCTGCTACAGTAGGCATGCGCATGGAAATAGAAAGACCCGAAAAAAAAATGTATGACTACTTTCACGCAACAAGGCCATGCACAAGATATGACAAGACCTATAGTCGTGTAATGTTCCTTGGTGAATTAATCGTTGTAAATGTCACTGTGGCGGTTCTTAACGACTGTGACCCGCACTGACGCATTCATATGCAAAGGTCAATGTACAGGGGCTAAAATCAGACAACCGAGCAAAAGTGTAGAACATGAATCCATATTTGAGTCACACGACAAATGGATGGATATTCAGATTTATGTTAATGCAATCCGTGGAGTGCGGTTAAAACTGATTATTGTCGGCAGCACATAAGCGGTCATGGCATGGGCCAGCCGACTTGGTCAAAGTTAAGCAATGAATAATGTTTTTGTAATTTCATTTAATACAATTTACAATCAACGCAGAGTCGAATAGAAACATGTATGCAAAGAATAAGATAAAGTGTAATACGCGGCATAGACTGCAAGTGTAAAGCATCGAATAACACGAGAAAGACCCGAAGCGACAGTAACATTATAAGATTGATCCGAGAACAACAGAGATCTAAGATAGTGATGAATCAATGTAATTTAGCAGTATAATAATACATGGTTGTCTGGCATGATCTGTGACGAGTTTGGGAAATATCCCAAAATATACGATAGATTAAAGAAGAATGTCATTAAAAAGCATCTATGAGCTACCATATAGAAAAGGCGGTTTTGTATGTATGCCTAATATGTGTCTAGGAGCGAGTCCAGTATTTATAACAAACATGACGAAGCTGTCATCCTCATTGCCTTTCTATCGGGGAACATTTCAAGCACGGTGGGAAGTCATATGCTCTGAATATTAATCAGGAGTTGTGATAACCATATTGAAGGTCTTCTTGTATGTGAGGAATGAAGCACAGATATTCGTTGGGTCAAAGATCTGAAGGATGGTCAAGTATCGCCCTGGAAAAAGTGCTATAACTGCCTCATGGTGTCTTTGATTCGATTTCTGAAAAGAACACTAGTTGACGAACAGGCCGTCAGTGGGTAAATCAAGGTGGAAAATGATTGGGACATGTGCGGGGCGGTGTTTCAGTCAGGAGGTGTGTGAGAAACCATGGTGTCGTTCACATTGCATGGAGAAGGATAAACAATCAATGCTCTTGGGAAGCGAACCTGAGGCACACAATTAAAGGCATGCCACCTTATATTGGGTCCTGGTAACGGGGAACCACTCGTGCCTGGGGAGATAAGATACAGGGGGTTGTCTGTTGCTGTTCTTCCGGACGGAACAATCATTTCACCTTCGACCAAGAATCAGATTAGAACAGAAGTCCATTTACTAGTCACTCTCTTTAGAGTGGTCTGGAATCCGAGCCATGGACTTCTAGGTCAAGGACAGGAGGAGTTCCATGGGGAACTTGACATGCATAGATGAATTTGAACAAGTTGTTCACTTGAAGAGAGTCTTGACGCAATACACTGAAAGCTGTGCCTTTTCTAGCAGAAGAAGTAAAAGAGCGTGATGTGAAGAAAAGACATGCTTGAAACCGAATACCTCTTGGGCTTCGGGTGGACGCAGGGAAACTCATCCTTCTGGGGATAATACCGCTTCAAGGGTGAAGAAAGACCCTTGGCTTATAGTTTAAGTGAACGAGAGTTCCTGCAGTCAAAAAGAGTTGAATGACTAGGATCATGTTCTAGCCTGCTCTCTGGATTTTGGTAAGAGAAGTAGTCAGCGGGAACCTACGTATGCAGCGCGCTTGTATAGGAGGGTGTCCCACCGATTGGTCACTAGCTTGCGCTTGGCAAACGAATCGATGAAACTTCTAGGGGCGCTAAGCACAACAGGATACGGCGCAAGCCTCGTAGTAGGAGTTGTTCGCGATTATTTAGGATGAGATGGGATTCACATTGTACAGGACCAAGAATAGTATAGGGTACAGGGAGCACATAATGGCTGCATAATTATTATGTGTGGCAGTTCTCATCAATAGAAGATCGGTTGTTTTCTCAATCAAGAATGTGAGACGATCACATGATTCTCGCGGCTGGCTAGAATGACGTCGAGTAAAGTAATGTTCAACCACGGTCATTGCAATTTTTATCATAGACATTAAAACCTTGTTTATGCCACTCGGGGGCGTCTAGGCATTAACGATCAAAGGGACAACTTGAAGAAGTTGTAGGTTATCTTGTTCTACCATCCTTGTCAGGAGATGGAGAATGACCCAGCTAGACTCCTTCAGGATCTTGACCAAAAGTTGTGTGCTCTGTAAATCCAATTAGTTGCCATTAATTATTAGTTTCGCACGAGGATATGTATTGCTCCTCGCCTGGTTGAGAATGGCTGTCCTGAGAGGAAAGGCGATGCTGAGCCTTGGTTTAAGGACAGACTGGAGCTGCGACCGAAAATGGAGGACAAAACCAATGTCAGAAGTCCACATAATGAACGTGGAGAGCTTGGCTAAAAATGTCGAAGTCATTGAATAGTCGTTGAAAATAATTGTCATGACATTCTTCTCAATGGCGAAATTACCAAAAATCGTCATGCAAGATCGACGGGCGGCACATGGTGTTGAAGTCAGTGGATGAAATTCATAAATCATTTAGAGAATTCATTGTTGCTAGATGAGGGAAAACTACCGACTAGTTGGTCATCTTGAATTAGTTGATCCATTGCGGGAAGTACCTGCTTAACTGGGGTGATGAGTGCTTATAACATATGGTGGAGTAACACGAGTATGTTATTCTTAAGGGTGCATAGATGTACAAAGTATGGGTTATAGTGATTGAAGTCTTATTCTAGGTTAGAGTTAAAAAATGACCAAAAGATTAGTGCTTACGTAGTTTGGACCAGAGGGCCAAGTGGCCAGAAATTTTTGAAGTTGGGGAAAAGCAAGAGGTTTTAAACGGGGCTTTAAATCTACAAACATTAACTTCATTGCCAAGAATTAGCGTTGAAAAGGACTAAAGTTAAGTTACATGCAATCACTTATGGCGTTGTTACCGCGATTGCGATGACGCGCACTACTGACATTTTCTATACAGGATATAGTGAATGGTCAGTGGGGGCAATATAAAAATTATTCTGTAGAATCCACTTTGGCGGTTGTTACCGATTTTGACCCAGGCACTGAGACCAGTTGCATATACAGTGTAGGAATGGTCAGTGGCGGCATAAAATGGTAAGAACCGCCACATCGCGTGGCATTACAAAAATTAAATCAGCAGTAAATACCGACAGATTCTTCGCAGAGGAGCTTGGTCTCATAGGTTGGCGATGCCTGTGGTTCTGTGAAACGCAAAGATCAAATACATTTTTTTTTCTTTTCGAGATAGTTCATGGTCAGGAATGCATAGGTAGGGCAGTGGACGAAATTGCGACATAGTGTTGCGGGGATAGAAGCTGTTCTGTGGACCGGGTGAGATGAAGTAGAGGGAGAAACAGTGTCTGTTATAAAAGTGGCTGTAGAGACAGACGGTTCACTATTTTTTTGTTAGCACTGGTTATTTATTGGGTTTTTGGAGAATGATTTTTTATTACCTGGGTGTTCTAAATGGTGAACTTGGCAATAGTGGAGCAAAGTGACCAGGTACCCAGGGTATGTTGGAATAAAAGCTAATTTATTTTAAAGCGCTCATTTGTGCACTATCCTCGCACCGACAAGAGCCAACTCTTTAGGAATGAGGTGGGAGAAGGGAATAATAATCATGCTACAATGATATTACAAGCGTGTATACCTATCCTAATACATGGCTTGGTAGTAGCGAAGATCTCTGCTGGGGCAACAATGGCAAAGTGGTGACTTAGTCGGGTAAGACTGGGCTGAAATGGCCATGAGGCTGGTCCAAAGTTTAAGGAAAATTGGGATGGAGTATTGTGTAGACAGAAGGTGTTTTTAAAAGATGGTAAGTTAGTGAAGGAGGACCATCAGATGTTGTGAAGCGCTCTGAGGGTCATTTTGGGTCTAATATGGCCCCAAAAATGGAGATCAAGTCGAAAGTTTTGGGCAGCGGAAAAGATATGGCGCCAAAATGACCCGAGCTTGTTAATGACCGCACGCGGGAGTCAATGAAAATGCACTTTTGTCTAGAGATCGAGCGCAGCAGTTTTTAAGTCAAGATAGAGTTATTAAAAATCGGCCATTTATCGCAGAGAATTAAGATAAATACAAAAGGCTTCACGCGAGAAGTACGCAAATATGGTCATTGGGACAAAAGATGCCACGAAATGGCCTGAAGTGGTCTGTGTAGGCGGTCAGTATGAGGAGACATGTTTTTGTTGGAATCGAGCGGCACAGGGAGGATTTTAGAGCTGACACAGTTAGGACCTTCCAGCGACCTTCCCACACGGGCAAAGATTTGGAATTGAAGCCCTTGGCTCCTAGTAACCACGATACGAGGGAAAAAAAATAAATATATAAGAATTTCCGAGAAAAATAGGGGGAAGAGCGGGATAGATACCGAAATACGAAAAATGATGAAAAAGGATAAGAAAGGAAGGTAGAAAAACAGAAAAATTCAGAGATAGAAAAGGAACAAGTAGAAGGAGAAAAAAAACACACAGTAGAAAAGTAACATAAGAGGAAAGTGAAAGGAGAAAGAAGAAGAAGGAAGGAGAAACAAGGGGAAATGTAGCTTATATAGAAAAGTAAGGTGGAAAGAAAAAAAACCAAGAAAAATACATAGAATATGGCATTGGAGAAAAGGAAAGGAAAAAGAAGAAGAACAAGAGGAATGACAAAGAATGATAAGACGAAAGAAAGAAAGGAAAGAAAAACAAAGTGAAATGACAGATAAGAAGTCGATGAGTAAGTGAATAGAAAAGAGAAAGGGAAAAGAGGAAAAACAAGAAAGAATAGCAGGTAAAGATTGACAGGAAAAGAAAGGAAAGAGAAGGGAAAAAAACAAGAGAAAACATAATGAAATGTAGGAAAAGGAAGGAAAGGGATAGGGAGGAAAGACAAAAGAAATGTCACAAAGTAAGGGAAATGAAGAAGAAAAGAAAAGGAAAAGAAGGGGGAAAAACGACAAGGAAATACACTAAGAAATGCCGATAGAGAAGGAAAGGTAAAGGGAAAAACGAAAGAAATGCATAGGAAATGGATAAGAAAAGGCGAAAAAGAAGCGGAGGAGAAAAAGACCAAAGGAAGTGACATAAGAAATGATAAGAAGGAAAAGGAAGAGGGGAGAAAAAAAGCAAAGTATGAGTACATTAGCAGGAAGAAATGGGAAAGAAAAGAAAAAGAAAGAAGGAGAAGAAATCAAAAACACACATACATTAGAAGGATGAAGAAAAGAAAAGGAAAGAAGGGAGAAAACAAACGGGAAATACATAAAATGATAGAAAAGGAAAGAAAGAAGAGAAAATCTAAAGAAATGCAAAGAAATGGCAAGGATTATTGTAACGGGGAGGTCATAGAAGATTCACACGCGCTGCACAGTGTGATGGGTACCTTGGATATCTGATCCCGGGACTGTCCGGATAAACTTTCCAGCTGTGAAAGCGACTTAATACGGGGTTTAAGCGGGTGGTGTGGACGCGTCCCCGGCGAGCAGCAACCGGCGACAGGCACCAGGGGGATAGAAATTTGAAGACGCACTGGTGAATGAGCGTATTATTGAAGTCGCATCGCTTTCTTCTGACAAAAGGAGGACTCAGTGTCAGTCATAAATG
>CALNVZ010003426.1:30982003-31015836 GCA_940671915.1 Paracentrotus lividus
ACAACTTGAAGAAGTTGTAGGCACTTTCTTCCATCCTTTCAGGAGATGGAGATGACCCACTAGACATCCTTCAAGATCTTGACCAAATATGTGTGGCTCTTACAATTCATTAGTTGCCATTTAATTAATTAGTTTCCACGAGGATATGTATTCTCCTCGCCTGGTTGAAATGCTTTCCTGAGAGGAAGGCATTGCTGGAGCCTTGGTTAAGGACACTGGACTCGCTCATGACACATGTCAAGCAACATAATAACTGGCTTTGCTAAAATGGTCAAGTCATTGAAAGTCGTTGAAATACATTTTCATGACATTCTTCTTCAATGGCGATATTCCAAATCGTCATCAGATCACGGACATGTGTATTTGAAGTCATATGAAACATAAATCATTATATAGAATTCATTTTGCTATGGAAACTACACTATTGGTCATCTTGAATTAGTATGATCAGCTTGGAATTTACTCTTACTGTGATGTGCTTATAACATCATGGTGATAACACGATTGTTATTCTTTATATACGAATGTACAATATACGTTTAGTGATTGAAGTCTTATTCTATTTAGAAGTTAAAAAATGACACAAAATTAGTGCTTACGTAACTTTGACCAAAAAGCGGCCAAAGTGGCCAGAAATTTTTGAGTGGGGAAAACAAGAAGTTTTAACGGGGCTTAAAATCTACAAACATTAAACTCAATTCAAGAATTGCGTTAAAGACTAAATGGTAAATTACTTGCATCCACTTTGGCGGTTGTTACCATTTTGACCCACACTGACCATTTGCATATACATGATATAGGAATGGTCAGTGCGGGCAAATAGTAAATTATTTGTATCCACTTTGGCGGTTGTTACCATTTTGACCCACACTGACCATTTGCATATACATGTAGGAATGGTCAGTGCGGATAAAAATGGTAAGAACCGCCACAGTGGACATTACAAAAATTAAATCACAGTAAATACCACAGATTTTCAGGCTTGTCATATTTGTGCATGCCTTTTGTTGTGAAAGCAAATATCAAACATTTTTTTTTCTTTTAATAGTTCATGGTCAGCATGCTAAGTAGGGAGTGGAGAATGTGCACATATTGTGTGCGGGATAAATCTGTTTCTGATGACCGGGATGATAAAGAAAAATGTCTGTTAAGTGCTTAGAGACACAGTCTAACTATTTTTTAGGCACTGTATTTATTGTAAATCGTATTTTTTATTCATTTGGGCTAATGGTCAACCTTCGGCCAATAAGTGACCAATAAGTGACCAGAACCTTATGGGTAGGTTGAATAAGACCTCTATTTTTTAAATCAACATCAATTGTTGCCACTTCTCCACCACAAGCCAACTCTTTAGTGAAATGAGTGGAACGAAAGGATAATACATCTACATATATACACGTGTATACACTAATACACGTAATACATAGGCCTGTATAGCAAAATCCTGCAAAATGGCAAAATGGTCACTTTCGGTCAAACTGGCCTAAATGACCAGGGCTGTCCAAATATTTTAGGAAAATGGTATGGGAGTATTGTTTTAGACCCAAGGAAGTTTTTTAAAATGGTTTGGGGGTGGGAAGACCATCACTTGGTTGACTCTGATGGTCATTTTGGTCTAATTTTGGCCCCAAAAATGATAAAAATGACAATTTTTGGCCAAAATTGACCAAAATGACCACTTTAATGACCCACCGAGTCAATAAAATCACTTTTTCTAGAATCAGCGCACATTTTTACATCAGATAGGTTTTAAAAATCCCATTTATCGGCAAAAATTATAGAAATAAAATACCCTTGACCACAAGTGACCAAAATGGTCATTTTGGGACAAAAATTGGCCAAAATGGCCGAAGTGTCATGGGTACGGTCAGTAAGAGGGACATTTTTGGAATCAGCGCAAAATTTTACTCAAGTTAGGACCTTCAAACCTTCCCCAGCAAAAATGTTGATTAAAGGCCCTTGGCTCCTAGGGTAACAGCACCGGGATAAAAAAACAATAAAATATATAAGAATTTCCAGAAAAGATAGTGAAAGACGGATAATACACGGAAATACATAAGAAATGATAGAAAAGATAAAGAAAGAAGGTGAAAAACAAAGAAATTCATAAGAAATGATAAAAAAGAAAAGGAAAGGAGAAAAAAACAAAGAAATACATAAGAAATGAAAGAAAAGAAAAGGAAAGAAGGAGAAAAACAAAGAAATACATAAGAAATGATAGAAAAGAAAAGGAAAGAAGGAGAAAAAACAAAAAAAATACATAAGAAATGATTGAAAAGGAAAGGAAAGAAGAAGAAAACAAAGAAATACATAAGAAATGATAGAAAACAAAAGGAAAGAAGGAGAAAAACAAAGAAATACATAAGAATAAATTAATGATAGAAAAGAAAAGGAAAGAAGGAAAAAACAAAGAAATACATAAGAAATGATAGAAAGGAAAAGGAAAGAAGGAGAAAAAAACAAAGAAATACATAAGAAATGATAGAAAAGAATAGGAAAGAAGGAGAAAAACAAAGAAATACATAAGAAATGAAAGAAAAGAAAAGGAAAGAAGGGGAAAAACAAAGAAATACATAAGAAATGATAGAAAAGAAAAGGAAAAAAGGGGAAAAACAAAGAAATACATAAGAAATGATAGAAAAGAAAAGGAACGAAGGAGAAAAAAACAAAGAAATACATAAGAAATGATAGAAAGGAAAAGGAAAGGAGAAAAAAAACAAAGATATACATAAGAAATGAAAGAAAAGAAAAGGAAAGAAGGAGAAAAACAAAGAAATACATAAGAAATGATAGAAAAGAAAAGGAAAGAAGGAGAAAAACAAAGAAATACATAAGAAATGATAGAAAAGGAAAGGAAAGAAGAAGAAAAACAAAGAAATACAAAGAAATGCAAGTATTTTGTAACGGAGGTCATAAAAATCACACGCTGCAGTGTGAATGGGTACTTGAAATCTATCCCGGGACTGTCCCGGGATAACTTTTCCACTGTGAATGCATTTATAGCGGGTTTATAGCGGTGTTGACGTCCCGCGACAGCACCGCGACAGCACCGGGATAAATTTGAAGACCACTGTGAATGGGGTATTATTGAATCGCATCTTTCTTCTACAAAAGAGGGCAGTTCGTATAATATGCCACAAACCTTTTCTAAGTCATAGCAGACCTCTTTTCTTAAAATTAAATATAGTGCCAATTTCATTACTACATGATTTTCAACTATGTGTTTCTATGTATTCCTATTATAACAACCTATTACCCAACAATTTTGACAATATTTTTCAAACCAACAGAGATATACATCGATATAATACTAGAATTTCAGCTGATACTCGTGCAATATATGGTCATTATTCTTTGTCTAACAATATATGTTTATGCAAGGGTCCCATAATCTGGAAAAAATTACCCCAAAACATCAAACAGTGCAATACTCTACAAACCTTTAAAAGACATCTAAAAATCCACTTAATGCAGAATGTGTAAGAATAATTTATATAATCAATAATACTTATGTTATACTTTGTACTAGATTCCCTCAGTTGCATTTTGTATATCGTCTTATTTTGTTTCAATTTATGTAATTTCAGGATCATCAATTTATAAGTTCCAATGAACTTCTCGATGATCCTTCCACTATTCTTATAAATGTTCTCACATATATGTAATATTATACTTTGTATGAAAATTTTTATTTCTTTATTTGTATGTTTTTATGAATTTTTTAATGAAAGTGGTGAATAAAGTTTAATTCAATTCAATTCACCTATAGATTGGAGGGATGTGCCGCTTCCTAATCGTGTATTCGACACGAGACAAGCTCAAGCATAGCGGATCATACATGTATATCGACATCTTTCTGTCCAACTTGCACTAACCGTCTACGTTCACCTCTGCGCATTTTTATAAGATGTCCTAATTTTTCAGCGGCCCCACACAAAAGAAAATAATGTCACTTTAACGGCTCCCGAAGAACTTGGTGCCAGAATCGTGCTAATCTAGCACAAACTCCTCTATTCTGCTGCCAAGCTGTCACTCAGCTGAAGCGTACTCTCCACTGCTATGCACCGAGTCCCAGGAACCAATGGTATCCCTTTTCACTGGTTCTGAAAAAGAAACAAAAGATCAACCTGGGCGCAATTCTGGGTTCGAAAGAATATAAATGTCTTGCATTACTTTAAAAACTACTGTCAACTTCATTCCGGAGCACAAAATTAGATCATTATTCAAGCCAATGCTGTAATCATAATTGTAGACCTTCTGGTTCATACCTGAATTAGCGAAAAATTTTAAGCCAATCAGTCATTCAATAATTTATTGCTCAGATCCAGATAAATAAATATCATCTTTTCACAAACTTACCAAGGGACACTTAAGTCAACAAACCAAAATATGTCATTTTAGACTTTCAATCCCTTAATATTACACAAAACTTTTCTTTCTTGCGATCATACACATTGTAATTGAGACTTCCACAAACACTCCCATGCATTCAACATATCATTGAGTTTTGTTGTGAATAAAACAAACCATTATAACTTTGGACATAGGCCTAAACGTCTGTCTTTTAAAGTGACAGATACCTTCTGTATTTGGCCAACTAAACTGCAATTATTCACTATCCTTCGATTTTCAGAATCCTTTGGTACATATTAGGCCCAAATCTATATATCACGCATATAGGACCTATTATCTCATTATTTTTAAGATAGCTCTGAACACCTGGAGGTCATGCTCTAATAGTAAATTGCTTCGAAAAAGCCAGCCCACCGGAACAAAACGTTAATTAGCAATACTTTGTAACTACTGCTATGAACAAAAGGAAAATGTACTACGACCTTCCATAAGTAGCTCAAGTTGTCTCTCCGTGTGGGGTCTGGAACAGTGGCAGCTAACATTTCTGATGTACTGCTAGTATGCAGAGTATCACGATCAAGCACTGTAGTCGAGTGTGACCGGGTACGATTTATTGTTTATCCCAGTGATATAAATCCCGGTCCACCAATGAACAACCACCAGGTAGCCAAATATTATCCCATTTTTTCAGCGCTATCCTAATTCCGATAACGAAAATGTTTCACTCGAACATAAATGCGTCCGATCACAAAAAAACCACGACGAAGAATGATGCATTTTCCACCTCTAATTGAAAGCGTTGCAAAAATAGACGCGCACATTCCAATGCGCACAGGACCACCTGTTTGAGCGTAAGCGACAACAATGTAATACAATACCCGCGTGTGTTACATTCCTTGCGCGCCAACTATTCAATACAACTAGGTCAATGAAACCTGCGTACATTCCTGGAGCTCCATTTCAACATGTAAACATGTTGATTGACCCACATTTTATCAACCAGTTAATAAACCATTTTAAATCATCGTTGACTGTTTTTTTATATATATATATATATATGTATGTATATATATATATATATATATATATATATATATATATATATATATATATATATATATATATATATCAATGTGTTAATCTTTTATTATTTTTGTTATTATTGATAGTATCTTTGCCTCTTCTAAAATATTTCACAAAATGTTTAAAATTTGGATGACGTTGTAGAAAACGTGCAGCTTCGGTGGTGTACAACATTACGTATTAAAATTTATTCCATATCTTCATTTTACATCTTAATACTGTACGTGTTGTTTCATTCATTTAACATAAGTCGTACTTTCCAATTTGACGACAAATGTTCGAATGATTTAATACCGAGATAAACTGTAATAGCCAAAATAATAATAATAATAATAAGGATGAAGAAACAGCTCATCCCAACTGCCATATTGAGAATTTATCTCACAATGGTTTGTTTAAAAGAAAAACTTTAAAAGAAAAAAAAGAAGTTCCTGTCCATCTAAAAGTTCTTTGGAAAAGTTGACAACAGTTCAGGTGAGCAATGTTGTGTGCTGTGAGGTTTTGATATCAACAAAATGATAAGATATTAACCCTAATTCAATGGGGGGGGGGGGCTTTCAAGAGGGCGTTGTTTAGCAGATAGCACCATTTTATTATTGCTCGGATCGACTTGCTCATTGTTCTTGTTCAAGCCGAACTATGAACATTGGAATAAATTTATATGTTTATTGGACTGTCTGGATTCATTTGGGTAACTTTGTTGTTTGCCCAGGTTTGTGTTTGAAACTTTTCATCAATTCCGATTTATTAATGTCGACAACTCATACTCCAAATGGCACAGTATAGTGACATGTTATATATACATACTGGCTGGAAATACACGTTCAGAATCCTGCTTTTTATAGTTTTCGCTAGCATTGTCTTGTTAGCGAAAGTCAAGACTGGGGATAACAGCCACCTTTCAGACAAAGAATTGCTTCGTTATTCTTGCGACGAAGTTTTGAAGTTACGCTCTCAACCGAAATGTCGAATGCCGCAAGAGGTGATTAGTAACATATACAGTGCGTCCCAAAAAGAAATATGCACTTTTGAAATAGCTATCAAATAAAAAAGAAATATATGATTCTTGGGGAAAAGGTTTATATGTATAAAAACATGATAAAGCTCATATCCTCAACTATCATTATGACACGAAAAAATCCGAAAATAACACATTATTCAGTGAGCAATGCCCACTTTTGTGAAGGACACAAATATTAGCCTGCGCAGGAATTCGCTATTCCTTTATCGCCTTTATATGGCATGCCAGGAGGGATTCAAGTAATAATGGAATAAATCAGCTAACAGAGTTAAAGATATACCATAAGTCAGAAATAAACAGTCAATGTTATTAAAAAAAAAATAATAATAATTGTTTTGTTTTCATATCATTGATTTTTGAGCCGATTTATTCCATTATTGGTTCAATCCCTCCTGGCGTGCCGTACAAAGGCGATAAATGAATACCGAATTCTTTGAGACTAATTCAAGAGACCACATTACCTTCTGTACAACCATGGACAGTGTATAGAGAATTGTCTAAGTTACCCGTTGGCAATAATCTCCCCTCGGCTAATTAGAGAATTCGCAGTGGAAATCGGCTCTCCCCTTTGGGACATTTTCAATGCCTCCTTCGCACAGGGAATCGTTCCAAGCCGATGGAAAAATACGATCAGAGTTCCACTTCCAAAGGAATCTCCCCCTACCCTACAGGAGTTGCGTCCTGTTGCTGTGACCGACTTCTTCGCGAAGCTCTTGGAATTGTTCGCATCGAAAATGCTCACGGCTGTTATCTCTAAGAATATTGACCAACACAGTTTGGTAATCGCATTGGGCAGTGTCAACAAGCCATTACCTTATGCAACTACTGGACTACCTACTACCTACAAGCTAACTCTATCCCTAACCCAAGCACACATCCATCATTGCTGCCCTGGATATGCAGTTTCTAAATGAGTGAACAAAGCAAGTACGCCACAATGGTCAACTATCTACGCCACTTACGAATTCAGCTGGGGTTCCTCAAGGGACACGTTTGGGGCCCTAGCAATTGGCAACGATGCTCTTCAGTCATCCAACTGTTCTAGGTGGAAATATTATGTTTACGACCTAACTATTGCTGAAACGCACAAATTTAATGGTCCGACTACATTAGAAACCACGTTGTCAGGGTTTGTGGATTGGTGCATCGAATCAAATATACGCCTGAACCCTGCCAAATGCCAGGTTCTAAACAGGGAGAGTTTTATTGACAGAGAGATATTTGATTCCCAAATCAAATGCAGTTTATTACAAGCATTCCATGCAAGAGCTTTTCTTGATAGAAAGTCTTTTCTCGAGTCGCATATGTATGAACCTAAATACTTAAAATCATCCACTTCTTTAAGCTTGACCCCTTTCCTTGTCTGTAATGATGCATGATCATGAGCTTCATTAAATGTCATGTACTCGGTCTTTTGGGAATTCAAGTAGAGGCCAAACTTTGCAGATGCATCCTCTACTGCAAGAAGCAGTTCTTGTGCATCCTTCAAAAGAGCAGTAGTCAATGCTATATCATCAGCATAATCTAAATCAGTTAAATATTTGTGTTGGTCCCTACTTGTAGACATAGGTTTGATGTCCATTCCTTTTGTTCGTACAGAATATAGTGTATATGTAAAGGCGGGCTCACACTTTGCGACTTGCTGCGGTGCGATTTTTCAGGAAAACTTTAATATTATCTGATACAAACATTCAAACAAGGAAGTTCATAATGTACAAATTTGTGGGTATTCCTATGAATATCAAAATTAAATTTCAAGGCGATTGCGAACCCCCTTCTCTGTATAAAATCTAATTGTTTCCAAATCGCAGTGACGTCACTGCGATCTTGCGGTTTTAAGGTTATTTGACCTTTACTCCTAATTAAAGACCCGCATTGGAATAAAATTTTGATAAAATTGTTCCTTTACAATTTTTACATATCATAAGAGAACTTTGCATGTTTCAAATGTCGCATTAATAATGCAAACTACCGTTTGTTTAAAAAATCGCACTGCAGCAAGTCGCATAGTGTGAGCCCGCCTTTAGAATGTAATCTACTACAATTACAAATAGATACGGTGCCAAAGTATCACCCTGAAGAATTCCAGAAGTTGTCACAAACTGTTCGGTAGGTCCATCTACACTTTGAAGAAAAGAGAGTGGATCTGAATACATTACATCGATTGCTTGTATTACTTCATTTGGGATTCCATAATTTGAAAGAATTTTAAACATATTACAACGGTTAGCGCTATCAAATGCCTCTGTGAAATCAAGGAAGATGATAGTACCTTGTTCCCTAGATATTTTTAGTTCTTCAATGATTCGCCTTATTGAGAGAATATGGGAGGAAGTAGATCTTCCTTTTCTGAAACCATTTTGGTTGTTCCTTAATATTGGGTCAACATATGGAATCAAACTATTAAGAAGAATTGAATTATATATCTTAGCTGCAATTGGTGATAATGTTATACCTCTATAGTTTGATGGTGATGAAAGATCCCCTTTCTTAGGAATGGGTATAATGGATGACAAAGAGAAAGCTTTGGGTTTATTACCAATTAGAGTTTCATTGCAGAATTTGAGAAGAGTTTCGTGAAATAAAGGACTCTTCCATATAACAGCAGGAATGTTAGGTACCTTCTCAAAAGTTAAAGCCGTAGTCTGGCCGCCATCTCGATATACCTTGTTTTGGCGTCTATAGTTTTTTTTTCAACGGATTATGATTGCCTAAACCTTCAATATGAAGAAACCGATTGCTGACACTCTGTCAGCATTGAGCATATTTAGATATGTGACGTCATACAAAATGGCCGCCAAAAAAATAATTTTCTTCTAAAAATGTCTAAAACTACACTTTTAGTCAGCTAATTAATGTCTGAATGTCTCTTGAAACTTTACTAAATATTGTTTTATTATATCGCATTACATAAATGTCAAAATAATTTGTACATTTGTTTACAGCGCCCTCTATTTTTAAATTTTAAAAAAATGTGTGCTATTCAAAATGATAGGTCTCATTTTCTTCCAATGTAGGGTAGATTGTGTTGCCTAAACCAGCCAAATTCAATCTCTCTGTAAGCTCTGCCTATAAAGCTCCCACTAAGACTTTTAACCTCCCCCATGAAGTATCTGGAGACCACATCAATGTGGCCATTGAAGACTTCAACAGCCATCATGTTACATGGGAATATAGAGAACCCAATGGAGACGGCGAACTCGTCGAAAACTGAGCAAGTCACATGGTACTCATTCATGATGCAAAGCTCCCCTCTTCCTTCCTCAGCGAACGATGGAGACGCAGACACAACCGTGACCGGGTGTCAACATTGCCAACCAATGTGAGAAACCAATTCCGCATATGACCCGCAGCAGTAGGAAAGCCTGGAAATCAAATCGGATTCTGGGAAATGACTGCACAAAAACCCAACCAAGACCACAAGTCACTGCTGACCAAGTTGCCCACCAGCTCCTGACCAGTCAGGGAAAGCCTGATCACTGTTCCAGGAGAGCGAAGTTTCCCCAAGATGCTGAAGAATGCTTCCAAGAGCCCTCAGACCTGACAAGACCTTTTAGCATGAAAATCCTGTGTGATGGTATCAAGACCATGAAGAACAACAATGCATGCAGGCCTTGACGACATCCTCTGCGAACAGATCAATCACCTTGGACCTGTTGAGCTTCAGTGGCTGCTTGATATGCTTATTGCATGAGTACCATACATTCGCGAAGATATGGAGGAAATCAAGAGTCGTTGTCCTGCTTGAACAGGGAAAAGATCCAACCATACCTAAGAGCTATATGACCATCGTTCGATCTACTCTGTCATGTAGGCCTATCATGCAACTCTTTGAAAGACTCATACTTACTATAATCGTATTGTCACCATTGATGATGACCTCCTCCTTCCTGAACAATAAAAGACAGGTTTCCGGCCAGGAAAATCCTGTACTAGCCAACTCCTGAACCTCACACAGCACATCGAGGATGGGTTTGAGGAAGAGCTTATTACCGGAATAGCTTTTGTTCACCTCCCAGCAGCCTGTGAAACTATTAACCATTAGATTCTCACCCGTAAATTCTTTGAGATGACAACGATGTGAAGCTGACCAAGCTACTCCTGAACCTGCTATCAAATAGACGTTTCTATCTGGTTTCAATATTATGTCGTCCTTAAAGTTAAGAACGGCTTTACGAGCAACGGGATAATGTTCTTGGGTGCTGTACTAATCACCTGCTAATCCATTTAGCACAAGAACTGATCACCAGTCGTTTATAAAGTTGTTTCACTTACCAACGAATTGGTGAAAAACCAGCTTTGATGGCCAGCGCAGCAGATGGCGCAAGATGAAAATGGTCTCCCAGAAGGGAGTGTCATTGCCTATCTGCTCTTCAATGTGTATACCAACGACCAACCAATAAACCCCAATACAGTTTCTTGTATGTCGACGATCTCTGCATTGCCTCACAGGAACATTCCTTTGACAATGTTTGAAGACAAAACAGGAAGGGGTCTCCATCCCATCTACAATCACAATCCTACCAACAAAAACTGAAATCAAGACATAGTTTCCTCCATTCTACAGTATCCCTTGATAACTCTGCCCATAAACTTAGGCTGATTCTATGGACCAACCATCGCTAGGAAATGGCACACAGGCTATTCATAAGTGCAAAAGAATTCCTTCACCAGGTCATAATGGCCAACGTGATCATGCCTGAACCATCCAGGAGCAGGCACAGGACGCTGTAAGGTCTTTTTGGAAAAGTTGGTATACGAGGAAGGACATGCTGTGAGTGTGGGGGAAGAGCAGACCATGGAATACATGCTGTTATCATGGTTATGCCCTACCTAATTGAACCATGTACCCTTGAAGACCTGGAAGGGTTTAACCCCAAAGCAAAGTCCTATGTCCAACACTGGTCTGGTGTAATATAGTGTAATATATATAATGTAGTGACCCCAGATTCTAGAGGCATGCAGTGCAATGTCAAAAGTTAAAGTTTTCTAAATAGAAAAAGTCATTTATAATAAGCAAGGTTAAAATTAGCCATATGTTGATCCAAACCATAAAAAATGTTCCCAACTGAGCTCTTCCCCTGAAAACGTAGCCAAAATATAATCATCTGAAAAGTCATTAAAATAAATATATTCAGTCTTTGGTGCTGAGCCGATTAGATTTTGCAAATTCTTTGTTTGTTAATATCGAAGTTTCTGATATTGAAAGGCTTCAGCGCATCCAAAACCGCGCCGCCCGTATTATACTTAAAGCAAGGAAATTCGATCATGCCACACCTCTACTAAGAGTTTTGCACTGGTTACCTGTCTCGAAGAGAATTTTGTTTAAAGTAGCATTGATTGTTTTTAAATCTATTCATAATGTGTCTCCTCAATACATTTCAAACATGTTTTCATTTCTCACAAAGTCAAATAACTCTTTACGATCTCGAACAGACAACCTTTTTTTGAAAATTCCAAAGATCAATTCCAAAAAAATATGAACAAACTATTAGTTTTGCAGGTTCCAAAATTTGGAATGGTCTTCCTCTTGAAATTCGTTTTTATACAACGGTTCAAACATTTAAGAACAAATTGAAATCATATTTGTTCTCCCTCTGATCTGTTTATGCTAACTTGGAGAGCAAATCACCTTTCTTACTGTTGTGTTTTGGTTTTGGTTTTTTTATGTGAAGCGCCTTGAGCAAATTTATTTGGGAGGGCGCTATATACGAATTTATTATTATTATAATTATTATAATTATTATTATTATTAATTACCTTTAGAGGCTTGTTCTTTATTTCATTAACAGGATAGTGTATCAATTCTCCAGAATTATCATCCCTCATTTTAGAGGTCGAAAAGAACGAATTAATGTTTTAATTTGTTTCACATTGAATATTATTCATATAACACCATCTAAATAAAAACCTATTATTGGAATAAAAATTTGAGCCATTAAACCAATCCTCACTGCTTTAGTGAAAAATAATTTATGTAGGCTTATCCCTTCTTGACTGGTATTTTCAGAGAAAAATATATGGGGGGGGGGGGGCTTGAAACCTATCATTTCGGGAGCACATATATTTCATGGAAACTAATACTTCAAAATTGAGGGCGCTATGGACAATTTGCAAATTAGCATGTAATGTATGGCCATGTGACCTAACAAAACAATATTTAGAAATGGTCTAAGAGATATGCAGACATTTAGCTCCCTACTATTGTTGAAATGTCCATATTAAACATCTACTTTCTCAATTCTAGAGGGAAACTGGGTAATTTGGCGGCCATTTTGTATGACGTCACATATCTCAAAATGCTCAATGCTGACAAAGTGTCAGCAATCGGTCTCTTCAAATAGAATGTTTAGGCAATCATAATCCGTTGAAAAAAAAACTATAGATGCCAAAACAAGGTAAGGCCCCAAAATTGCAATCTGCTGCTGGACTACCGCGGCTCGCTGCGTGAACGCCGCAAAGCGGGCTTATAGGCAGGATATACCGTTCCCCTAGTATTATTATTCCATTGACTTAATTATAAAGCGCCGCTGTGCGGCGTTCACGCAGCGGGCCGCGGCTTTAACTTTTGGGAAGGTACCTTATCTGGGCCACATGATTTTGAAACTTGCACCCTTTTCAGAACACAAAGAAGCTCTGCCTAAGAAAATGGCCCTGTTTTAATAGGGAGGAGATCACAAACTTTGTGGTTGAAAAAGGGGGCTTCTGTATCACTGTCCTGAACTGGTGAGCCTAAAAGGTCCCTGAAGTGCTTTAGCCAATAACCCCTTCTTTCTTCAGAAGTGTTACCTTTAATCATAGTAACTGGAAAAGATTTCTTATTTGTTATATCTTTCAGGAGATGCCAAGCTGCTGCATGTTTCTTATCAACATGAAGACTCTCAAACTTTTTAGTTTTGTCTTTAATTTTGTTTTCAAGGGCCATTGTATAGGCCTCATCATGTGCCTTTTTAGCATTTCGAGATTCTTTTTACTATTTCGAGTAGGCCTTGCGTGATATTTAGTTGAAGCCTTCTTTAATATATACCTGGTGCGAGCTACATTTTCATCGTTTGAGACATCACTCATTTTCTTACTTTTCTTTGAGAGAGTTTGGAGTGCGATCTCTTTTTTTGCATCAATGAGTTTATTGTATGCTTCCGATGCCTCACTTCTGTCATCTAATTCATCACAAAGTGCACAAAACCTATTTTACACAGCAACAGTGTATTGATCTTTCAACTGATCATTTTAATTTGCTTAAGCCCAATCAATACTCTTCATGGGGTCTTTAGATTGAGTTTTACACTTTCGATAGCTTATTTGACATTTACATGATACAATTCGATGATCAGACCCATTCCCTTGAAAAGACCGATATGCTCTACTATTCTTAACTGAATTTATCCACTTCCTTCTGACAAGGATATAATCAATTTGTGCAAGGTGACCATTAGGTTGCTTGTGGGTCCATAGCCTACCATTCCGGTGTTGGAATCTAGTATTAGTAGCAATCATATTGTGTAGCTCCATAAAATCTTTGAGGAGTATGCCATTCCTATTGGTTTTTTGATGAGATAGTACAGTGAACATCTTCGGGACCAAGTTGTGCATTAAAATCCCCACCTATCATCACCAAATTATGTGCAGGCAAAGAGTATATAGCAGAAGAGAGTTCATCATAGAACTGAGCAACTTCCTCTTCAGAATACTCATTATGTGGGCTGTAACAGGAAAATATGGTGGTTGCTGGATTGCCGTTCAAAGTGATTTCAATTATACGATTACCATGCTTTCGAATTTCAAGACATGCTTTCAGAGTAGATGGTGAGATTAGAATACCAACACCACCAGAAGATGCATTTATGGAGTTCTTCTAGGCAGAGCAAGTAATCAAAGTATACCCATTCGCAAATTTCTGTTGTACAATTGTTTCAGAATGATCTATCCGATGCTCTTGGAGACAAATAACATCAGTGCCTAAATATTGAGCTTCATGAGCTAGTTCAACCCTCCTGCCACTTGATCTTAAAGTTAAGGTATTAAAACTACTCACTATTACAGGTTTCTTTCTTTTAATAAAACAATCCACCTTGACCTTGTCACTATTATCAAGGTTGGTCAGTCCTGGAGGCTTTAGGGTCAACCCGTCATTGACGTTAGAGTGTTCCGACATGGGCAAATCAGGGTTTGGATGTGAGGCAGGGGCTTGAACCCTGGTGCTGTATTGTTGTGATTTCATTCTTGTCTTTTGGCAAGTAGAAAACTGGGTCGCCACTCCTCAGTCCCCATGCGACAGGTAGTACCGTGCTACATGTTATCGGTAGCAAGTCATTCCAAGATTGGGCAGAGCTCTGCCCAAACACTTTTATGTTTTATGTTAGGAAGACTGACCCGACCTTTTTTATACATATATACATATATACGTGTATATATGTATAAAGTGCGTCCCAAAAAGAACAATACACTTTTGAAATGACTGTCAAATAAAAAATATATGATTCTAGGTGACAAAATTTACGTGTATGGAAAGCTCATTGTCCCAACTTTCATACGACACCAAAAAGTCTGAAAATAAGTCATGCATGGATGAGCAGTGTTCACTTTTATAAAGGGTATGTAAATTAGGGTGCGCAGGAATGGGCCACAAATTTGTGAGAGGAAAGTCATTTCGAGCTTACGGAATGGAAGATGATATAAAGAATAAGAGGTAATTACTGATCAGTTGTAATGAGTTGGGGTTTGCTGAGTGAAATTTATGGTTTAGGGGATTACCATTTTATGCATTAGTGAACAGGAATATGTATTTTCTATTGTAGCATTGTAACTTTCCAAGGTATATTCAGTGAGGTCTTTCAGTGGTATGATAATAGGAGTACGTTGCTATAGGCACATTCCTGTGCACCCTAATTTCCATACCCTTTACAAAAGTGAACACTGCTCATCCATGCATGAATTATTTTCAGACTTTTTGGTGTCAAATGAAAGTTGGGATAATGAGCTTTCCATACAAGCAAATTTGTCACCTATAATCATAGATTTATAATTTGGCAGCCATTTCAAAAGTGTATAGTTCTTTTTGGGACGCACTGTATATGTATGTATGTGTCCATGCCCACACACACTCTCACACACACACACACACACACACACACACACACACACACACACACACACCGTTTTTCACTCTTCTTCTTTTTTTATATTGGTACCACTCTGTGTAATATCTTAAACGGCCTTTACCTTGTACTGATCACTGTACTCTTCACTATTGAACTGACATCGATGGTATATAAGTCATTATATTTTAAGGATATTCCTTATTGCATGATACACCGTTTTTGTATGTTTATATTCTAAAATGTATTCAGTTCATAATGCCACAACATAGATCCCACGGTAAAATGCTGAGTTGTTTTTATTTACCTTTGAATATTCTGACACCAGAGTAACAACATCAGCATTGTATCTTTTTCTTACATGCTTGGTTATACATTTTTGTTGTTACAAAATAGCTCTATGATCTAAACTTGACCATTTAAATGTAAATTGATCTCAGGTGTTTACTGAACAGGGCTTTTTCGTGTCTAGTCTGACTAGTGCGGATTCTATGTGGGTGTCTCATAGCAACTTTGTCGCTTGTTTGGGTTCGGGATCGTGATGTCGGTCATCAGTCGCGCGCTTTCTTTTTTGCTATATAGGCTTTCCGTTATCCAACCTGATAGGTTTTAATGCAAGCGGTTCGCGTTCTGTCTTCTTGAATGCGTAAATTGGGTCTTTTGTTACCTGGCACTCCCCAGCAATCTGCCCTGGTTTTTGGCTTTGATACCGAGATGCCCTGTGTTTTCTTGTTATGTGCTATCCTATATTGATATATATATATTTGCATTTCGCACTTATATGATACCGTAAAGTTTATTTTTACTATTGTTCTGGAGAGTCGGACACTACAGACTTTGTCTCATTTTTTCAATTTTCATATTGCAAAAGTGTTGTTTCTTTCTAAACAACATCCCATCTCTTTCATCGTACTAGATATTCCAATCAATCCGTGTACTATGATCATTTTATATCTATCAATGACATGCTTATCCGAGCCACGGACTCCGTGTATTACCACATGCTTACTTATTTCACGTATCAATTACTCTCTGCTCTTGACCTTAGTCTACCTTGCATACTTATTACCATGTATAAATGTACTATCTGTACGCAATGGCATAAATATCCTTGATACAAATCATATGTTTCTTTTATTGTACTTGCACATGTATTTACAGGGTCCGATAATTCTTGTGTTTGACCACAATCTTGTGGAATGTGGATTTAACTCCTTTCATGTAAAGGACATACTAACGTATAATGTTCAATGATGAGTGCAGTTCATTCTGATCAATCTATGCACAGGAATGTACCCGATATTAGGTCCCTTGACAACAGCTTGGCTGCAAACCCTTTGTTCAACAGGGAAGCTGCAGATAATTATTTTCAAGGGGATGAGGTTAACTTTACAATACCTGAACTACAGTTTGATTTTGATTTGGAAGACGTTCCAACAGATTACATAACATCAGGTTATATTACAGAAAAGAAATTCACCACAGACATAAATTCTAGTCAGATTAATGACCTTGTTTTATTACACTACAATATCAGAAGCCTAAATAAGAACTTTGATCAATTAAATGCTTTTATAAATAATTTAAGACCCAATAAATCAGTCATTGGACTTTCCGAAACTTGGCTTAAAGATACCCGCGCTTCAATTTTCTCCATGAACGAATTCACCTTTGTAAGTCAAAACAGAACTGAAAAACGGGGCGGTGGAGTGGGGCTGTATGTTTCTAATGATCTAAGTTACGATGTGAAATCAGATCTAAGCAAAGTATCGAATGCATTAGAAAGTATCTTTATTGAAATAAAACTGCCAAGAAAGAAAAATATCATTGTTGGCGAAATTTATAAACCACCTAGTACTTCAAATTATAAAGACTTTATCGAATCATTACAAGCTATTTTATCTTCACCTTCCCTGCAAAATAAGACATGTATTATAATGGGCGACTTTAATCTAAATGTTATCTAAATGTTATCAAAGTCTTTTGCCCGAACCATAACTAAACCAACTAGAATTATGCCGCGATCACAGTACCGTTTCGGGCCCCGTGCGGCGTGTAAAATTGACATTTTTGACCATTTCGGTCACTTTCGTAAGGTTCCTGGCCGGGTCCCTTGCGATCCTACGGGTACCGGTGTATTTTTACAGATCGCGCGGGCCCCTACATTATTGCTTTCATGTTCTCGATTCTCCCGGCGTTTTTATCAAATCGGTAGACGGTCTACATCCCTTGGAAAGCCCGTGGAGTCACTAAAGCCCGTCTCACACTGTGCGATTTTTCAAGCGATAGCTTGCGATGCGATGCAAAGCGATGCAAAGCGATATCGCTTGCTATCGCTTGCTACCACAGGCTTTGCGATGGTTTGTCTCACACTGTGCGATGTCTCTGCGATAGTAGCATTATGCGCATGCGTACTTCATTACTAAATACTACTAGTAATCAATTATCAACTGACAGGCGTAAACAAATTCTGATCATTTAACTGCTCTTTTTTCTCACCCCCCCCCCCCCCCCATATTTATTATTTTTCCCCCCGTTCAGTTCTCCCTCTCTCTCCTCTCAATTTTCACTGTTTAGTTTTACCGCTTTTAATGACTGTATTTTCCTTCTCTCTTCGTATTCTGGTAATGGTTTCATGTAGTTGTTGTCATTCCGCTTGCCTGTCTCCCATTGCTATATCACACCCCTCTCTCTAAATATAATTTCTATTTATTTTTCTTAACCAACCTTTGATTACTTCTCTGTCACTCTCCCCCTCTCTTTCTCTCTCTCTCTTCCCTAATATTTCCCTCTCTCCATCTGCCTGTGTTTCTTTTTCTTGACTTATTCATTTTCAGATATGTCTCATATAAGATAATAAGATAATATACATATATTTTAAGAATTAGTTTCTGTCATGTGTGGATTTGATAGATAGAATAATAACCAGCTTGTCGGTTTATGTACTTGCTTAAATGCCATTTATTTGTATACAATTAAAAACAGTTCTTGCACCCATTGGGTCTCAATTAACTCCATCTGAATTAGAGCAGCAATTTTCTGTCTGCTTATAATAGTGTGTAAACGTTGACATATTGCTGACTGCAGCTAACTACATTGCACAGACGAACATTTCATTTTATATCTGTTTCTACAATGCAGCTAATATTTTAATTAAAAAAAATTTGCTCGTCACCAATTTTGACACAGAAATGACCACCTAAACAACAACAAAAGCGATGCATCTGATGATGCAACTACATCATTTATATCAAGCATAACAAAACTGGATGAGGTGTTAGTATTAATACCAATAATATTTAATGACAATGGAGATTCCTGCTGCTTTGAATCATGATACAATTAACCCTTGCATTTTGTCTTAAACAACTTAACTACACTGTCCGTCATAAAGGTGGAATATTTTTTTTGCCGCTATAGCGACATGACTTTGCTCTGACTTTAATTTCTTGAATATGTTTGTCCTTGCTTTTACTTTTTGGGACCCTGGCTATATCTTGGACATTCTTCCAACCCTTCACGTGGACCTTTTTCCAAAAAGGTTTGGTCATCCCCCGTGATGCCCATTTTTGTCATTTTTTCTCATTTTGGGGCCCCTTTTTGTTTTCCCGGCCAATCAAGCCCCCCTCAGTCCTACCCCCAGGAAACGCGACTGAGGTGTACTGTTTTATATGGTTCTTTAAGTTAAATCTATATTTCTGGGGACAGGCTTAGGTCTCTTGTCTAGGGGAGGGGTTGAAGTAAAAAACGAGATTGGTGAAAATTCGGAATATTTTATTCCATCTTTATGCTGAAAACAAAAGAAATGAAAAACCACCTTTAACCCTTAAATATCATAATTTTCCCCTTAAATTTTGTTTAGCCTTGATGGCAAGGTAGTAAATAGTCATTATTGATAATATTTCATTTAGATTTATGTTTGGTTGAGATTTTACAATACAATTTAGGGAAGATAGAAATTTCCATGGTGTAAAAATGAATGAAATGAATGTTGAACCCCAATCAAGATAAATTTTGACCCCTCCCCTAGACAAAAGAGTCGAGCCTGTAACCATAAATCTAGATTTGACTTAAAGAACAATAACAAATCTCCACCTCAGACGTGTTTCCTTAGGGTAGGACTGAGGGGGCCTTGGTGGGTCGCGTGAACAAAAAAGGGCCCCAAAAATAAGAAAAAATTACGAAAATGGCCATCTTCTGGGGGTGACAAACTTTTTTGAAGAAAAATCCCCGGGAAGGGTTGAGGGGGCGTCCAAAATCTACCCAGGATCCCAGAAATTGAAAGCGGTGACAAAAACATTCAAGACATTAATAGCGGAACAACATAATGTCGCTTGAGCCAGAAAAAAAAAATTCCACCTTTATGGCGAACAGTGTATTTAAACACCAGCAGGGGTGGGGGGCCTTCCAGCACCAGCGACACTATATTATGACCTCAATTTGTTCGGCCTGCCCTGTTGGTAGTCCTTAATATCATTAAGTAGTAGGCTACAGCTCATAAAGTGAGCTACTACAGTCCACTCCCATTCTATGAGGTACTCAGGACAAAACTAACTGCCTATTTACTAGTAGTTACACTGTTAGAAAAATTAAACAAGTTGTTTAAAATCTTAAACAACTGTGTGTTAACCGGTGAATCGCACATCGTTGTTTAAAAATTAAACCTCTTAAACAACCCAGGGGCCGCAGAGCGTTTTTGAAAGTGGAGGGGCTGAGCAGAAAGTGGGGGGGGGGAACTGAACAGGCTAAAAATCACAAAGGTATGGTCATTTTTGCGTTTTTGTACACGTTGGCTGAAAAAAGTGGGTGGGGGGCCTGCAGCCCCCCCCCCCCCCCCCCCCCCCCCCCCCCCCGGCTCCGCGGCCCCTGCAACCTGTTGTTTAATGGTTGTTTAAAATATCAACAGTATTGTTTAACGCTTCTCTCCAAAAATAACAATGCTCCAACTTTTGGTTAACGCGGCCGGGTATCGAACTCACGACCCTTCGATTATAAGGCAGACGCTCTATCCATTGAGCCAACACATCAGAACACACACTTACTTTATGTGTAAGAGATATGTCTTTCGCCATAATTGAAATGTTGCACCGATTTTACCTTTCATTTAACGAGCAATGCCATTAGCTCATGACTATCACGTGACATTTGCCTCGGCCTGTTTAAACAAAACTGTTTAATATCTAAACTCTCATCTTTAAACAGGTCTTTTCTAAGGCTATATAACTTGCTTTTCCGGTTTTTAACAACAATGTTTAAATAATAAACAAGAATGTTTAACTTTTAAACCAACAATTTTTTAAACAGCGAAATTTTTAAACCGCGTTCTAACAGTGTAGAAATCTTGTTATACAGTCTGTGTCAAATAAAATGGTACAGTTGGAAAACATATTTATCAAGTATGAAAATTAATCACATTCTAAAAGTGTTTGATATTTCCATAGAGTAAGAAAATCAGGCTTTCTTCTGCATTTGTTTTCCCATCGCATTTGATGCTATAGATCTTGAGATATGACCAGTTTTCTGTAATCGAGAAAAATGTACTTTGCGCATGCTTCTCTATGGGTTTCGCACATAATAGACATGAATTCAGTGCACAGAGACAATATAAGTGTGTAATTTCGATTAGCTCATCGCAGCACAAAATTTAGCACAGCTTTTGTTTTACAAAAGCAAATTATACAAAATAAAATGCATCAACGAGAAGAATCTTTTGGCTTTAAGTTGGTACCAAATTCACACATCATTTGAGAAGATTTCATACCTAAATAATTATTTCCCAACTGTACCATTTTTTTTTTAATTTATTTTTTTTTTATTTTTTTTTTTTTGGGGGGGGGGGGCACAGACTGTATATTAAACACAGACAAACTGACAGATAAATGTACACATGTTTAGGACAGGGAGAACTGACTTGTTATCATGAAATCTGAGGTCATTATAATGGGACAAGACTGGATACTATTCAATTTCTCTCATAAACTTTTAGTGTTACTAAAATGCTCTTCTTAGCATTTCATAATCCTGTTTCTCAAAATGTGTAATATTAGTGACCTTCATTTTTGTTAAAACCAGCAGCCCTGCAAACACCACCCAAAGTCCTCAAATACTCAATCTGGCTCGTTTCCTAACCCAGAATACAACATGCTGAGAAGAACAGACTTATAATATAGACCTCTTGAATAATGACACACCTTTCAAAACACAACGATAATTATTTTACTCTTAACTTAAACTTTTATACTGATAACTTGATAATGAAATATAGACCAAAGGGCATATTTATAAGACTACTTTTTATAACACAGCACATAGCCTAAACACAGTGGGGTCACTTTGATCTCCCTCTAAAGACTCATATCCTGTCCAGTGATACAAGATTTATACTTGTGCTGTTATGGATGACTGACCACTTGAGTTTCAAAAAGTCTATGTCACATAGGCTGAATAGCCTAAAACACCCAAATCTATGGTCTTTGTTGCGATTTTGTACACGTTTGCTGAGGAAAGTGGGGGTTGGAGGGGGGGGGCTGAAGCCCCCCCCCCCCCCCTTGGTACACATTTGACACAGGGATCGTTTAAACCCTGGTGCTCAGTCTTCTGTGATTGCACAGAATGATATTAATTTGCTATCACTGAACAGAATATAAGTTACTCTTTAGCATTAAAAAAAAAAGAAGAATGATTAAGGTCAACTAAATTATGGGTTTAAAAAAAAGCTAAAAATACGAGACTCTCAAAGTTGGGTCTAATATTTTTTTTTTTGGATGCACTGCATATTGATATTAAGCTTAAGTACAAGCTGATGATGCCATCTTGACTTGGTGTACCAAATGTGCTGTCTGATATCTTGCAGAAAGATGGCAACATACTCCGTCTGTGTCAAGTGATGCAGGATTTGAACAGATCTGCAATAAAAAAAAAAGAAAAAAAAAGAAGAAGAAAAGTCTAAATAATGATATTAAAGCTGGTAATTTTGGAACTATATCAAATTATACAAATTGTATCGTCTCTTTCACTGGCGTAGCCCATCAACCCCATAATAAAAGAATTGCGTCCCGCTCGACCAATTATGAATACTCCATCCACCCCCCCCCCCCCCCCCCCCCCCCCACTTGCAAAAGAAAGGAATGTGTGTCTACGCCCGTGGTCTCTTTTAATACAACCAACAATCTAAATGGGCATATTTATATCACTTTTTAACAAGATGAATCTTGGTAAAAAAAATAATAATAATAATAATCTGACCATTAGAGCTGATTCAATGGCCTCTAGCACTGATTTTTTCTCAGAATAGGCATTCCAAATTATCATTTCACTGTCAATGAGCTATATACAAAGATATTATCCTGAAATTTTCCTCCTCATTTGTGCCTAAAAAGTTATTTTATATTTAAAAAGAAAAAGAAAAAACAATTTGCTGGGACCACAGTTCTATATACTAAAAGTATACACATTTATAATCATTTTTAAATGTCATTTATCAATATCAATTATCATATCATCTTTCATCCCTGCTCCATTAACTAAAAACTTCATATTTTGAAATTTACTCTACCAGATTAAGGTCAGCTCAATATGAGCTTTCAGTCATTGGACACAGTTGCAAAATGCTTGAAGTAAATTTACTTCTTATAAAGTCATGTTACTCAACCTCTGACTTTGGTATTTTCATATTTCACTCACAATGCCATTTTTCTTAATAAGGATGTTTTTGATATCTCTTTGCATTACATTTTAATTTGTTATTCCTTATTAAACTATGCTTGAAAACTTCTTGGAGTAAATTGGCAAGAATATAATAATGCAGGATAGACCTACTCACTGTTTTTGGCTTTGGTATCTTCTCCTTCTGATCACTTTTCTCAAGCTTCTCCTCAACTTCCTTTATCTGCTCCTCTTTCATCTGCTGTCATCTCAGATTGTACTGCACAGGTGCTATATCATCTCAAGCTCCCGTTTACTAGCAATCTGCTTCATCATGTAGACCCTTTCCAATAAAAAAAATGTAAAAGAAGATCTATTAAAACTTTGATGTGATGTGGGTAAAACTCTGCACTTCCCTGGTCATGCCTGTGAAATCATTATTTTAGAGAGACCAAATGTAAAACAAATAGATTAAACTAATATCTTTCCACGATTTTGCCCCACCCAGCCTCCTCTCTTAAAAACATAATAAGCTCATCACCAAAATTACACTCAATGAATAATAAAAAAAATCTTGAAGATTGCTAATTTATGATATTGCTCCCACAAAAACTTACTAGACCCTATATAAATGTAATTGTTACCCAAAACACTTGAGTGGATTAAACTAAACACTGTCAAGGCAACAACAATGTCATAGGGGAGGCCGAGCGGTTTGCTGTTTATTTTTTATATTTTTTCTGAGATGGGGCTCATGCTTGTACCCACACCTAGTTTAATGTTTTGAGTTGTGCACTGCCCTATTATTTTTACATCTTATTATACCAAAAATCATTTGATAAAACATGTAGATCTAGATACCTTTCGTTAGTATTCAAGGTTTCTTTTATTGTAAAACCAAAGTTGCTTGATTTTTTATTTTTTATTTTTTTCATTTTTTTTAAAAGAGCATAACAGTTTGTTTACATTATTCATTCATTCCTCATATTTATACTATAAAAAAAAAATAGGTTTGGGCACTTGTATGTTATTGAGGTCGCTCATATCTGTCATTGTCAGCTAGATCTTGGTTCTGGAAATGGGAGGATAAAATTCATGTAAGCCCTGCTAAGATACAGAACTATTTTTTTTAATAAAAATATTTCACAGTATTAACGCTATAAGTTATAGGCTTAGTCCAGGTGAGCGACCTCAGTATGTTGTTTCTGTTGGAAGTGAATAAATTCAATCTGAATCTGAATCTGAGCTAGCTGAGCCAAGCCTATGGAAATGATGTAAACAAAGATGCTATCAAACACTTCAGTACGTTGCAATGATCTGTCTTACAAATTATGTAGGCTCACTGGCCATAGGCCTACTGTAGAGTGACTGTACTATGAGCGAGAAGACATAGGCCGATGGGTCTCATAAAGACGGTCCAATTCCAACGTCATATGTAGAGGTTTAGTTTAGTTTGGACTGCGCAGGCAAAGTGGATGCAGCTTTTTGATCTTAAATATAGGTCTAGAAGATCTAGATCTAGCATCCAGATCGACCTATTTTAAATTGCTCTGTAATTGACTGAGACTTATTTTTAGGGTAGGCCTAATGTTAGATCTGGACCTCATCGAGGCAATTGGCCTCCTACAGTTGTTGTTATTTTTGGGCAGAACCAAAATTTCATGAAGTTTTGTGAGTGCAAGCCAATACCGTAGTCCATACAAACGCAGACCGGAAAATGATTGGTAGGGGCTTTATATCCAAAATTTGAGGTCTGGTACCAGGCAACAATTGAGGTCAAATTACTGGTTCGTGCATTGTGTGGCGTTACCGCTGTAGCTGCAAGGCCAAGGGGGTGCATACATTTGAAGAAGCTACTCTATTTTTAATGTAGATCTAACTTTAGGCCCTACTCACGAAATGGTCCACTAACTCCACATCTAACTTAGATGGTGTGGCTTTGCCATCTTTTTTTTTTCTACACAGTCCTTTGTAAAGAAAAAAAAAATAAAGACCCAGATCTAAGTTTAACTTAGTAACAGACAGTAGCCTAGACAAGATCTATAGCATAGATCTAAGTTAGGCGCGGAGAATTTTAGAAATTCAAACAAAGTAACTTGTTAGAGGGGCTGAGCCGAAAGTGAGGGGGGGGGGGTAGCTGAACAGGCTAATGGTCATTTTTGCGTTTTTGTACATGTCAGTTACATGAAGCCCCCCCCCCCCCCCCACGTTAGATCATGGATCTCTAACGAGTTAGAGTAGACGTCTGCTGAAAAAAAAGAAGAAAAAAGATCACTTTATCAGATCAGATTTAAGAACCTGGCAGTGGCACTAACCTACTGACTGTTAGATTTTCCAGACTCTAACGTTAGAACCGTCTAACGTTAGATCTAACGTTAGACTATAATCTAGATTCTGGTCCTAAATTTATAGTCTCGAAGTCTAGGTCATGAGGTTTATTATCCATGTTACTTCATGAGAAGCCGCCATTAAATTCTCATCCAGTTCACTGGTCGGGTAAAAGGTCCTAAACTAAAGTGAAGAAGATCATCCAATGCTAAAATCAGCTCAGACCCCAATCAAAATCTACGTACGGGACTACATGCACAAAACTGAGCCGCGACTATACATTAACAACGCACAATGTCATGAAAGTACTTACGGTTACATCCAATCTCGTGCATACTTCTGACATAAATTTGTCCCTTTAATCCAGGTCGACAGACTGATGATATTATTATTCCCCGACACCCTGGCACATTGGAGAAAAATCACTTCTAACTCTCTTGTCTCCTAGAAATCTTTGCAATAATCTAAATTATCGCAGCCTATCGCAGCCTGCGACAACCCAAATTTTTGAACATGTTCAAAACCCTGCGATACGAAGCGATGGCCTTGCGATGGCTCAAATATCGCTTGGTATCGCATCGCAGAACCCCTCACACTGCACGATACAAAGCAATCCTCTGCGATGCGACGCGATATCGCAGCCAATCGCACAGTGTGAGACGGGCTTAAAGGGGACCGATCGGCCTCCTATCGGTGGCCGAGTAGGCTCCGCACGTTTTTTCTGTCAATTCTTGTAACAAGCCGGGAGGGTGTCGGGCGGGTGCAACATGCACCGCAAGGACGTCAGGAGGTACCCGGTCGTGGTCCGCACGGCGCCTGACCGATTCCCACTGGGTTCCATGTGGTCTTTCGCACAAGTTTTTCCAAATCATATTGTATACATATTTTTAGTATTTGTCAAATTTCTCTTTCAAGATTGTCAGCATGAATTATTATCGGGCTAGTTCTATAATGATAGCTGAAGATCATGAGCATGCTGAAAACATTAATACATTATTTATTGGGAGCATTTTCCAAAGTGTATAGTTATTTGAGACGGTGCTCTATACAGGGTGTATCAAAAAAAAACGGGACAGTTTTGATAAGTCTGTCAAAAATTTCGTTTAAAATTATGATGTCTATATTTTGATGTTAACAGATGTTTTGAAGTCCTATCTTTCAAATGCCATTTAAAATAATAAGTTTCGTTCATGCTTGAGCGCACACAGAACGTTTTTGTCGGGGGCTCAAAAAAGGGCTTGCGCACAAAATGGAAGAAAACGAGAAATACGATCATCAGACTTGTTGCTAATCAGCAGACTTCCTCTTAACCTTTTCATTATTTTGGCACTTATTTTCGAATTATGCTTTCAAAATTCATTTACAAAGCTATTTATTTACTTGAATTGTTTTTGTGTTTTTTTTCACATGTTAACATGTTATCTTTTAGCACTGAATATTCCTTTAAACTAAAAAAAAAAAAAAAATTGACAACCCAAGAAAGGGGATTTGATTGGTTGGTTGATTATTTGATTGATTGATTGCTTTGTTTGTTCGTTTGTTTGTTTGATTGATTGATTGTTTGATTGGTGGATTGATTTATTAATTGATCAATTGATTGATTGAATGAAGGATTGATAGATTGACCATTTTGAATTATTGATCATTTGATTTATTCATTGTTTCTTTGAATGAATGATTGATTGATTGATCGATTACTTTTTGAATGATTGTTCAAATGATAAGTGATTGAATCGTTGGAAGAATCCTAGGAAATCGACTCAAAAGACTGACATAATCATTGATCAGTGTAAAGTACCAATCAATCCGAATGGGAGTACCTGATTCAGAATAAATAATACCCTTTGAATTTAACGAATGTTTTTTTGTTTGTTTGTTTGTTTTTTACCCTCCGACTAAAACTTTCCGTGTTCGCTCAAGCATGAACAAAACAAACAAAGCAATCAATCAATCAATTAAACAACCAACCCAATCCCCTTTCTTGGGTTGACAAAAAAAATTATGTTTGAAGGAATATTTATTGCAAGAAGATAACATATTAAAATGAAAACAAAAACAAAAGAATTAGACTAAATAGATAGCTTTGTAACTGAATTTAAAATCACAATTCGAAAATAATGGCAAAAATAAAGAAAAAGTTTAGAGGAAGACTGCTGATTAGCAAGAAGTCTGATGATCATATTTCTCATTTTTCCATTTTGTGCGCAAGCCGTTTTTTTTGAGCCCCCGATAAAAATGTTCTGTGTGTGCTCAAGCATGAACGAAACCTATTTTTTAAAATTGCATTTGAAAGATAAGACTTCAGAGCATCTATTAACATAAAAATATAGACATCATAATTTCAAACAAAATTTTTAAAGACTTGTCAAAACTGTCCCGTTTTTATTGATACGCACTGTATTGGCTCAGATTTTCAAAATATTAAAAAGTCCCACATAAATGTCTTTAATAAATATATGCTTTGAGTGATACTGTCGATGGTTTTCTGACTTCATACAGAATGATTTGTCTTTTGATCAAAACCGCCTTATTTAAATTTATATTTTACAGTATTCTATGTCGTATTTGTGGTTTGAAACGTAAATAATTTAAATGCAATTATACTCAAAAGAGCTTAAGACAAAACTTTACAATTGGAGCCTGGCAGGGTGCCGCAGGATAGCCGCAGGGGAAAACTTAAACATCGCAAGACCGTAGTCATTTTTTTTACAATGAGGATTGAAAGGAAAACTGTGCGGAACCCTTCCTGTCACCTGCAGGTGCCTGTGCGGGCCCCTCAGTGACTCCACGGGCTTTTACCGGGTTGTCTACTACCTACCGATTTCATGAAAACGCCGGGAGAATCGAGAACATGCAGTAGATCTTTCCGGCTTTTCTACGGGTAGTGAAACAAGTCCTCGCGCCCGCAGAATCATAAGGGAGCCGGACAGGCACCTTCCAAAAATGGCAATTATGTACGGTTCTACTCACCGTTCGGGCCCCAGAATGGGTATGTGATCGTAAAAAAGGTGAGTGTCTTGCGATGCTTTGGGTTTACTTTTGGCTTTCATGCGGGACCATAAATGGCACCCCAAGGGTTCTTCAAGGGACCCTAGCGATTTTTCTGCAAATTCTGCAGATAGGAACACTGGTCAGCCTTATAATAACCACCGTGTTTATCAGAGCGGACACCGAAAGAACATCTGTCGGCGCCCGAATGGCACTCTTACGGTCTCTTCACGGGCGTATTCGATTTCAATCCACATATTTATACTTTTAACCGACCAGGCGCCGTAGGATATATGACCGCAATAGCGGTAGAATGAAAAATCATCAGGGACCCGTGAGGTCTCTAAATCCACGAAAAGCCGTAGGATTGGGCAAAACGTACGGGGACCTCTCGAACTGTGATCTAGGCATTACGCTAATAGATAATATTTTCATAAGCGGTACTTCAAATGTTAAATCTGGTATTATTGTCTCAGATATTTCAGACCACTTCCCGGTTTATGTTCTGGTTTATAATGCTATTTGTACTTCATCCTCAAAAACAAACATTTCTGCAGGTTCAAGAGATTTTTCTGAACCCAACCTGCGTAGACTTAATGAATCACTTGAAGCGGCTGATTGGTATGCAGTGTACAATAATAATGATGTAAATGTTTCCATTAATAATTTCGTGGATACATTAATGCAAAATCTTAATTCTTCTATTCCAATTCGCCAGCGCAAAACAAATTATAAAAAATGTCCTAAGCTACCTTGGATAACTAAATCTCTTTTAAACTCCATCAACAAGAAAAATAACTTGTATTATAAATACAAAAAGAACCCTACTATTCAGTCCAAGTCTAAATACACCCGGTACCGGAATATTCTAACTACTTCGCTCAGGCTTGCAAAAAAAGAATTACTTTCATAATCAATTCGACATCCACAAAGGAGATATTAAAAATACATGGAAAATAATAAATAATGTTCTTAAACGCAGAAAAGCGTCAAATCCTATTACAAACATAGTAGTTGATGGTGCCAAAATCCAAGACCCCCTTGTAATTGCCGAAGAGTTTAATAACTATTTTGTAAACATTGGCCCAAACCTTGCCCAAAACATTCCCGATGCTGATTTAGATTTTAAACATTTTTTTAAAAGGCAAAACCCCCTGTCCATGTTCCTGAATCCAATTCTAGAGCATGAAGTTTTAGATATAGTAAACAATTTGAAAATAAATAAAAGCCCTGGGGTGGAATTCTGGGGAACTGTCTTAACTTCTGTCTTATCTTTTCTCTTATCTCTGAGAGTTAAGACACCCTTAAGATTGTCCTAAATCGGTATTCTGAAGACTGTCTTTTCTCTGTCTTATCTCTGAAAGTACCCGCCCATCTTTTCTCAGACAAACCAATGAAAATCACTCTTAGTTACTCGTTTAAGCCCTCTTAACTAATAGGAAGGCCCGAAGACATGCAGGGGTGTGTCCAAAATACAGTAAATCGCAATGGGTGACTGCGCATATTTATGCGCTTATTTACGCAAAGTTAAATAAAAAGACAGACAGAACTCAGAGAACATTTTGGAAGTGAAAAAAGAGAGCAAAAACAGAGAGGAAAAATGGCAGTTAACCTGGAGGGCTTAACTTCTGGTAGTATAAACAAATTTTGTTGAAAATTGTCACATATGATAAGTAAAATTAATGACACAATTTAATCTTAAAGATATTATTGTTTGCTTACAATAAAGGGGCAATTTTACCTGGGTATCATGGTACTAAAACTTTGTAAAAGATAAGACAAAAGATAAGACAGCTAGACCCTGTCATATCTTTTATCTTATCTTTTCTCCGGTTTCGCGTAAAAGTTGGCATTTGCGTGTTTATTAAACAGCGTATTTCTTTTGTGCGCCAATAATTTAGACAATTATTTATGACAAAAAGATAAGACAGCTCCCAGAATACCGATTTTGTCTTATCTCTGAGATAAGATAAAATACCGAGATAAGACACTGCCCAGAATTCCGCCCCTGGATACGACTGCATCAAGAACTTTCTATTTAAAAAATTATAACAGAAATAATATCTCCCCTCACACATATATTCAACTTATCAATTACAAATGGTATCGTTCCCACCAAGATGAAAATTGCCAAAGTAATACCTGTTTTTAAAAAGGGAAATGCTGAAGAAGTTGGAAATTATCGTCCCATATCGCTTTTAATGTCCTTTTCTGAAATTCTTAAAAAACTTATTTACAAACGAACTATGACTTTTCTTATCCCCTGGAGGACAACTCCCCCGGAGGACAACTCCCCTGGAGGACAACTCTCCCGGAGGACGACTCCCCCGGAGGACAACTCCCCCGCAGCACAAGTCCCCCGGAGGACAACTCAACCATTTCGGATTAGTTGTTATGCGGCGGTCACAACTCGTCGTAGGCTACGGGGCACGTGCCATCGACGTAGCCTGCGTTGCATGTGCAATGCACGCACAGGTCCTAATTCAACTTCTGCGATTCCTGCAATTCTATAGTAAGGGTATTGTAAAAACTTTCTGCACGTCGTACATGCATTGTACCTGCGAGGTACCTCCGCTGCACGAATTTTCTACGAAATCCATCGTAGGGAGTTGCACGTCGAAGGTACGGCGAGTTGTGACCGCCGCATAATGAATATGACATTTGTAGCACTCGTTTGAAGCAATTCAACGGGCTTAAATGTGCTCACATAAATTGCAGGAGCCTCTTTCCTAAAATAGAAGAAATACGATTCCTAGTATCAAAGTTAAATTTGGATGTTCTTTGTAAATCTGAGTCTTGGTTAAACACAAACATTGCAGATAATGAAATCCTTATCCAAGAGTATACAGTTTTTAGATGTGATCGATAAGCCAGACGAGGTGGTGGTGTTTGTATTTTTGTCAAAAACTTTTTGCATGTTACTGAACGAAATGATCTTGCTTCTAATATTGAGTTTGAAACTATATTACTTGAATTGACTTTTAAGAAACATAAAGCATTCATTTGTTGTATCTATCGTCCCCCTGATGCGGATGTTAATTTTTATAATCATTTCTCAGACATTCTTGCTAATATGACAATGGAAAGCAAAGAAGTTAATAATCCTAGGTGATTTCAATATTGATTATCAGTTTGGTGACGCACTTTTTGATAATCCATTATATACTGTTGAATGTTTATATTCTCTCACACACAATAATAACTCAGCCAACACGTACTAGATCTCATTCTTCAAAATGTATTGATCTGATTTTTACAACAATACCAGGACCACATGTTTTATGGCGATGTCGCTAATTGGGTTGAGTGACCATTACTTAATTTATACCTGTATTAATTTTGATGTTCACGAAGCGCAACATAAAACAGGTCCAGGTCAGAGGATTTTTAAAAAGTTAATGAATCTTCCTTCTTAATGATATAAATAAATGTGATATTTTATCCAATAGTAATGGTAATGTTTATGATAATTCAATATCAATGATCATATTTGGTTGGAATGGAAGGAAGCATTTTATCTATTTGTAATCAACATGCTCCTATAAAGGAAGTACGGGTAAAAATAGATATAATCCATGGATGACCAAAGATATTCTTGAACTTATGTATCAACGTGACTACCTAAAGGATAAGTCTGATGATAATGAAAAATTGAAAGATGAATACCGTAAAGGCAAGATAAATGTTCTTTCTTCTATCCGTAAAGCAAAAAAGAATTATTTTATTGATATTTCCTCCAAGTTTAAAATGACTCACACTCTGGAAAGAACTCAATATGGCTACTGGTAATATGAAATATTCTAATTCTGTTTCATAATTACCTAAGTCCTGAAAACTTAATGAACATTTGCTAATGTGGACGAAATATCACTAATTCTTTCCATCATTGCACAACCAAATTGGAAAACCCAAAATGTGTATATACTTTTAATATGAAAGTTAATTTCCGAAAGTGAGGTATATAAAACTGTTATCTAATCTTAGTTGCGATAGTAACTTAGACATTTTAGATTTTGATAGTAAATTGCTTAAAATATCAATCATCTCTCATATTGAAGTCGTTGACTTTTATTTTAATTACTCTTTAAAAAATGGAATAGTATTTCATGATTGGAAGTATTCAAGAGTAATTCCTATTTATAAAAGGAAAGGGACAAAAGGATTCTTGTTCGATTATAGGACCAATTTCAATTGTATGCCATCTTGCCAAAATTATGGAGGAATTAGTTCAAAAATGTTTTCTCTCTTACTTAATTGATATGATTTGATAACCTCTGATCAATTGCTTTTTTAAACATCATTCTACATTAACTTGTCTCCATCGTGTTGTAGATGACTGGTATGAAATCATAATAATCATGAAATGGTAGGCGCTTGTTTTTTTAGACATATCGAAATGCTTTTGACACAGATTAATCATGAAATGATTATTATTTAAATTGAAAAATATGGGGTATCTGGAAATGAACTTTTATGGTTCAGAAGTTACTTTGACAAACCGAAAGCAATCAGTAAAGATGTCACGGTAAACAATCCATTTCTATTGATTTAACCGTAGGTATTCCACAAGGGGGAGTATTAGGTCCGGAATTTATTTTTAATATTTTATAAATGACATTGTTCAAAGGCATTTCGTCCGCAGTTTTGTAATATTTTTTGCTGATGATTGTTATTGTTTATACATCTCTGACACTAAATTAAGTAACATTAAAACATTTACAAGTATGTTTAAATGAAATTAATCATTGGTATAAATGAAAATTGTCTAAAGATAATACTAGTAAAACAAATGTTATGCTTATTTAACTCGTCATTCGGAAAAACAAAGGAAAGCTAGAGGTAAACCTTAATGAAGAACAACTCAAAACAAGTTAATTCTGTAAGATATTTAGGCGTTGAAGTTGATAGTCATCTCTCATGGAATGTTTCATGTTAAAAATCTTTGTAGATCAATATCATTTAAGTTACATTCCTTATACACACTTAAGTTCAACTCTATAAAAACAGATTTACTTAACCACTATTGTACAAAACAACTATTCAGCCATGTATGGATTATGATGTGTTCTAGTTGGGGAAATTGCACTTCGGGGACTATTTAGGTTGGGCAGCCGTTTGTATATGAAGGAATATGATTTTTCTAAAAGTCGTACCGATTTAATGAAGAATCTGAAATGGCAATCTTTTGATACAAGGAGGGATTATTTCTCATGTATTTTAGCATACCAATTATGGTCTTGCACCTATTAGACTTTGTAATGATATTGAATTATTTATAGATAGGCATGGAATGAATACAAGAAATGCAGATTCACTTA
>CALNVZ010003426.1:31037328-31105650 GCA_940671915.1 Paracentrotus lividus
CAGACTAGCTTTAAAACTAGTCCATCTTGACCGACTAGCTTTAAAGCTAGTCGGTCCATTGACGGACGAGGTTAGGTTTTCAGTGTAAAAAGAAATAGAATATGAATGAAAAACCGTGGAGACAAAATATTTTCCGATATTTCTGGCATAGCCCTTTGTCAAGGAATGACAATTTATTAAGCGTCAACTGAATTGAATTTAATTGAATTGAATTGAAGTGTAGCTGTACATTTCAATTCAATTAGCCTCCTCTCGTAACCTATGGAAAGGATCGCTCGTTACGACAAGCGTTAGCATCTTCACGACTTCCTGCTACTCCTGACATCTCCTAGTCTGGTACCAATCCCTGTGGCCGACCGTGATCCAACACATGTGAAGTCACTACTGCCGCCACCACTATCAGGGGTCCCAACTTGCAATGGACTATACACGGGAAGTGTACCTGCACTACCAACGATTGTATTTATGCCATTTATTGAAAGAAATATTAGCAACTCTACATCGGAAAAACCAAGCGAAGACTCGCTGATGGTGTGACTGAACATTTGAGGTCTATTCGACTCAACACTACTGCATTACCTGTGGCTGCACACTTCAATTCCAACAATCACGACATCGAGGACTTTGAAATATACATGTATGTAGTTCTTTTAGGTCATTCAATAACGACGAAGTTCGCAAGCAGGAAGAAGAACGTATTTTTCGCCTCGGTTGCCTCCAACTTACAGGAATCAATGTTTCGTTTCGCTCATTTCCTATCACGTAATTTCTGACATTTTCTTTTCCTTTTCTTCCTTTTTGTCTTCGTCTTTGCTCTCCCAGCCTCTCTATCTATTTTCTATTTGCTTTCTTCCTTCTTTCCTCTCCCGGACTCTCTCTCTCTCCTTTTCTTATATTTCTTATTTGTTCTTTCCTTTTTGCTTCCCTGTCTATTTTCCTCTTTTTTCCCCTTTCCCATCTTTAATGTATTCTTTTGATACACCTTTGGGGCCTATCTTTTTTGTTGTTGCTAAGTGAACTTTATGGAGCGTTTTGGCATTTTGTGAATTTAAGTTGACGCTTAATAAATTGTCATTCCTTGACAAAGGGCTATGCCCGAAATATCGGAAAATCGTCTCCACTATTTTTCATTCGAATTGTTGGTCACCCCGGGGGTGCCCAACCCCGGGTTGTTTGTCATGTGGGTATTTCCATTGCTGCATATATATTTATATATAGGCATATCTATTTAATTCAGAAACCTCAATGAATAATTCAATAAATAAGAAATTTATAGAAATCTGGCAAATAAAATTATCATTTCAAAAACTAGGTCGCTTAAAATAAACTAGGGGCTGACGTCCACCTATCCATTTCCCAACACTCATTCAGTATATATGTATATAATATTTGCTGACCCAATCGTAACAAAAACTGTGTATAACATGTACAGCTTCGGTGGTGCGCAACTCCGTAAGGACATTAAGTCACTCTTGTCATACTGTACGTGCTGCTATATTCAAAACTATCCCACCAGTTGAGCTCCCCGTATCCAAGCTGACGACAGATGTTCGAGATATACTGAGACCGAGTCAAATACCAATTACCATAATAATCATAATAATAAAGCCACAATTTATTCCAACTGCCACTTGCCAGCTTGACCTCTACCCAGCCTGAATACTGATCAGGTCCGTATCTGAGTCGCAGACCCGCGTCACCTGGAGAAATATGAATTTGGAGAGAAGGGAGACATGGAATGAATCGTTATTGCAAATGTTATTAATCAAAGGAATATTCTTTTTAAAAGAGTCAAAGCAGTTCTTTAAATTCATCTTTAATGTGAAGTTAACGTTATACTCTATTTTGTTCCTGGTTATATTTCCGTCATTCGAAGTTTCAAATATACATAAACTTTGTTTAAAATCTTTACCATGATCATCTTGAAATGTCTTTGATTCGTTACATTACTTCCAATATTAGATGCTATGAAGCATAATATTTATACCGTATAAATATATAAAACAATTAATTCATTTTTCAATTAATATCAAAGTATACTTGGCATATATATCTTGTTGTCTTTTGATTTTTTCTTTTTTTTCCCGCTCATTTTAATAAAAGAGTCAGTCTATACCATAGCATACTCTAGCAGTGGCTTTTCAATATAGCACTCCTCTTCTAAACGAACATTATAACAATCAAATCCCATCCCTGCCTGCATACAACCTTTTGTTGAAAGCCACTTACTGGTGGAGGATAGCAGACAATTCCTACGTCTTGATCTGCTGAGCGGTCGATTACGTCTGACGGTTGAATATCGCAGTCTCGGAGACTGTTTTCGTGACCAAGCAGTTTACTCGGGAGAGACACTTGGTAGCACTACCTGACTGAGTGACACCACCGCTGACTGTTATGGTATTGGGTACCTTTGCCTAAATCTCTACAGAATACCTCTGCATCGTTCATGTCCCAGCCAGAGCCAGCACAAAATGGTCGCCCATGCTCCGTTGATCCACACTTCTGGCGCGCGGCATGTGGATAGCCACTAGATTCTGCTACAAAGTTCACGTCATACTCTGTTGATTAAAATAAGTCAACTTATTATTATTATTATTATAACATTTTATTCACATAAAACCTGATTTGAATATATTCCTTGCTTTCAGAGGGAGACCAACGAAAGATGGAGGTCTAATTTTATCCTCTGGCGTTGACAATATCTAGGAAAAACTATCAATGCATTGAATTATACGCATTAGTATCGATCTTATTACGATTATACATTTAATTACCTATTATATAACAAAGACGCTCATATCAAAAACAGAGCACGTTTCTTTTAGACTTATGGGTACGAGAAAAGAGAAGCGATAAGCCTACAAATTGAACTGAAGTTCCTCAGAGCGAAGACCAAACAATAGTAGAAAATATTTGTAATGCTTGAATGATTCCATAACGGGCGTATGCGTAAATTGGTATAACATTGTTGATATATTATTATCAGGAATACTATTGAGAGTTGATAGTTTAGATACAACCATAATACTTACCGCTGTTCGCTGATGCAAAGGCATAGAGGCCGAGGAGAAAGCATAAAACCAGTTGGAACTTCATCGCTGTCATCTTTACAACAGACTCACAGCGAAGAAACAACGATAAATGACAGGAATGGAGCGAGCACACGTCTAATAAGTGATCAATACTATCAAACTGTGCGTTCAGCTACGAGGAATGATTGGTGCGCACACGCAGATGACGTTAACAGCCAATAAGGAAATAAAGAAGATAACAAACTTAGTTTTTAAAAGAAATTTATATCGTTTAAAAACAGGAAAAGAACACTTTAAAGGGCAAACCGATATCGCTGTGCTGTGTAATTAATATCTTTTTATAAGGATGTTTCATTTTCGTGGATAATAAAGAATAATTAAAAAGAAAAAAGGTATCCCATATGATATATAATAACCGTCAATAGAAATGGGAAACTGGAGTGCTTATTATGTGTACAAGTCACTCTGATATCATTATTGTTGGGATGATGCCAATGAGGAAATAAAACAGAATAGAAGGCGCAATATTTTGTAACAGCATGTTTCCTTTAGTTTTATTATACTTATTGATAACATCACGAGTATTCAGTCATACCATAGGTCAGATTATGTTCCCAACAAAGCAAAATTATAAAATAAAATTATTAAATATGTATTTATCATTTTTGACACGACATACTATAATAGAGCACATCATGTACAATAACTCAAATAAGTAAGATTGTTATTTTTTTATGATATAATCTTTTACTAAATGGTATTGACTTTTATTGAAATTTAATTCAAAAATTCGGCAAATATTGTATATATATTGATATAATGTATTTTTGTACTAATATATACCAGAACAAATTTGTTTTTTGTTTTGTTTTTTTTTTCATTTATTTATGTTACCAAAAGAACCATTGTGTTCTCGGGGGAAAAGAAAAGAATAGGTACATATTTTTATCCGGGTAAAAGTTATATATGTTTTTTTTAGTATATCTAAATTTTATCACTTATTACCAGTCAATAAATTCATTTGATATTAATGATAAAATCTATGGCCTTTTTAATATTCTCTAAGCTCTTTATTAAAATATACACAAAGTTTCATAAGATTCAAACCTAATTTAAAATGTTCAATATCTGAGAAGTAAACAGTTGGTTTTTTTTTTTGGGGGGGGGGGGGTTTAATGTGATAAGACACGTGTAAACCAATTTAACAAACAAGGAAATACAATGCGGAATGATCGTCTTATACCAGGCTCGTGCTCCCAGGGTTGTTTTCAAATGGGCAAATAGCCAAAATAATTTTGTCATTAATAAATCAAATTGCCATAAACAAACCACTTGACAGATCACAAGATTATACCGGATTAACCCTCAATTTAAAGTAAAAAATATGTAGATTTAGGGATGTACATTTACTACAAGTTGATAGATTATATGTGTATTTGCTTTAAATTAATGGTCTACAATAACACATGTCGGTTATTAATGTACTATTCCAATAAGTGTGCAATACAAAGAAAGTAGAAAAAGCGTGTATAATATTTGACACTTTTTATTCCTAAAATATGATTATTTTCATCTATGGAAAAGGGTTTGGTGTGTCCTTCATCATTTGATCGAAACTCCTCAGGGTATTTATAATCCTTCGTAGATCCATTTTCCCTTTTTTCATATATCTAATTCCAGAAAATGTGTATAATGAAATGGAAAAGAACTGTAATTCAGTATAGACATTTAATCCAACATTATAATCTAGCACACATTTTAACTTTGATGTATGTAATATCCATTAATATCAGACCAAAATATGCTGGTAGTTCATCCCAGCATTAATTGTTGATACGCCATTTTGATTTATCGGTGTGTTCTGAAAACGAATCCACATACTGTACTATGTTCATATCAAGAGAAGATCCAAGTCGAAACGTATCGCTTTTATTCATCGTTGAGGGCACTTTCTAAATTTGTTTACTTTTGATAAAAGGTTCCATCAATACGATTGCTGGGGTGCTGTACATTAGGTGTTGAGAGACGTCCACCGAAGGGTGCATTGTTTACCCATTACGTCTTTGTTTTTTTGTATAAACAGAAGAGATGGGGTAATGGGGTTTTAATAATGATTTCGTAAATTGGTCACTTCGATTCGATTATTACACGTCTTAGTGTGGCGTGCATGTACGAATTATATTTGTTTATGGCTCTTCAATGTTATGTATCAGCAGAAAGGGTTCAAGGATTTTTAAATAAATACCAGCAAATGACAAAAGAAACGAGGATGAACATATGTCATTATTGTTATGAATTATATTCAATAACCTTACCGTCTTGTAACGAAACGAAACAAGGTATTGAAATAGTGTCGTTTGATCTACATGAGGGACATTAACTGATAGATTCGTGTTAGCCAGTGTATTCTTGATAACCAAAATGTTTTAATATGTATTTAATGGTCTTTAGACCAAGTAATGTGTTTTTTTAAAAATGCGACGATGATTTTTCTTTTAATATATTTAGTGCGAAGTTCATTGAAATATATTAGATCGCAATTGGTAGTTGGCCTACTGATAATGTTTGTGTAAAAGGAACATCCTTTTTTGCTCTCGGAGTACCTGTAATTTCATTTGATATATTTGGTTTCGAATAATGAATCATTTACCACATGCTTACTCTATGAATTTATTATCTCATACATTTAATATTATTTAACATTTGTCTTTTATTATATGATGCAAGCGGTTGCTTTGGTATTCTATTAATTGCTTAATGATAAAGCTGTTCCCGTTAATTTTATATTGTATGTTTTAAGAGCTTGGACGCTCATTCCGCATAATTTTTTTAACTGTTATGCCTAGTTGATCGTATCGAAAGTACACATGACTGAAATTTATATTTTTTAAAGGTATTCTTACCTACTCAAACAGCACACAATATTAGCGTTCTGCACTTTCAGGTAAAGTAATTGTCTATTTTGGGGTCCTTTCCTTATTTTGCATTGACCTAATTATATGTGACAAAAGAATTATTATTTGATATCCGAATTTACAGAAGTTTAATTTTATAGTCAATTTTATGTAAAGAAGTGAAATCCTTGTCAGTAGGCGGGAAGTAAATGAATGAAAGTGCAATACCCCGAGGCGGCACTTCTCTACCCATCATGCCCATAAAAGAGAATATATAAGTATCAAATACCTTCCGCTATAATGAGCTGTATGAGAAATAAGTAGTAACAGTAATAGCCTGTATTTATAGATATTCATTTCCATAAGTTGAAAGGCGCTGTATTTATGACCCGGCTCTAGCTAAACTAACTTGCACTGAGAAGGTGCTGATGCAGAAACGGAATATATTCCTACCAGTAGATGAAAAACTATCGCTTCTTGTCAGAAGAAAATTTAAGAAAAAAGCAAAAAATATATTTGTTTGAAATGCCTCTTTTCGATGGGTGTTCTGCTTTAAAAAAAAAAAGTACCTAAATAATATCGATATTGAATATAAAAATAGACGTAAGGACTCGATAATTGATTGAAATTTTTGTCCTTACAATCCTCATTCTATTTAGGGCTGTAACTTGTATAGCATTGAAATTAAAATGATATACTACAAAAAGGAACCTGATTGTGATAGTTTAGTATTAGAGTAACGTTATGGACAAATTCTTTAAATTTATACCATAAATCTATGATTTGTTTTGTTTAATCTTATAGATAACCATGCGATGAGATATGAATTAGTCATTTCAGGATGTCTGAGTGTATAATAAAAAGGTAATAAGGGTAATCTCAAATATTTTGACTGAAATAGACGTTCCTTGATTATTTTAGAATTCTGAATGATACTTCGTGAAATTATGATATGAATATAATTATACAATATATAAATTCCGTGTGTCATCCCTATCATCGCTACTGCTGCATTGTAATACTTGTTTAAAAAAAACACTCAAACAATTGAGGATGGTTTTGTATAAAATGTAGGACTAATGAAGATTAAGATGAAGGTAAACGATAAAAAAAAGTAACGTATTGCGTTTATAGTTTGTTTTTCATTTATTTAGAATTTGGCAAAGTTAAATAGCCAAGACCTGTACTAATAAAGCTCACTTCCCCACGGCTAACCTACCATCTGAAATATTTGTTAGGAAGTATTAGTGTAAAAAAAAAACTCAACTCTATGGGGGTAATAATATTAAAAGCATGAATACCTTTTGTGACACATCATCTTCAATTGCGCCATATGTATCACACACGCTTCATGTCAACGTAAAAAAAAGGACATAAACGCAACCATCAATATATAATGGAGTTTATTGTAATGTTTTAAATGATATTTGAAAATAATTGTTGGCGTTGTTGCTTTTGTTTTTTTTTTATCTCATCCTCTGTAACAAATGTTCTCGTGTTTATGATCCGAATTTACTATAAACTATTGGTGTTTCGACTTTCTCAAAATTGTTCATCATGTATATTCTTTTATTTTGAATACGCCATAGTTCATCTAAGTAAGAAAGAAAGAAAAAAACTTTCGTTAGATGCAAGTAAAAGATACATGTATACTGCGGTGTCTACATAAATTATTTTCCTACTAAAACATTTTTCGTAGAAATTAAGGAATATATCACCCAGATTGGATAGTATTCGATAATGTCTATCAGGGAGTCTGATTCAACGTTTTCAATTTTCAGTTTTTCAAATATTAATGTTTGAATAAGATGTTGACTTAGTTTTAAATAATGCTAGAAGAGAAAATATATACATTTAATTCATAGATTTTATTTCAAGGCTAATGATTGTACACGCAAATTTTCACATGCAATATTTATTTCTCTAGTAGTAGTATACCTTTTCCCAATATTATCATTACAATCCACCACCAGAGCAATATAACCCTATTTAAGTCGGTCGAGTTTATGTTGCGTAAATTACGGTAGTTCTCTCTCCAAAAGGGCGAAAATGTCCAGATGTGAGCTGAACATAACAAGTTGTCTGCATGCAGGACTAATGGATGTCTGCAAAACAAAAACATAATGTCAATATTGTGTGAAAATACGAAGAACATATTACATCAAAATCATTCCTCAATCAGCACTCTTGTCTAAATATTAACATCTGATTATGGATTAGCGTAAATTAACCCTTAAAGAAAATATCAAAAATACAAATACCACACAACACTATAAATGATCAACAAATTTAAATCCGGATATAAGTTTTACTTTAAAAATTCAATACAGCTTAGAAAAAACAAACAACATATATCATTTACAGGCCACAGACAAAAATACTCAATCGAGCACACTGAAAACAAACCTGTTTATGCTTCTCTCACATTTCAGGCACTGTCATAGCCGACACCCACCATGGAGATACTGGCTCTGTAAAAAATCGTCCGATGCGAGTGGCTCTAGCAAGTCTTACTATATCGCTGTCCAATCAGCTCAGTGGAAAGTTTTCTCCTTTTTTCTGACAAGGTGTAAAAATAGAAATGGCGCGAGAAGTCTGGAAGCTTTCCAAGGAGGAAACAGATGGTGGACAATCCGACATAATTAAATATTAACACTTATATATCACTTTGTACTGTTGTATTATAGCATATTTCCTTGTATGAGAAAATAGAGATACATATATATAGCACCATATTGATATTGATTGTACAGTATTATTCATATATAGAATGACGGTTAGGTTATTTAATGGAGAATCTATTATAATCTCCTTGCTCTATTCAAACGGATTTACTTTCAAAATATATCTCCTCTGAATAACGAGAATCTTTATTAATTACTAGTTGTCATTTTCTTATTATTATTATCATCATTATTTAAATCGTTTCATGTATTTCTGCGTTTTAACACAAAACAAAGAGAACAAAATTACAAAATATCAAGAGGCACGCGTAAGGAAATAAAGCATATACAATTCGTTGAAATGCAGATATATATATCATTATAAAACGTAAGAGACCGCCATCGTGAGCCGTTAGGCTAAAAGTTAATTGCGGCCTCAAAAGGGGAATGATTTTACGGAACTCTTTTGATATAGGTAATAGAGTAAGTGTCCTGCAATTGCAGGTGCAGGTGAAGCAGATGGCCATTTAATGTAAAATTTATGTAAAAGAGAAAAATTACGATTTTACACCGGTTATTTATTGATTCAAAGCAAGGGCCGCGTATGAATAATATGAACATTTTATTTCATTTAAGAGTAGCTTTCAGGAATTCTGATTAGATAAAATGATTTTATATTGATTGGAAGATTATTTAAGATGTCCGGACCACAATGTCCTAACAATGTGTGAGTAATAGATGATGTGGGGTTTACAAGTGGAAGTTTTCATGATATGGGAGTGAACTAGAAGTTATTAAATCTACATGTATTATCAATGATGAAGGTAGCTGCTTTTTTATTTATTTAAACATAATAACTGCTGTTTGAATATTTTTTAAATCGAATATATTTAGTGTTTGTAGAATAAGGGGTTTAAGTTTGGAGAATAAGGAGTCTTTTGTCGTTTGGAAGACGCATTTACTTGTCAAACCAAAAAGCTGACATATGTTATATAGGTATTAAATAACAGAAATAAAATTGCAAGAGATAGAATAAACTTTTACTTTCAAAATGATCACAGTTTTTTGCATGTGACTTCTTTTTATCATATCTTTATTAAAAGATTTAGTGTAAACCAACGGATTCAATTTAGGTCTTATCTGATCAAGCAACCCGTAATAATGATTAGTTATCAGTTTTAATATATATACATGAAATCTGATTGGTCAAATGGTTAAGCTTTTATGCTATAATCATTAACGAGACTTGACTAATCATTCTCTCATCTTGTAAGCATTAGTGTTTTAAGATTTTGTTTCCATCAAACTGTACATTTGTCTTTACTCATTTTGCTATTATAAGAATCGACATAGGCATATAGGCAGCATCATGTTTTCTGATTAAATACGGAATTTAGAATTGTTTCCTACTGTAGATTACTTGTGTTTTTTAATACGTTTGTAGAATAAGACGTTTGGGTATAAAATCAGCCAGATAATCAGAAAAGTGTTAATTTTATATTTTACCATGAGATAACAAAACCCGGTTGATAAGGTAAGCCGTTAAAAAATTGAATCATCTTAAATCATTTACTATACCACTTATTACGCATATTATCAGAAATTCACCATAGGACATGCTGTTTCCCCTTAATCAAATTGACTCGCATATAGAGTAGAGGAATATGTCAAATTCTAAATATATTTGCGCATTGTGTATGTTGTTATATTTTTGGTAAAATGAATATTTTGATATGAATGAGCACTTCGCCGGCAAAAAAGGGGGAAATTGAATTTGTCTTTACGTAACAGATTTTTAAAAAAAACAGATGAATGTGCAAATAAACTTTAATGAAGCGTATACAAGTATTGCTTAAATGTTTTTATCTAGCGTATATTATTTTGTCTTCTTTTTTTTCTTTCTTTTTTGATTCATCCAAGGTCCATTTTTAAAGAAATTTGCTATAAAAGCGGAATGTTTGTGCATCTATACATTTACTTTAGGAGTCAATAAGCATTTTTAATGTGTGTCCGTTAAAATGATGATACAAACATGATAGAAGGGGAACGTTTATGCACCTATACATTTGGTTTAGGAGTCAATAAGCTTTTGTAATGTGTGTCCGTTAAATTGATAATTTAAAAAGTTGTGTTGCCCATCAATAGTATACTTTTGGTAGCTTTCGGAGAATACCTTTTGAAAATATCTTATTTTTTTGGAGATGCAACAGCGTACCTATCACCTTAAGAAAAACAAAAGTTTATCGATGGTGTACATTAAGGGATTACAAAAACCTTGGTTATATTCAAATAAATTCAGTAATTTGAGTTCCGTCACAAATGTATTTTATTAAAAGAAATATTGAAGAGAGAGATATTTCAAAAGTGCCAGGATATACCAAAAATAAGTGATCGATGATGATCTGCATGTTTTCAGTTTTAAAAGAAAAAGACCTTTAGGTATTTGTGAACAAGTTGGCTTGTTTAAGAAAAAGAATCATGTTTAGAGGTGTTGATCAATGAAGAAATAATAGCGTTACATATTTTAAAGTACGTTGGAATGGACTCAAAATATGTTGAAGAGAATAACAAGTCTAACATAAAAACAAACAGACCGACTGCTACTTTGTTACTTGAGAATTAAATATATAATCGTATGACTAATTATCAAGAGAAATGTTTTCAATACAGAGGAATAAAAAGATTGTAGATTTTCTACTGAAAACCTTGTAAAAAAAAATCTAGCGTCATATGTTTCAAGACTTCCCTTTGTTGAATCAGTTTATCTTGGGTAAGTAACATTTATGTCACATGTTAATATTTTCCAATGCTGTCCTATTGGGTATTATCGTACCTTGTTAGAGAAAATCTTATTTAGAGAAGTTATTTTGAACCATGGAGACTCCAAATGATACCTTACGCACAAAAAAAAAAACACAAATTTGAAACGATAAATCTAATTTTTTTCTCAGAATTTTTAAGGAAATGGGCCTAAATGAGCATTGGAAGTGTCAAATGAGTTTATTGAAGTAAAATTTATAATACAAAAAAAAATTGATTCGTAATTGTTGATTAAACATAAGACTTCTAGGCGGTAACAGTGGTTATAATGCACATACAAAAGAGCATACTAAACTGTAAGGTGGCGCTATTGCAATTAAAGTAGCGGTGACTGGTGTGATAAGCGTCGTAATATCAGTCTTTCAAAATGGAACAGTTGTCAACAAAAATTTGTGATGAAATATGCGGTTGTTACGATTTTGCTTTCGTTTGATTTTGAATTGGATTAAAATTATATTTAAAAAAAAGAATATGAAAGACAATACTATCAGCAAGACGCTAATGTGTTAAAGAACCAACTTCCACTTTGCATGTGTTCTATATATTTGTTATGAAAAATATTTGATAATTTTCAAATACGAAGGGTAAAATTATCAATAAGAATAAATAAAGGTTATTTTGATTTATATTCATCGTACTATCAATTTTAAGATTAAAGTTAACTTCAGCTGCATGGTGACTAGAACGATACTAGTGAAAGACATGTCAGACTATTTATGAATCTTTTTATTTTTCGTTCTTTTTATGAGGTTAAATAAGTGTCTTTCTGATTGGCAAATGAACAAGATAAATGTAATACTAAATATAATAAAAGAACAGAAAACGATGTCAACAAGGGATACGTTTTAAGTAAACATGTTGTTAAAAGTTGAAAAGAATAAAGTGAAATATTGTACCGCATGTTCCTTTACTACCTGATACCCTTAAAGTCGATCGGTAAACAGGCTAAAAAAAGGTTATAAGACATGCATCATACTTTCAATCATCGTAGGTTCAGGAATGTTTCTTTCAGAAGTTGATTTGCATGATAGAGAGCTATTTTATCTTACCATTATTTAAGACGTAATTATGCTGCTTAAATCTTATTCAATTCAAAATGAAGTTATTGTGCTGAGAAATATACTAGGCAAAATGAAAAGGAAAGAAAATATGGACTAAGTTTTGTAATGATTCGGAAAAGGGGAATTCGTAAAAACAAGTCTGTTAAAGAAATGGAAGAAACATTTGTTCAATATTCTATATGCATTCATGTAAATATTGAAATGTATATACATCGTTTTTGTATCGAACATTCTGCCTTAAACAAATAAAAGAGTTTTGTAGAAATAAACTTGCTGAATGAAAATTTATGTCTAATCATATTCTTCATGCAATGTACTTTAAAATGAAACATATAGCTGATGGGTTAATGTGAGAAGGAGCAAGCCATTTCGAGCTATTCTTTATGAAATTTAGAGAGAGGGGGTAATGATATCAAAATACACTTTTTACGATACTTGCACGATATTGATACCTTTCAATCAAGATAATTTCATTGCTTTGCAAAGTATAATACGAAAGAAATACCAATTATTCAGAATTTTCATAATGTAAATGAATAGTTTTACTTGCCTTTCTAATAAGGATTTTAAGCTTGTTACGTACACATTTATTTTATATGTAGTCGAGGAGAATAAACAATTTCTAAAAGATGTAATATAAAAACTTCTTTCCGATAAGAGATCAAAATATTCGTAATGTGATTTGTTGAGGGTTTCTAATTTCGTTTTCAGCTGTATTCGTAAAGCATTTTATTAAAAAAATATATATATATTTCCCTCAAAACTTGTTTTAAAAAGCATGTTCAATATACTACGAAGAAAATTTAAGATTTGTTAATTGTGATGTTACATCATGTTTGTTTTACATCGATTTTTATTCTACTCTATTTGGACACCTTGTGTATGAGCTCCTAAAGCAATCGCGCTTATCTTTTTGACATGGTTACATGTTGCACCATCAATAGAGAAAAGAGGTGTTATTTCATTTCATTCGTTATATCTTTGGCAAAGAAGCGGTAAGTATATAGTTACTAACCTTGTTTCTTAATCATTGATCAAACATCTAACAGCAGATATATTTCCCTTTTTTATGATTTATACATATATTTTTTCTCCTTTTTTCCCCTTTAATATACGCGTTCAAATATTATCAAAATTCTTGGCCTGTGTTAAACCTTCCTTTCCTTATATTGACGTTATAAGAGTCATGACCCTTCTTCTTCTTCGTCTTTCCTTTAAAGTAAATTTCTTAAATATTTGTGATATCTTCATAACATTCGAATTTTGTTTTCCCTGAAATATGAAATTTAAAATATATATATAAATATGATTATTGTGACATATTGAACATTTTAACTTTTCTGTTTTGTGGGCCGATTCTGTGGATTTCTAAAACACGAAATATTGTTATCGAAAAAGACATTGATGTTTTTAATTTTTGTTGGCTTACATGTACATTCAGAAAATGAAAAAGAAAATCATATTTAGATGTTGGTTATGCTTGAGTACATGTTGGTGATGGACCCAGTTTTACTTTCGGCCTCATCAGTAACCTGAATTGTATTAAATTATTTTTCACCATCTCACTACAATATCATCCAGTTTGAAGAATATAAGGAAATTTATTAAACCAACCTGTTTGATAGTTTCAAGTCAGCCCTCTGCGTTAGAAATTTTTGAGTTTTTACTAAGGAATCATGATGATGGTTATAATGTATAATTGAAGTTGCTGCTTGTCGTACATTCATATGTTAATCTAAAAACCAAATCTTTTTGATGTGATTAATCTTAAAAGTAGGGTGCAAAAATAAAAATAAAAATGCGTCTCCGGTTTACATAATTTAAGCAAGTGGGGAACTTTGTCATTTTTCCCTTCACGGTCTATTGTATTATATTCGAATATCATGCTGAGGCATTTTCAATTTTCGTTGGATACCTACCTGACATGTGGCAGGGTGCATGTGGATATGTACGTATACGATTAATTCTCAATAAAAAAAAAACTGCCTAGATCCTCCAACGAGTATGAGTAATAACTGAATTATTTCGACTTTCCTTTGTTTCACCCTCTTTTTCTGATGCAGAACACAAATTATTTTAATGAAGGTGTTTTTGTTTTTGTTTTTTCTTTCGATACACAATAAGAAATCTTATAAATGTGAACGAGCTAAAAAAAATATTCCAAGTGCAATAAAGAGGTCACAATTATGACAATATTGAATATGTTGACAATGTAATACAATTAGGAGATCACTACGATGATTCTAGCCTTGTATCCGGAAATCATACTGACCATGTACTTGGGTTTCATATTTTTATGGATCATGTAGATTGTAATAATTTCGTATAGAGAAGGCAGTATAATAATTTCATATAGAGAGGGCAGTGCACTAGATGATTATCAACATTCATTACAAGAACTACTAATATCTTCATTTCCATTGATAAAGCAAAGAGAAGGTAATGATCATGACCATGCAGAATGTACCCCTCATGCCATACAAATAACTTCTCATAACGTATAATTAATATTTATATATTTTGTCATAATCGACGTTGTCATAAAGTGGGATGTTTTGAACCACAAACTTATAGGAGCCATTAATAATTAAAATTAATATTCCACATTTTTCCTTAATTTCACAAGGGTGTTTGATAGTTTACCTCAGGAATAAATCGTTGAAAAATTATGGAATTAGATATCCAAAGTTATAAATTGGATCAAGGATTTACCGAAATATGGATATCACTTAAACGATGCATGTAAGTTATGTGGTATTAAGTCCTGTATTATTTTATGGTTTATTAATGAGGTAACTGATCTCTTGTACATTTCACTTTCCAATTTCCACTATGTAAGATGATGTAAGAAGATGACTGTAAAATATGCATGAATATAACTGTACCAATTAAATGATGTGCGCCATGGATGTTCAATTGAATACATGAATATATTTAAGTGTTAATTCATGAAAGTGTCCCGAAAGCTTCACAACGTAGCAGATTATACTGCATTCATCTCTAAAATTTGGGAATGTAAATTCTGATTAATACTTTGCTGATCTTGTAATTAAGAAGTCTTTACCTGGGATTATTATTGCGCGATCTTGTAAAGAAGATGTAACAGGGTTGTGGTTGTTTTATTGCCAAGATCTAGCTTGATTTTCTTTTTCCTTGTTTTTCATCAATTTTGTTCAAGCTTAGATATTTTTCTTAAACCTTGGAACCATATAGCAAGCAAATAATTTACCAATTTAAAAAAAAAAATTTTGAGAAGGATGATATAAAGGTACGAATACAGGTTGTGATGCTTTATTACAAAGGGTCCATGTTATTCGTGAGGTAAATGACGGATGTACTATATGTTTTATTTTTGCTATAAGATACAAATTCTAAATAACTTGACAGATGTAAACGGAGTAAATGTAAAGACTCAATCAATAATAAAAGATGTAAATACATGTATTTGGAAGATATTTCTTCCTTATTTCAAAACAGAATATTGTATGAAATATTTTTAATCCCATAATGATATATCAGGCCTTTAGTAAGCTTTCTACAATTACGTTCATATCTCTGAAAAAAAAATCTCTGTATGTTTCAATAATTGGAATGATCTCAGCAGTTTGTGGTATTATTTTACTATAATTTATCTCATGTTATTTATTTTTAGTATATTTTCATTTTGTGTGCAATGTTTTTATTATCTTCTATTCAATATATTCATGTTTGTCTTTTATGTGTTATGTTTTCATAAAGAAGAATAAAGTATTTATTCACCCGACAGGTGTGGCTATTTGCAATTTATTATCAAAGGTGTTCAAATGTCTATCCAAATCCACTTATTAAGCAACAATGACAATAGCATTTCGATGTATTTCTGTATTGATTATCAGTTAATATTTCCCCTATTCCACAAAAGTTTTTAATCATAAACATATACGTTATCGATGTCAACAACAAAGTCAGTTCCATATCGCTCATTTACAGAAAAAGAAAATGTTAAGTAACTTGCAACGTACTGGAAATAAACACATGTTTTAAGCAGGATTTATTCTAAAAGGAATTTATTCTTCTTTTTTTTTCTCTGAAATTAGGTCATAAATTTGTGGAAAATATCGAACACATTTGACCACGTGTATTTAAAAGACTGAAACTTCAAAGTCGATTTGTTAGGATCCAACATTTATTTAAAAATACATTTATTCTTAAGTTGTTCAAAAGATTTTTAAAATAATATCTTCAACGTACATGTATATGATATGGACATGTTTACAAATTGAATTTGAAATTCTTTTACATGATATGTGACATCTTAGAGAATGTAGTCATGCATTCATTTATTTATTAATGACACGTACATATAAACTCAATATTCAACAACGATATACATTGATCAATAAAAAAAAGTTGCGGCTGAACATTTCTATGACTTTCTGAATGCAAAGTTGCTTTCTTTACGTACCAGCAATTAAAAGAGTGTGCCTTTGATATCTGTATGTGCATATTCTTTAACCGGGGGAAAAAGAAAAGTGCTAATACAGGTTTTCCTAATTTATAGGGTAATAAACGGAATTTACAGATAATGTTGAAACTATAATGCGATGTATTAAAACAAATCGGAATTAATATCCATTAGCCAGCACATGCAAGGTATTTCACAAGAAATCTACACGCCATTAGTTTGAAATTATACTTACAAGAAATCAATGCGTATACCAGAAGAATCTGAAGAAGATACTTTTGTTTGGAATTTGGGGTTTCATAGAAGCAAACTGCGGTAGTAGAGCAATACAATGAGTTATACAACAAAAAATCGCAGATTTAGACTTAACACTAACCTTTTTTCATATAGATACCCAGCAATTGTAAATCCTATTTTATTTATTTATTTTTTTTTTTGTCTATGTATGTATGGGATGAGGATAAAATAACGAGACTGTACTCAGATAATGGGTTTGTAAAGGTCTTCACTTCGTTCAGACGCTAAAGAAGATGCAAAGTGAACATGTTAAAGAAATAGAAACAAGATGATGGTAGGTGACAATTATCAGAATACTCTTACAACCATGTGTTTTATCTGCCCCGTATTAGTACACTTACCACATTAGACAGAGAAAACCCGAATTTATCACAAATTAAATGTCACAAGATCTGTGATGAATTGAATTCGAGGAAATTTGTTGGAAAAAAAAACACTTTGCAATTCAAAATGTATATCGTACACTTATACTAATAAATAATAACATTTTAAATATGTTTAAGCGACGTAAAAGTTTACATTAATAATAATAAATGATAATAGTATGTTGAAAATAGATTAGTGAGATAATAGTAATAAAGATTGTATAATGTGCTGTCGATCGACTGAGCTATTCAGAGACACAGACGGGAAATGGAAGAAGGAAAGTGATACTATGGAGGATATGGATTGGAAATATAAAGTATAACAGAGATACAAAGAAAATATAATACTTATGGTTTGAATGTTTCTAAGGATTATACTGGTCGGGCCCTCAGTGGAAGAGCGTTTCATAGGAATGGGGCTGAAGATGAGAAATGCTTTTCTCCTAGGGTAATAAATAAAATAAATAAATAGTAAATTGTTTGGTATTAGAGAAGTGGAGACCTCTACCATGAAGGTATTCTGGTGTGAGATTGTGCAAGTAATCTGGAGCCCTACCATGAAGTTGCTTTCTTTTGGATAATGGAAGCCAATGATGATTTTGAGAAAAGTAAGAACTCGGATGTACCACTGAGGACCCGAGCTGTAGAGTTTCTGAATCAGTTTGTACTCCAAGATTATTACAACTAGTCACATATTTTACATGTACATTTCATATGCCTGTTGATTTACTGTGGACCCTTGATGGTTGGTGTTAGAAATACTTCACATAAAATCACTTTTGTCCCCATTGAACTTGAGTTTACTCTGTATTCTCGAGATAGAAAACGAATGCAATTCATAGATGAGAATAAATTACAGAGAGAGGGGGAGCAATCTGGAATATAATATACAAAAACATAAAATGTACGACTTTGTGTACGAAAAACAAAATGGAATGAATTATTGAAATGTTAAGGTACAAGTTCAAACAGGCCCTAAATGAATATTTGTTAAAACCTCTCTGCGTTATACAAATCAATTACTCACATTGAGAAACATAATGATAACGAATGGCATTGACACGTCAACATTACGTACATGAATTCGAATAGAGCACGAAAATCAAAGGGAAAGCAGGGGAATGCAGATAAGTAGTTTATATTGCAACGAATAAATGTATAAACAAAATACAAAGACATTGACAAGTTTCGTTTGTTTGTTGTTTTTAAGGCATGTCATACAGGCATACATTAATCCCCAAAATCATATTGCATTATTACCCGCATACATGTGCATGTCAAAATAAAACATATAAAATACAGGGAATGTTACCAAAAAAAAGTTATTATTCGTTACAAATGTCTTTTATATCTGTTTTCTTTTTTTATTTATAATTAAATATATGACGTAATGTGACGCAATTAATCAGTACATTGTAGGAATTACTGTGCTTCCAACCATTTTCCCTTTGTATACCTTAAAATATGTCTTCAAAATAAGATTCAACGTGTTCTAATATGATTTATATCAATTCGGATATTAACATTGAATTTACCCATATTGATTTTGCATTATTTTCAAGAGTGTTCCGTATAATGGAATCTATTTTCTATCGGTGTTGTAAAAAAAATTGTAAAAAATAAACGATTTGATAAATATTCTAAATAAAGACATTTTCTTGATTTCTTAATGCTAGAGATTCGGCAGCTATTAATCTCAGTCCTATGCAAGTATCTCAACGTATGGTGACACTTTTTTCTTATTTTTTGAAATGCCTAGGTCCATTTAATGCCATGGCCTGATATATGCCCTACAATACTTACATAATATTATCATGTTCTAAATTCGGATGGATAGAAACTTTGTTTCACCGCTCTGTCACATTTTTAGAAATTCATCTACGTTAACTATCAGTAAGGATCTTTGAATAATTAAACACTTAAAACAACTGATTCAATGATAAAAGACCTTTAGGAGGTAGCCTACAAAATTCTCGGGAAGTGAAGGTTATACACCATGTTATATGCTTTGTTAAGTTTTGTTTAATTTAGATCATGTGATTTTGAAAAGAACCATCGGAAAGTCCATTAGGTTATCTTAAACATGACAAACGTGTATCAAATGTGGGTTTTTAACATGAATACAGACAAGTTAACCTTTAACCATCTTTTAAAACCAAAATTGGCCTACAACCTATTTATGTTCCTTTTGGGACTTGATTAGTCACTTATAAGTAGATGCAAGATTTCCATGCATTAAACAACTAGAATTCGGTTGAAAGGGAAAACATCCGTCTCTTGGCCCACTTAACTTTGTTATTAATATTATCGTTCCGATTGCATTGGTCATATGTATAAAAGGAATCGATGCATACAATATCACTGAGCGATTCCTTTCCTCTATTTCAAAAGGTATTTATTTCTACATATTCTATTAATCGAATTTTTCCCCCATATTTTTCCCCATTGAAATTCTCTTTCACATCAATCATGGAGCAAAAAGGAACGCATATCAATTATGTTTACAAGAAAATAATTTCAAATATGAAATATTTTCTAATGTCTGTCTGTTCTCTCAAGGGCTCTTAACAGTACGGATCATTTTCTTTTCATTGGACTTTATTGTGTTCCTGTTTTGTTTGTACTTTTTACTATTTTGTGTTGAATGTGATGTGTTTGTATATTGCTATAGTGTTTGTGTTTGTAATTGTATATTGTTTACGAATCGGCAATAAGATGTAAATGTAAATTGTAAGACAAATCAACTGTAATTTTATGAAGTGAACAATGATGAATATGATTAAATTGACAAAGTTTCCATGGCGTAATTAGTAAAGGCAAGATGCGATATTCAAAATATAGTTTTTATATACGTAACTTTTATGATTCATACTAAAAAGTCGAAGATTGTCAAATATTGCAGTTTGTGATTGAGAAGAATTAGATATATTACGATCATTCCCATTGGATAGAGAACACTTTCTTTTGAGAGAATGGTTTCACGAAATGCACCTTCTCTTGTGATGCCAAAAGGCAAATCACCATGTGATCCTTTCATTTCATTTTGATTATCCTTGAGTTTTGAAAAGACCTCTGACATGTCGCAGTTGAGGTTGTGGGTAAGGGCATTATAGGAATTCAGGTGGTATTTTCCTGTCTACATGGTCTAAGGAGGGGATGTCTAAAGCTTTATGAACAAAGTGGAAGTTGATTGCAGTTACCGATTTTATCGAAAATCACTGTATTTAAAAACCCAATGACTGTGGGTCAGATTTCCTTATTTTGAAAAAAAAAATACTTTTCCACTACCATGCTGCTAAGTTTTAGGTCTAAATCATGCAGATATATATTTTAGTACTACCGTTTTTTGGCATTAGCCATTTAACTTAAACGGAATTCATGAATAGTCAATTAACATATTTGTTACCAATATGAAAAGCTTCCTGGATTCCTTAACATCACGTTTGACCTGAAGTGTCATTGATTATTTGCCACAATAAATATATGTTCCCTTGGAAGGCAAATATTGTTATACTTTTTATATTAAAATGTCGCATTGATTCATACTTTCAAGAGGGATTTTGAGTTGAACACATTCCATTGGAAAGTAATCCATTTATCAAAGCATGTTATTCTGCTCCCATTCTCATAAATCTTTGTCTTGGATATGGATGAATTAGAGACGACAATATCTAATTATAATCGCCTCTGACCAGAAGCAAGAAATAAGTATTGGGTAAGAGAAGTTGGGTATAAAGCAGGTCCCATTTTGTCTAATACACTGTTTCCTTTTGTACTGTAGATCTGTCGGTCCGTTACTAATGTTCGAATCGGTCGTAGCTAACAAAGATCAGGTATTGACATTATTTATGTCATCGGCAAACGCTTTACCAGCACATGGGGCATTAAAAGATCATCAATCGTGCCGACCGTAAATGAAAACTTAATCATGTATTCAATATGATAATAACTTTTAAATGAAAATTATAATGTATGGAATGGAATGGAATGGAATCATCACTGCCTACATAGGTTCAACGCCATCAGTAGGTTTGATAGATATACTCCTCGGTCCCAACAGGTGCTTTGCATAGAATCCCAGGTCTCCTTTACTTATACAAGTAATTTGGAGGTGCATCGGGACTGATCCAGATTTAAGCCGGTAAGTACATAAGCTTTTTAGGTTTTCACCAACAGAGTTTATTGCGTTAACTTTATTAAATATTGATCCGATGATGTGTAAAAGTTCATTTCCAAATTTCTCTTCTCGCTATCGTCCCGCGTTTCTTATCGCGATGAGCCTACCTGGCATATATACCATGTATACGTTTTGCTTCAGTCACACTGACCCTGAACCTTGAATCTTGTACCTTGAAGAAGTACTCTCCCCAAAAGCGTCCTGGGGAGGGTTGAACTTTTCTAAGTTGTTGAAAATGTTCTGGGTGGTTTGGTGACCTTGTTGTGTATCATCCTTCGGGCACTATATACATTGTTTTAGGTGCACTGGTGGTAGAAGTGTGTGCCTCTTTTACGCCATTTTTACGTTGGGGAGGCAGCATAACTCGAAAAAGAGGAATTGCTGCTCCCTGGAACTCGGGTACAGATGGTTATGTAACGGCAGTATTTGGGAGCATTTTAGATACGGATACTCATCGGGAACATACTGTACTAGCAGTTTGCAGCAGGACTGAGGGCACCAAAGATTGCGTCTAGTATACTGAGATTCTTGGAGGCGAGAAGTGCCGTTGACGAGAATGGTCGGATGTGGCATGCTGATATTAACGGACTTGTGGTACGTGAATCTTGTAGAAAACCTCACCTCGGGTTAGAGGTCGCCGGTGTTAAAGGGTTTCCCCACCAAGGGATGACAGGATGCCTGTAACACTGTTACTGAGTTGTTTCTATTGTGAAGTCTTGAAAGACAAACCTGTTAAACTGACTTTGGATGTTCTCGAGAATCTTAAAATCGCACTATGAGTAGGGGTTTCATGCACATGATGCATAGTCCAATTGGGGTCTGACAAATTTCTTGTAGGCAATTCCCTTCACTCTTCAGTTATATTTACATTTACAAAGAACTAAAGGTATGTCTTTTAGAGTCTGAGCAGCTTTAAATGATATATGCTATGGTTGCTTGAAGTGGTGACTCCCAGGTACTCGATAACAGGTCACTGATGTTGAAATAACAAGCTCGGGGTGGCATTTCAGCGAGATTCTCATGTAAGCAAACATTTCCATTGAAAGTTCATTGAAGTACATGTCCCATCGTGTTGTCTGGATCTAGCGATAAAACACAAAATCGCCAGCAAAGAGACGGTAGCAAATAGTCTGATTTGTGTTGAAATATCCTCACGCATGGCAAGAAGAGTACCGGGTACTAAAACTTGCGGCGCAACAGACAGAACATCGGTTGGTGGTGATGTTGTTCTCTTGACAATTACTGACTGGGATCTTCCATTTAAGAAAGCTTGAATGCTCTGTACTGGATTTATTACTTTATGATGCGAGTTAGTAACTGTTTGGTGTCGTCGGGATTGTTATTCAAATCGAAACAGGGGCACATAAAGGTTTTTTTTTTCTTTCTTTTTTTTTTGTCATTTGTTTTAGGTTACTTTACGAGCACAGGCCTCTTTTTGTATGATCCATTCGATTCGACTTTATATTCCTTTATAGAACAGATTATGAAGTAAAATGTATTGGTGTTTTGCTAAAATTTTAGTCAACCTTTAAAAACCTTATAACCTTATAAAATAGGCAGACGTTATGGGCTGGGTTTACCTCACAAATCATATGAGAGGAATTTGAAGAAGGATCCGATGCTTTATTTCAATGAAATGTTTGAAGCTCCTACAGACTTTACAATTTCATAGTTTTACACAGTGATTGCCATAGCATTCTCAGAAAGGCTGTGTGTAATTAAAAATTATTATTGTTATTCCCATTATTCATATTAAAATCAGTTCTCCAGAAAACTGTTCTGACAGTTTCACGATTCGTATTTCTTAGTCTGTGTCAGCTAGGAAGCGTTAAGTATGTCAATTTATTTAAGTAAGTGAAGTGTCCTAAAGAACGTGGGTGATTCCAAACATGCCACTCTTACTACGTCTAAGGTTTTGCGGAAACTAAGTGTGGAAAGTGCGTGAGAGGGTGTGTGTGGGGGAGGTGGATGTGTCTGTTTGTAACGGAGGGTGTTTGTGTTTGTATGTGCGTCTCAATATGTCTCTTTGTTTGACTTTGATTTCTTCCATTCCCTGTATCTAGATTCCGATACATGTAGATATCTCCTTTTGACAGTCACATTACCGAATGTACACATCCTCACCTATATATCTCTCTCTGTAATTGCTCCATCTCTCATTATGTTACTTTGTTGTGTTTGTTTGGGGTTGGGGTGTGTTGCTTTTAGCAACCTGGTAAATGTCTTCGAATTATCAAATGTAAAGTAGATTTTTGCGAGAGAAATTTATAAATTCAAATGTAGTAGCTAAATAAGTGTATGAGACTTTCATGTGCCAAATCCTCTTGGTTCAAAATGCTTATAACCTTGCCAAACATTAGTGAGGAGAAAATTACTGTGAAGAAGCGTAAGTAAGTTAAAGCGTATCTGCTTGGCTTCTCTACCATGCTAGATGAAAAGGGGAATGCGTTATTTAAGATGTGGAGGGCTTTGGTAGGGCTATTTTACGAGGAAGTATAAAGAAATTTGTTATCGTTCATTAAAGATGCTAGTTCCATGTTGTGAGGCCTGTAGAAATCGTCCAAAATTTTCTTCGTTGCAGGAAACATGTCATCATGTTTACGTTTGTTCACGTTTTTCGGAGATTGATTGATGATCGTTCGTGTTTTCTCATCACTGAGTTGTCCTGCAAATACAAAAATGGCAAGCACCTCATTGCAAATCAAAGAATTATTGTCCTGTTATAAGATTTTTTTTAGACTTACATGTTTTATCTCACTCTCAATTTAACTTACTTACTTATCTGAAAGGCTTGTTAGTTTTTGAAGATGTTACAACTTAAATTGAAGATACTTTACCACAACTTCTTAGGGTTGGGAGCGAATTTGCGATTCCCAAACTATTAACATGATTAAGCATTCAGTGTATCGGCATGAACAGCCAAAATCTAAATGAAAAGAATGAAGACAATATTGTTACAAATTTCTTCTCTCTGCGGTTTTCACATACATATCACAGTGGGCCTAAAAATTGCTTTAAAAAGTATATATTTTTGTTATCATACATACTAACCGTTTCCTATTCGGGAAAGTAACGAAGTATCCATTTGCGTATGTGGAGTGTGGTGCACTAATATCTTACAAAAGAACGTCAATGAAGTGACGCATTTTGAACCTTCAAACTCGATCGTCATTATGGGGAACTTTATTAGTTACATTGCAAAAAAAAACTTTAGATCAAGGAGGTTTTTGGGGGACTTACTCAAGTCAAGGAATTCGAGAATTTGTCTGTAGACGCCAAGAGAATCTGCTTGCCAGTCCTCCAATCGAATGACGAGTACCCTATCACGTGAGAAAGCGTTTATCCAATCACGGAGATACACGTGGTAGATTGAAATTTGTAATTCCGGTATCCAGCTATGAGGCTGAGAGTAACAAATAAGAATTCAGGCAGGATAAGGAGTTAAAATTACAGAATTGATGTTGAAAGTTCTTCATTCCTCTTTCATATTTTTATTTTCTCATGTCAATCTCTAAGACACACACGCACACACACATTTCGGAACCAAATTATGGTGTCGTACTTTCACATTCACATTGTGATCTCAAAAGCAGAAAATGTAAATGTAGTGATATTACGTAGGCCTTATATCCCATAATCTTGCCTTTCTACCTGATCCTGCTCGCAATCTTTCTACAGTACTGTAGATAGAACTTGCCTGGCATAGCATGATATGATTATATACTTACACACTCGGGGACATAGGCACAATATCGGAGGCTGCGTTTCTTCACACACTCCTGGAAGCACTTGATGTTCTCAAGAACGAAATTATGCCACGTAGTCATGTTTTTGAAACCAGGTGCTCCGTACCAATACCAAGACCACGCCCTGAAATTAAAAAAAGAATAACAAACAAAAAACGTGTAAGTACACCAACGAAGAACGAAGAAGGTCGATAAGAAGGCGTGGTGGGATAAATCCTACTTTTCTAGTCCAGAATCTGGGGCATTTTAGTTCATGAACGACGTCCAATCTCTCCATCTCCTCAATCAGCGTTGCTGTATCATCTTAATAAGGTATCGTGAAGATAGTCTCCAGTAGCATCATTTCATTTTTGTTTGCAGAAATACAATCATGTAGTTACGATAAACCATGATTTAAACGAAATGTTGTGTTCACTATTAACATAGTTTTTCTGTTCAAATTCGATGTGACATAGCATCTCTTAAGGGTAGGAGATCACAGTTGAAACTCCATTACTCATGTGTATGCCTTCGATGCTCTGAATGAATATTTTACGTTAAACCGTTCTTTACATAATTATGACACTAGAATTGAACGAAATATGCGTCTCCCCACAAACCGTACTTTTTTATGTCATAATCCTCAATATTTTTATTACGGTCCCACTCTCTGGAATAATCTTTAACCTCATTTTAAAAATAGTAAAACAGTTAACCAGTTTAAGCGATTATCCAAAAATTATCTCCTAAACATTTTAATTAATTTACCTCAATCTCAATCACATATTTTAAGGTTTCCTTCTCTTCTTCCCTTTCCTTTTTTTTTTTTTTTTTTTTTGTACCTCCTAGCTTTTTTTCATAATGTTAGCTTATTTTTGTTGATATGCTCTTGTACCTTGTTAGTTTGTTATTATGTTTACCTTGTATTACTTGTATCATTGAATAGTTTTTTTTAATATTCAAGATACTAAAGGAATTGTTTGTACAAGCCTCCTTTGTGCTTTTTATATTCCCACAACAATTATATGTACTAAAAAGACAAATTGTTTGTAATATGTTTTTAATGAGAAAATGATTGAATGAATGTGGTGATTCTTGTTTAATGTAATGTGAGTTTCTAATAATCACTTATTATCTGAGTATATTATACATTAGAATATTTGAAAACTTATTCAAGGAATACTGTGAATATTTGCGATACGCGTGTGTAGTCTCATGTCTTCATTTTTCCATCATTGCCATATTCCACAAAACCAACCGGTTCTTAGTTTATAGAATTTACACTCCAAACAATGGAGTGAAAGGGAAAAGGAAGACAGTGCTCGTTCAGAAGACAATGAATACCTTTTATTTTTTTTTTTTTACCTGTATTTATGTATTCCCATCCCATTATAATTAATCATGTACTAATTGTCGAAGTCAAATCTCAACTACATTAAATTATTGATAAATGTTCTGCATGCTCGGAACAAAATATTCAGCAGGTAAATATTACAACTGACAATATTTCAGTTGATGGCGCTAATTATGGTCTTCAAAATAAATACAACGATATGACAAAATAATAACTTCTGATGAATAAAAGTGTTTATTCCATGGTATATCTTAATTGTCGAAGCATTAAACGAAATATTAATAATTTTCACAGTGTTCTTGCCTGCATTTCTTGAAACTTGACTATGAAATAATGAAGAAATTAAAATTCTGCATTATAATATTATTGGAAATAGAAGGCAAAACAGGCGAGGATTTTGTGTAGGCTGTTTGATACAAAAAAAATGACATAAAACATAAAAATCCGTAAGGAGGTTTTTAGCCATTGTGTAGAAACTAATTTTTATTGGAGTAATACTCTTAAATAGAAAAATGTTATTCTTGCCACTGTGTACAGGCTCCCATTGACAAAATGTATCAGATTATTTTGTAGTTCCTTGGAAGACCCTCTTCGTACAATACCTCGGGGAAATAAACAATGCTTTCTCATAGGTAATTGTAACATTGATCTTTTAATGACCCATTCCCATCAAGTGCCAATTTTTTTAGGTAATCTTTTTTTATTAATATTATTAAGAAGAAACACATGTATGATACACCACAGAACAATAATTTGTATATCCCCAATTACAAATATAATTTTTGTAGATCCACAATTAAATATTTTTCATGTAAGCGCTCTGAGCTTTATGGGAATTAGCGCTCAAAATGTTTATTGTAATGTAATGTAATACTCATGACCGAGTATATGGAATAACCTTACAAATAGTATAAAATTATGTAAAAGTCTTTCAATTTTTAAATGAACCCTCAAAAGACATCTTATGAATTCATATTAATTTGCCTTCTTCATCCCTCTCCAACTTCTTTTCTCCCGCCATAAAGCGTAGTTGTAGTCGTATAATCACTTTGTTTCTTCATTTGTCTTATGTTTTTGTATGGAATGACCTTTATGTTATGGTTGTATTATTGTTGTACTCGTCTTTAAATTTTTAATGTACTGCATGTTTATTTATCGTGGAAATAACCTTCATTGATTAATTGATTGACTGAAGAACATTCTTTATTTAGGATTTGCACTTGCTTAAAAAAATAATGACATAAGAATGAATTATATTAAAATATTACCATGATTACACTCCTACGACCAAGAACAGTATCCTGAATTGTGGGAAATAATGAGCACCTTTACTTGCTCCAGAGATGATGGACCAATAATGTTACAATTTAGACTTACATAATGAGATCGAAAATTAGGTAGAGTTTCTTTCGTATCTCTTTCTAAAACTTGCCTGTCTGTTGGGTCTCTGACCATCATGATGATCTTGGCATTAGGCTGAACTGCTCCGATGAGATCAGCGTTGGTAAACAGAGGTTCGGAAGCGTTCGGGTAACTCTTTATCCAATCACCGATATGGTTGGATGTCGAGATTGACGCATCCCCTGACGTTTAGATGTAGTATAAATTAAGAAACCCAGTACTATTAGGTAGTATTAGTAGTAGTATTAGTAGTAGTAGTAGTAGTAGTAGTAGTAGTAGTAGTAGTAGTAGTAGTAGTAGTAGTGGTAATAGTAGTAGTAAAAGTAAAAGTAGTAAATAATGTAGAAGCAGCAGCAGTAGTAGTAGTAGTTGTTACTGTTTTTGTTTTTGTTGTAGATTCGTAGATTTTTAATAGTCGTAGAAGTAGTAGTAGTCGTAGATAGAGTAGTAGTAGTAGTAGTAGTAGTAGTAGTAGTAGTAGTAGTAGTAGTAGTAGTAGTAGTAGTACCAGTGGTAGTAAAATATTTTCATTATTAAGTACAATAGTTTTAAAGATAGCATGCAACATATATATACGCCTACTGCCCGGAAACGGGTTTGACTCAGAAACTTTTAGGAATGAGATGCATGTACATACATATCGAAAAAACTGTTATACATTGTGCAATATTTCCAACTTCATCAAGAGGTTAACAAGCATGTAGTAAAAACTATTCAAAAGTTGTGTAGAGAACTCACACTTGATTTCATACATATACATTTTAATTCATTCACTTAAAAATTTAACTTTTTAACTGATTAAAAAGTAAACAGACATATAGTTAAAACTATTCAAATGTTGCATGGAGAACTAACAATTAATTTCATGCATACATGATTGTATCGAAAACACAGACAAAACTTGAAAATTTGACAGACTTCTCTGACCAAAGCGTAAAAACTAGACTGTCTATTTCCCTTGTCTCTTTGAGTGTCTTTTGGAGTGCCTTAGACAGTTTTGCATGACACAAACTCTCTCCATCGTCGCCTGTTCTCTACTACTGAATTCCACTTCTTCTGGACATCTCCTCTTCTCAATGTTGCTTTCATTACGTCCTTGTATCGCAGAAGTGGTCTTCCCACCTTTCTCATGTTTCTTGAGCCAGTCTCAAGTTCTCCATATACAGATATAATAGAGCTTTTACTGGTCTAGCATTGTCCATTCGGGCGATGTGGCCAATCCAACGCAGTCTATCCCTCGTGAGGATAACTTCCATATCGTTGACACCTGCACGTTGCAGTACTTCATCATATGTGATGAAGTGATCCCACTTGATCTTCATTATTGAACGTAGATGTCGCTGTTGTATGGTGCGTAGCTTGTTGACCTGATGCTGATACAAAGTCCATGTCTGACAGGCATAGGTGAGAATTGGCATGACACATTGGTTGTAGACTTTGACTTTCGTTGCAATGGTGAGGTCTCGTCAGTCAAACACCCTCTTCCTTAGTCTCCCAAATGCGCAAGCCGCTGCCTGGATACGGGCGGTGAATTCCTTATTCATCATGCAGTCTTTTGTGACATAGCTTCCAAGATATTTGAAGGAGTCTACTCTGGTCAGTGTGACACCATCAATATGGAAATCAATTGTGTGCCAACAGACATTGTCTCAGTCTTTGCTTTGTTGATACTAAGTCCCATTCGTTTTGACATTTCATTGTAGGCTGTAAGAAATCTTTGAAGGTCGTCGGCATTCTCACTGAAGATAGCAATATCGTCAGCATACTGGGCTTCTTGCAGGTACGTTGAAAGAGTCTTCCTCTTGGCTTTCAGTCTACGGAGGTCAAAGATGTCTCCATCATAGCGAAAGCGTACTTTGATGCTGGTGTTCTTTTGCATATTTCCAAAGGCAAGTTTAAGTAAGACTGCTGCGAATATTCCAAACAGCGTTGGAGCAGGTTTGCAGCCTTCACATGCAACATATAGCTCCGTTTACTATCACTAGGCAACGTGAGCAATGGCGTCATACCTGTATACAATCGCGAATGTGGGAGAAAGGAAATACAACGATCGTAGTAAAATGTTACCTACCAAAGACCATCGGATGATAGGGTCTCCCTTCTCTGGTGGTCAATGTCTTATTCATGAGGACTGGAATCGCAGTCGATTTATATAGGTTCAGGTACCACTCCAGAGAAGTGTCGTCTTTTCCACCTGTTATAGCACGTATCTGCAACACTGCCAGAAAAAAGTAATTCAATTCATGTTCACAGACATTACATTAGTACTGTAAAGCTCTTTAAAAACTTGCGTGAGGGAACGTACAAAGATCACGGGAAATGGTTAGTCGAAATTTGATTTTACATATCAGAAATAATTGAAATATTATTGATACAAAAGCATCTACAGACATTGATGCGACAGTTCTCTTTTGTGTATGGTTAATGAATAAATAAAACCTTCGTTCGTTAAGTTTCGATGTTTTGTTTTAAAAAAAAAAACGATTAGGATGATCTGAAATTGCATTTAAATGGTTTAAATTTTACTTTTTTTGTAGGTATGTTACAGAAATAGAGGCAATAATATCACAATTAAAAAATGTCAAATTCCTCAGGTTTGCTACAAGGCTGGGTTTTGGGGCCTCTCTTTTTTACAATTTATATCAGTTATATGGCTTCTCGTATTACAACAGCAAAGCTAATCATGTTCGCTGACGATGAAACTTGTATGTTGCAATTTGTTATGTTAGTGGTAAATCCGTAGAATTGGGTGAAAGTCAAGACACGTAAGAATAAAATGATGTTAAAAAATGATGAACATCACGTGTTAAAATATGTTCGGTCTTCGGCTGTCAAGGTCATATTATCAGCTATATGGGTATAGGGTTCAGTCGGTTAATTGGGTATTTAAATTATTTCATTCTCCTATTTTTTTTCTATTTATTCCTCTTTTTGATCAATTATGATCGGTATGGTGCCCCCTAATTTCAGATTGACTTTGCACCCATATGTTTTAGGTCAATTTGGCGCTCACCCCCCCCCCCCCCCCCCCCACCTACATACATATCTTTATACATTTACATACTGTCATGGGAGCAAGGTAAAACTATTTACGATTACTTACAATTATAGACAATGATTAGTACTAGTTTACCTTTACCTTTTGCTTTGAATATTCGATTAATAGTGCTAGTATACCTTTCGTTTTGTGAATGGGTGTCGCTGTGAAGCCATGTCGACGAGGACCCCACCAATGGGGCTCTTTGGAAACGTCGACGACGTCAGGATGGGCTACAATCTTATCCCACACATCGGTCGTTCCACACTTAGGCATTCCGATGATGTAGAAATAAGGAAGGCAATTCAGTTCCGCACCGTCCCGCACCCAGCATGGATTCTTGAAGTTTTCGAGAAAGTGTAGAGGAACCTTTTTAAAGATCTGTAGGATTCAAATGAACATTCATAAAGAATCTTTTAGCTTACAATACGATTAGAGAACTTAAAGCCAGTACGAACCAGCAGCCTTTTGTAGCGCCACCTCAAGTTGTCAACTACTCAATTCTGCCCTGATTCCTAACCGATAATACAACGCTCTGAGCAGTGTAGTCGTATAATACAGGCCCATTTGAATGATTACACACTTTTTCACTCCCCAATAAATTCACACCGTGCTAATTATGTTACCCAGTAGCAAAACAAATACTTTTCTTCTTTTTTTGCGTGAGATAAATAACAATAACTACGGTCAGAATGAACCACGAATTATGGTGATTCAAGCTTCCTTGAGGTAACCCCACTTAAAAATTTACAAACCTACCTCTGGTGCCGATTTAACAAGTACCGACGTTACACCAGGCATCCTGGACCACCTGCAGGCGAGACACTGGGAATATCCTTGATCATCATGTGAGAACAGCTTCGAATAGTCTGCGGACTGAACTTGACGGAACTTGATAGTATAATTAAGCTCGGCTTTATATTGATTAGTTTGGCCGGTTTTGAGGTTAGCTGACTCACCCGTGACGTGATTTGATGAAGTGAGAAGGTATAAACTAGAAAGCTCAACTACTCCAATCACCACAGCTACACATACCAGTACCTAGGGTTCAGGGAGAAAGATACGATTTTTTTTTCAACAAACATTGCATGCATATTTATCAATTACTAATTACCTTAATTGCCCTACAATTAGGATACGAATGCCAGAGAATCCTGAACTCTAGAGACCTTTGAGACGACCCCAGAGGATTCTCTCGTGGCCTCATCGTCACGTAAGTGTCATTATTTCATTTCATTTTGTTTGTTTATTTATCTTTTTTTATTTATTTAATTATTTGAACGCCATAAGGGCTGCCCAGGGTTTAAAAAAAAAACATGTCCTCAGTTCAAAGCTGATCAAGCCTTTGTATTTTTCCTGGGAAAATGTACAGGAGCACTTTGTAAAAGTCCTTGCCTTCTTCCAAATTCATCTTCGAAATTTCATCATTGGAATTTATCTGCAGGTAAGGAAAACGTACTGTTATTTATTTGGTCACACTTAGACTACACACATGGAGAAAGTCGCCAAAACATTGATTGTCTGAGTGTCTCTGACGTTAAGGGCACTTAATTTCTTCTTCTCAAAATAATTTAGAGTATGTATAGGCAAGTAGATAAGTAATATCGAAAACCAACGGCTATTTTTATTATTATTATTATTATTATTATTATTATTATTATTATTATTATTATTATTATTATTATTATTATTATTATTATTATTATTATTATTATTATTATTATTATTATTATTATTATTATTATTATTATTATTATTATTTTACAATGTACGTCTTTGATATATAGCCTAGCTCTGTTTAAAAATGACTAATATGCATATTAATTTCAGACAAAAAATAATTATTTTCCTAGGTCCTTTTTAAATGATATATCACGCTAAGTTTAAAGTATAATAACCTTTCAAGAATTAAATGTCACCATGTTGATTCATAAAGCAAGGGCGGCGAATTCATGTCACAACTGGGGGTGGACAGAAACACCGGAAGGGGAATTAATAAGACCCTCAAGTGGAATAAAGCGTCCCAAAGATACATGTATTGCATGCATTGTATATGCAGAAAAGCAATTATATAACGCGAAGCGCGAGCCGAAAATTGCGCCTGATAATAACATTTAGCATTTAATTTGACCTACACTTTGCCTCTTCATTAGCTTCACTAGCGGATCACTAAATCAAAAACTGTTAAGCTTTATTATTCGAGGGGGACACGTCCCCCCCCCCCGATCGCCGCCAATGTCATAGAGTGTTTAATTTCTCGTTTATAGTCATGTGATCAAATTGCGTACCTAACTTTTCATTGATCATACTTTTGCTTGCTGTTTTGTTTTTTCATAAACTTCATTTTCAAAGATCATAATGTCAGCGAGAAAACTCAAGCCAGTTGTTTTTAAAGGTCGAATGCTTCGGTATTATAAACGTACTCGGGTAAACCTTCATAAAAAAAAAAAAAAAAATATATATATATATATATATATATATATATATATATATATATATATTCAGATGCAGATAAAATAATGTAGCTGTTTTTTTTTTCTAAACTGTCTGATGGCAGATGAATAATTTACAAGAAACATGAATCATTCGAAAACACCCGACTTTGGGCTTGGATAAACTAATATGCTTTTTTAATGAAGTCAGCCGCAGAAGATTATCTAGGGTCATTTATGGCTGACAAGGAAAAAATATGGACAAGAATTTTGGCAACATTGCATCTCTATATACTAGACGCTTCATAGTTCTGCATGTATTACTATGATTTGGGGAATGCCTTATTTTCATCGCAGTGAAGTGATTCTTTTCATTATCATGTAAAAAGATTAATGCGTTTCTGTCGTAGATTACTTTTTGTCTCTTTTGTTCTTTATGTAAAATTATTTTTGACGCCCCTAATCTTTTGGTTCTATTCCTTCAAGATCACTTCACTCTAAAAACACCCCGGGATATTAGCATTATCAGGTCATTAAAAGCGTGGAGCAGACTTACAAATTACCCATTACTTTGGGTTATTAATTCCATCAAACCTTGTTCATGTGCTTACAGGGCAGATTTTGTATGAGTACTAATTTTCTTGAAGCACATTAATTTGTTTTGAATGTATTTAGCGTCTGACGTAACTATCATCATCAGTGGCGATTTAGGGGGCCGAGGGGGCGCGCCACCCCCCCCCCCCACTATTGGCGACACAAAAAAAAAAAAAAGAGAAAAAGGGAAGGAGAAGGAAAAAAGAGGGAGAGAGAGAGAGAGAAGATGAAAAGTGAAAACAGTAAGAAAAATAGGAAAATGTAAGTAGGTCAGAGTTTTTCGCTCGCGCTTAGCGCTCGCATTACCTGATTAAATCGTAGTTATGAGGATTACGAAAAGTGCTTACAATTTAAGCTGACGCTCTTCGTTCGGAATACTTTGTTTAGTAAATCAAGTAGGCCTATCCATACCCACCCCAAGAAAAACAAACAAACAAACAAAAACAAAAGCACACGGAATGTTCCATTTTAGTCAATATATATAATTTTCAACTTGCGCTTTGCGCTCGACTTATCTATTTGATGGGGAAATAAAATTTGTCCTGTTTGTGAGCACATAGCGCTTAAAATGTAGAGGTATGTGTTCAATATATCAAAATATTTCAGCTTGCGCTTTACGCTTACATTATTTGTTTAATGAGATAAGTGTCCTTTTTTTATGAGCATAGCACCAAAAAACCTTTAAAATAATGTACTGTTTTCAAATTGATATACCGACAATGTTCAGATCGCGCTTCCCGCTAGCTTTATTTTTTAATAAGATAGGCATATAATGATTTCCAAAACGATGGAAAAAAAAACAGTAATGTCTCGTTTTCAGGTTTAAAATAAAAAAAATTCTCGCGCTTCGCGCTCTTTTTTTTTATGAGATAATTATCCTCTTGAGCACAGCACAAAAATTGCTTAAAATGCATTGTTTTCAACTTGCAATATATAAAGAAAAAATAGTTCGCATTGTTTAATATCTCCTTTATAAGCATTAAAAACGCTTTAAAAAAACATTGTATTCAGGTTGATATAATTATCTGAAATTTTCAGCTCGCGCTTCGCGCTCGCATTGTTTAATGAGATATATATCTTCTTCAGAAGCATAGCATAAAAAAACCTTTTAATGTACTGTTTTTAGGTTGATATATCTAAAATTTTCAGCTCAAGCTTCGCGGTCGCATTGTTTAAGGAGACATATATCTTCTTTATAAACATAGCATTAAAAAAAAATTAATATGCACTGTTTTTATCTTGTTATATCCAAAATATTCGGCTCACGCTTCGCGCTCGCATTGCGTAATGAGAAAAAAACGCTTAAAATGCACTGTTTTTAGGTTGATATATCTAGAATTTTCAGCTCGCGCTTCGCGCTCGCATTCTTTAATAAGATATGTATCTTCCTTATAAACATAGCATAAAAACGCTTTAAAAATGCACTGATTTCAGGTTAATATATTATCAAAATTTGTCGGCTCACGCTTCGCGCTCGCATTGTTTAATGAGAAAAGTATTTTTTTTTTAAAGCATAGCACAAAAAAAAAATTCAACGCAGTGTTTTTAGGTTGATATATCAAAAGTTTTCAGCTCGCGCTTCCCGCTCGCATTGTTAAGTGAGATAATATGTATCTCCCTTATAAACATAGCATAAAATGCACTGTTTTCAGGACGATATGATTTATTATCAAAAATTTTCGGCTCGCTCGCAATGTTTAATGAGATAAGCATCTTTTTAAAAAGCACAGCACAAAAAAAAAAATTAATGCACATTTTTTCAGGTTAATATATCAAAACATTTTCAGGTCGCGCTTCGCGCTCGCATTGTTTAATGATATAAGTATTTTCTTTAGGGTAAATTGGGGTAAGTGGGACACTGGGGTAAGTGGGACACTTTGGGGGAATTGCATAATATGCCTATGATTAAGAGATGCCTTAGTGGTAGAACTATTTTTCGAGAATAAACATACATCTAGCAACAAAGTACATGCCTGTTTGGGAAAAATTTGACAGTTATCGGAAAAATAATCGTTAAAATTTGTAACATCTCAAGTCTTGACATAAAACGATTGTCATTTAGCTATTTCAGAAATCATGATAAACTATAAACTGGTCCTTGTGTTTTCCAGATACCTTTTGTCTTAGGGGTAACTTGGAATTTAAATTGTTCACAAAATAAATTTCAAACTAGAAAATAATAATCTAAAATAAAATATGATGTAAACAAAAGACTGAAAGCAATTGTTTTAATTGAACTGTATTTACCCCCACATGCTTGGGGTAAGTGGGACGCACCAATTTCAATAGTATTTCAATTTATAAACAAAGTTTGTTAAGACAGAGATCTTCATTCCGCACTTTTATATCACAGTTCATTGCATGTGAGTACCCACTAACCCATATTTGACGGGGGTAATGTTTAATATTGTCACCTTGACCTTCATTTGGAGGAATTTTTAATTAAAATATTCCTAAAGCGATTTGCTTAATTAAATAAACTTCAAAAAAGAGATATAGTTGCTTTATTGAGTATTTTATTTTTTATAATGCTTAGGTAAATGCTTAAGTGTCCCACTTACCCAAATTTACCCTATGTGTCAAACGAGTTTTAATGCTGTCTTAAACGGGGCACTGATATTGTTGAATTATGCAGACTTTAAAACTTTAGTTTTCGTATAGTTTGGATATGAGATAAGAAATAAGGTCTATTTTTCATACAAAAAAAAGGGTGGGGGTGAAGGACGAAGGAGATGCTTGCTTTGTTTACAGAATCACACATCTAAATAGTGCTATTGAGCTTTGATTTTTTTTTTTTTTTTGAAAAATCATATTTTTTACCACTTGAAATGTGTACAGGAAAAAGAGTAATAATCATGATTGTGGGTCGTGATAATATCTGGAAAAATAATTTGGTAATCAGTTCTTATGACATCTAAGAAATGATATTCCTGATGACATAAACAGTGTTTATGAAGACAGAGATCTTTGTTTCTCACTTTTAAACCACATTTTATTCCATGTATTATGCTGTCCCACTTACCCCCACTTGACGGGGTAAGTGGGACAATGAAGTAGTAATGATTAACTGTCACCTTAATCTTCATTTGGCGGAAATTTTAACCAAAACATTTATAAAACGTTTATATCTAAATAAACTTTAAAATGAGGTATATGAAATTATGATTGCTTTATTGAGTATTTTATTTTTTTGTACTGCTAACTTTAATGCTTAAATGTTCCACTTACCCCAATTTAACCTATGAGCTTAGTATTAAAAAACGCTTAAAAGTAAATGTTTTCAGGTTGATATAGCAAAAAGTTTCGGCTCGCGCTTCGCGCTCGCATAATTGATCATTGGCTTGTTCATTAAAAAAAAAAAAAAAATTAAGCTAATTAGTGTCTATATGCCTATAACAGCCACCCCCCCCCCCCCGCGCTTAGCTTTTCAAACCGCTGATCAAGGGAAATTTGGGTGGAAAAAAAATCCGCCCCCCCCCCTATTGGCGAATACTGGATCCGCCCCTGCATCATCATAATATTTCAACAAAATTGCCATGAATGTCAATGCCAGACTCTTTATATAGACACATGATCCATAGTCCTCGCGACTTATCATTAATATTTCCATTATTTATTTTTTTTTTTTTCCTTTCTTTTTTTTTTTTTTTTTTTTTTTTAGGGGGAGGGTTGGAACAGTTTCTGTTGTAGATTTTTGTAAGTGTTTATAACAAATACAACATAATTACACCAGATCTTTTAAAATGAATAGTCATTGAAATGATAATATGGTGCAGCGAAGGCGCTGTTTTTGCACTAGTACAGTGTGTAAAATAACAATAAACGTGACGTTAAAGTTACGTTTAAACGTGACATATTAGAGACGTAATTTAGAGAGTTAAATATAATGTCGTAAAAGCCCGAACTATTCTTGTTATATGTGTGTCACTCTTGTTTATCGAAACCATTGAAAATCTGACTTTTTGTACTGTTTTAAATAGCTCTGACAGAAAAATATTGTAAACATAATGAGATCTCAGCCTAACCATGATCAACTGGGGAGAGGGGTCATGAAGACGCGATTAAATTGTTTGTCGTTAGTTAACAAAATAACCTAAATTAGGACTAAGAAAGAATTCAACGATAATCATTATACCTTCGTTTTCATTCCAGTACATGCTTATTAATTGGGTAATATAATGGTTAGTCCACTCAAAGTTACCTAAATTATGACTAAGGAAGAATTCAACGATAATCATTATACCTTCGTTTTCATTCCAGTACATGCTTATTAATTGGGTAATATAATGGTTAGTCCACTCAAAGTTACGCTCTTATTTACGTCTTGTTCTGTCGGATGTTGCCTCAAAACAGGCGGTTGAGTGGCAAAACATTTATCAATCATGAAGCTGTAATCCAGAGATGCCAAGAGCCTCTGCCCAAGCTGAACTCTTACAACATTGTCCAAAGAAGCTTATTTCAGGATGTCATCAGACCCTGAAATTCACTACCTCAAACCATCGTCTCCTGCACATAGTTCCTCTACGTCAAGTGAGAGTCCAGCTCCGATGAATATTAAACATTTGGTGTTGGTTTGTTTTTTGTTGCCAACATAACAACCCTATTTGATTTCGTGTAAATTTCCAGAGAGAAGAACGTTAGTTATTGCTTTAAAAAAGTATGTGTTCATAAAATGAACATTTTTTATTCATTTGTGAATAAATGAGCCTTCAGGTATAGGACATTTTCTTATTCGGACTAACGAGATTTAGTTTAATGAACTTTCGGAACGGCAAGCAGCTTCATCCTCAGCTTACAGCAATGATAAAGTTTATTTCAAGATGAATATATGCAACAACTCACCTTATAAATCTTTTTCATCCGCATTATTACCTCAGTATCACAACTTACAGCAATATCGTCGAAAAAGGGGTGTCTCTGCTCTGGAAGAATCACAGTTTTGGTTTTTAAGTTTTATGTAGTTGTTTAGATTAAAACAAATACACATTTTGACAGTTCTTATTCTGTTACAAGAAAAGAAAATTGATGTTCTCGATTGGTACAATATGACATTTAAGCTTTCCGAGTTGATGACAAAACGTTAGTTTTGTGATTGTAGTTTCGAATCCATTTAGAAAAGACAAAAAGAGCAAGTTGCAATGCCACTGGTTCAGATGTGTCCAGGCCTTTGATGCCTAAGATGTTGCAAAAACCATAGGACAAAAGGAAATACTTGTCAAATTGATTTCGATATTTCTTATTACTGCAGCTGATATTATCTCTTCATCAACAGGCAAAACATATCGTTTAATGGTCATAACTAAGACCCTGTAAGAAACAATTTGGCATACAATGTGAAGATGCATGAGTTAATTAAGAAAACAATCATAACCACGTTTTATATCTTGGCATCACCTCAGACCTTTATTAACGAGTTATTGAGTAATTGAGTGTTACTTACAACCCGGTAACAACACATAGCAGCAGAATGTGAGCCCAGAAAGCCTTTAAATCCAACCCTAAGCTAAGACATTTATTTCTCATCTTTATATCCAACTTTTCCCAAATATAAAAAAAAAAAATCCAAAATGTGAAATGAAATAGAGATTGCGGATGGAACAAAATCTAACAAGTTTTCGGTAGTTTTTATGAATGAAGGTTATTGCACAATGTTACATATTTATAAGATAATGTTATGAAAACAAATGTTAAAATTTCAAATTTACCGTTTTGGGTAACCAATTGCTGGTTGGTGGCTCGAGCTTTAATTGAGTCCTTTCGAAATGTATAAAGTGGGAACCTCCATATCGCAAAGACAATCCTTTTTAGCTGGAGTTCGTTAGAAAATCGAATGATCCTTTACTGACTAATAATTATAAACCGATTTCTCTCATTACGTAGTTTCGAGTTAAGGAATTATGAAATTTTAATAAGAATTCTTTCTTCAAGAATTAAGGAAGACTTGTCCGAAAAAGAATCAATTATCCTTCATATAATGGTGAGATATCACGGCAGCTATTTGACTTATCGGTGACATGATTTTTCTCACTAATACATGAATACTAACGAGAGATTTAGAAAAGGTTTTGACTAAAAAGTTCGACATTTTATTGCCCGAAACGTGAATTCCTTTTACCCTATTAAAGGATGTTACGAAAACATAGTGATATATTCAGATGTGCAGGCACATATTTTTCCATGCACCTATACTCCCACACCTTTTCCATGCACACCAATCCCAATGAATACGCATACACGCCAACTCTTAAAATCGCACATACACACACGCACGCGGTCACGCACGCACGCCCACACCTCCCATCCCTCATCTCTCGATAAATATTCCTCCTGTTCCGGGAGTATGTGCATGCATTCAAACGATATTTATCAAATATTAACCCGATACAGCTATATGTTGTCAATATAGCTGTATGATAATCCATTTATATTGCCAAATTTTTTTTTACATGTGTACTTCTCTGCGATTTACAATGAAAATAAACTATGACACCCGTCTTATCCGTGCTCTCATTTGAGCCCTCAAATATTCATTCTTCAGATACTAGTGGCAAATGAATGCAGATGAGAACTATGATGGATAAAAATGTTACCCTTTTGAATTGTAATCCGATTGTAATAGAAAGTGAATTTGTAATTTAAACTGGAAAGCATTATTATCCTTTTATTTATCTATATATTCCGCATTTTTCGAATAGAATAAGAATTATAAGTATAAGTAGAGGAAAATGTACAAAACTTTATCCTAAATAATATAAAACGAAATTGCTCTCTGTTTGTGTCGGATTTGAGTGACCAATAGCCTTTCTTCGGGGGTATCGTTTAAATTTATAAATTCTAAACGAACTTCTTAATCAAACTCTTCGAATTTGATTGCGAAGATTTTCAAATTGACCGGGAAACCAATATATCACACGGTGCATAGAACAACAATTGAGTCAATGACTACGTCTTCGAGGTATGACTAAAGTTGGATCCCTTTGTAATCTGTAATCCCGGGGCACACCAAACTTCGCAAAGAACATGATGCTTATTGTTAATTCCTCTGTAATTAGTATGTTTATATAATGTTACAAACATGATTATATTGCTTAAAACAATAAAAACATATTCCATCGTTGGCAGATATCCATAACATTAAGCCATAAAGCAGATTTCCTTTTGCATAATAAACCTTTTTCTCTTGGTCAATTATTGCAATTTACTTGGTGTGATATCGTGCCAAATAGCCTTTTAAGGGTAGTGTTCTGCAATATCAGTGATTGTACCCCCCCCCCCAAAAAAAAAGTTATATGTTGGAATCTTTTTCAAAAAGAAGCGACTCCACCTCCGTCTTTTCCATAATCAATAATAAACATTCCAGTGGCCGCGGAGCCGAGGCGACTGGGTAGGGAGGGGGGCTGCAGCCATGAACTTATTTTTTCTGTTGACAATGGCATTATGATTTAAATTGACAATTATTATTAAAGGGGGATTGATTATTTTTCAGATTCTGCGTGTATTCTCTATGGTGCATAACTTTTTATCCTATCTTTATTCCACATCGCAATCTTTCCTATAACTGCTGAAATTTCGCTAGATGTGTAATAGATTTTACTCAAGAAAATGTTCTACGTGTACGTGTCATTCATATTGTAATGACAAGTTGGTATCATTCGTAAATTTTAACTGGAATGTGATATTTGAAAATCTCAATTGCCATCTTCGTGTAAATCATAAAAGACTTTTTCGCACTAAATATGTCAGTACATAGGCCTACCACCAATAATTTATTATAAAGCTCTAGTTTTTTTTAAATTCAACTAGGACTTCGGTTTAATGAGATATATTTCTTGTTTATAAACATGTTATAAGGATAGCTTTAAAATATACAGTTCACAAGTGAATTTAAAAAAAAATAATCCAGCTCGCCCTTTGAGCTCGCTTATTACGAATCATGTCCACGAGTATTTAAGAAATACTTGAGATGACTCGTTTTCATATCAATATTACATAATTAATTTAGTGAAATAATTATGTAGGCCAGAGGCCTAACATTACGGTGCTCAAAACATTAAACAACAATAAATAGATAGAATTTATAGTTTTTAAACAATTTATTAACAAGTTTCAGCTTGGGCTTCGCGCTCGCATTATTTATTTAATAAGATACAGATCATGTGCATGTGGATTCCAAAGATAAATGTCTCATTTCAGTTTTATACATTAAAAAGAATAGTTCACGCTTCTAGTGAAAATACATCCCACAAACAGCATGAACAGTCCTATATCGCGCTTTACGCTTTCATTACATTGTTCAATGAGAAAGGCCTTGGTATCTAAACACAACACAAGAAAGTTCCCCCTATTTCAGATATCAATAAATTTTTTTAACCAGGAGGAATTTTAAAAATCTAATTATATGTCCAGGTAGGGAATTTAATGAGCCACAATGGCAGCAAATTTTTGAAATATCATCAAGTCATGCTTCAGTGAGCAATGGTTGAATGCAAAAATGTCATTTTTTGAAGTTCACAAGTCTAAAATGGCAACTTTGAGTCAATGATAACGGAAGATTTTCAGATTTTAAACATTTTACACGTCAGAATGTATGCAAAACGTGCGTCCCAATATACGGAAACGAAGTTTGCGTCAAATTTCACGGTTGAGTGAGCATGCAGCAAAAATTGCCAAAACTGCGATTTTTTTTTTCTTTTCTTTTCTTATTTGCCATGGTATAATCGATCAAATATGAGGGAATTCCTGTTTTGGAAGTGTATGAAACCAATATCCATTCATTCACAGTTGAATGAACCCATCAAACAACCAAAAAAAAAAGAGGCTATTTTAGAATTACTAAGAGGCATTGCAGTAACTTTATGCACTAGAAAGCATCTCAATAACATTTTGGGGGTTGTATTTATATTCTTTGGGCACGTGTCAATGATCCTATGGCATTTATTTACAAATTCATGCTTCAGTGAACACGTGAGACTGGAAAAGCCCTTTTCTCTCGTATGGACTAAAATTCTAATTCTTACTTTGATTGAATATAACAATTCTTTTGGGGGAGTACTTTTGATTTATTTTCACAAAATTCCCGATGTTTCACGCCTCAGTGGGAACAAGATACAAGAAAATCATGCAAATGAGAAGAAAGTTTAGAATATGCCAAATTTCACTTTTGTTAAACTTTTGTTAAACCTCTGTACATAAAGTCAACGGAGGAGGAACTCAATACCTGACAAATGTAAAATTCGGCCAATTTCATTGATGATTATTGTTAATTCTACTGTGAGTTATGTCCCGAAACTTGGCACAAAGCTTCATCTTATCTCTAACTAACAATATGATCTTTATTCAAATTACGTATTCGAAAAGTCAGTGAACCATGACGAAGCCCGAAACTTTCTTCTCATTTGCATCCCATACTAAGTACTACAGTCATATTCTAAACTACTGGCAAGAGGTTTGTTTACAATTCATGGAAGCTAATTCTTTATTAAAAATACCATTTTTAACGGAATGACCCTCAACAAAGAGAGAGGTCATAGTGCAGTCTTACATCATACACATCATAATGAAATAATAAAAACTATTATTATTATCAAACTATAGCACCGTATCAGCCGTGTTGACTTTTGTCACACTCATGACAATAGAGGTTGTCGATCGGCATAGTTTCCCTAAATGCGTGTATAGGCCTACGTGTATCGCATTCCTGTACCTCTCTACGGCGGATTTCGTAAACCATTTATACGTAATGCCTAGGGTAGACAAGGTAGGTACACAAGGAGTTTTTGCAGTACACTTCCAGCAGCTGCAGGAGTAGCAGAAATTGGCCTCCGACGGCGACGGGCAACGCAAACCATTATGGTAGCAGGGCCCCAGAAGCTCTCGATCGGTTGTGAACACCGTATTGCTTAGCTATCCGGTTTAAAAAATACCACATCCAGATACCAGATAGACCAGTGGGTGAGACTTTTCAGAGTGTTTCTCATGTCTCTCATTAACAGCTTTATCTGAAGTAGTCTGCTGGAAGTAGGCCATTGGTGAAGTGCAAGATATTCATTTCAATTTCGTTCAAGTTTCAATTTAAATTTTCGCCAGAAAATATAGCTTTACAAAATGAATATAAAGCATTGCTAATTAGGCAAAATAATAATTTCTTTGGATCATTATCGAAAGTCAGATTTTAAAAGGAGCATGTTAATAACAACATATGGGTTAGTAACATAACCCTATATTTCATATATATAGCTTGAGGAAGCTACCAACAATCTTCTCGGAACCAGATGTCTTTGTCGTGACGTTGTTTCTGTTCCTATTACCTGGTTCTTACACTGTAGGCCTAGTCACCAAAACGAATGGTGCTGTTGTGCAGAAGGAACCAAAATAACTCTGTTGTTGTGTCCGTCTCTGTCTTTGCCTTTTCTGGACACCAATGCCAGTTGTCCCTGTTTCTCTTTCCGATTCACTTTCTCTGGACACCGACGCTATTTCTACCCGTATTCAGAGATTTTCTTCGACTTGGTCTACAGGCTGGGACGAACCCGCCTCTCGGGGTAACAAGTAAAATCTATGCGAACGATCATGTAGATCATTCCAAATTTTAGATTTTTTTTCATGGCGTAGCTTTCGAGCTGCTCTCCCTTGATGCTAACAAAGAAAACGAGAGAACGGCTCGCAAGTAAAGTCACAACATTCAGATGTTGAGTATTCTTGAATCTCTATTGTTTGGTGGATCTCACTCATACTTTTACTCTTATCATTTTTGTTTTCTATTTTTTTTTTTTTTTTTTTTTATTATTCATGTTATCAAGTCTTCGTGCAATTTTACCTAGAAATAAAATGAAATGAACTGGTATAAGTGTGTGTTTTCTTTATTCTTTTTAACAGGAAAATATGCTGATATCATATTAGAATGTCGACAAATGAAGATACAAAGGATATGGATAAATGGCGTTATGCTATTGTCTTGGCAAAGTTCATGGTTCACGTTCTTCATCCGGGAATCCCAAAATCACTTTCCATCCTGATTCCATCTATGGTCTATCAGCTGGATCTAGACTACACGACCGTCGGGTTCCTGATTACACTTGAAGTGGGAGTACTACATATCGCTTGTATGTATTCTGAATTGAGAATTTATGAGAAATCCGAAAGATTATCAGAAAGATTGATTGAGGAGGGAGGAGTTAGACATCCCAAGGATAACTGTGCAGTCAAATTTGCTGACCATGCGCATCCACTCTCTCTGAGAAACACTTTAAAACCCTTAAGTACGTGAACGCATTAAAAATCTAGATCCTAAAATGAAAATTAAAACTAAAACCCTCATATATTGATTTTTAAAAAACGGCGATTGAAGCTGAAAACAACCTATTTTTAAAAACTCCGGGAGGTTAAATGTAGACCTTTTTCAACGCTTACGTCCTGATTTTCTTTTTCTTTTCTTTTTTTTTTAATTTTGCCTTTACTAAATACTGTATCTTTGTTATAATTTGTGACACAAGGCGAAACGATTATCAACAAAATGATAACCTTTCGTGGAGTGTATCTCTTTATTTTATTTTTTCTGTTTCATAAGACCTTGTTGCATACACTAAAGTTACCATACAGAAAAGTACGATGTTTTTGTGATTCTTTTTCTTGTGTCAATACACCGTTTGAACGTCTCATTGTCTTAGGTCTCATTGTCTTGTCACAAAAGATTGGTTCTCGTCCGATAGCAACGGTTGGTGGTTTCTTGGCCGGAATCTCGCTAATGATGGGATTTTTCAGCAAAACATCGACGCTCGTCGGTTGCTCTTTCTTCTTCACAGGTGAATTTGTAAAGTACCTCACCGAAATTGCACTAGTGAAATATTTTGATAAAAAATGTCTGGTGTCCGTATGTTTGTTTAAAAAAAAAAAATGGGATGTCCACCTGCCCGTCAGTTATGGGGCAATCCCTAACATTTGCCTAAGGTGCCCCATTATTTTCGCACTTAAAAGCTTCTTCTTCAGATTGACAACCCATGTGTTCTAAGGCTCTTAACATAAATCAAGGTAAAATTGAATTAATTCACAGCCTGTCCATATTTGATTTACTGATCAGTAAACTTACCTTTTACCGATTTAATTGGATTGCCTCTTTAGGTGTGTTTGCATCTCCGCTAAGGCAGGTGTCAAGTGAAACGCTTCATCAACACTTCCGGGAACACTTTGGATTAGCCGTTACTGTCACACAATTAGGCAGTCAACTAGGGAGTCTGATATTGCCATACCTATCCATGATATGTCTCGATGTCTATGGGATGAGAGGTACCCTGTTGATTCTAAGTGCAATCATGTTGCATGGGGTACCCATTGGAGCCGCCATGCGTCCTCCGCGTCCGCAAAGAAAATAAAAAACACAAGACGAAAGGAGAGGTCCTGAAGAAGAAAAGAAGTTGCTGCAAAGTGTAAGAGATATTGGTGAACGTGATAGAAGTAGTGATGATATCATCAAACAAGGGAAAGAACCCGAATCAAAGGAATCATACGCGAACCTTGTGCAATCGACATGGACAATCATGTGGAAACTAATTTATGATATCTTCAGTTTTATTCAAAACGAACGCGTTTTCACTCTCCTGTTGCTTCCCTGTCAAGTTCTGTTCGATGTAAGTTATGGCGGTTTGATAGTATTTTTATTCTCTTATGGAATATCAGAGGGGCTGCCTGAAGATAAAGCTGTTTACCTTGTGATGGCGGGTTCTGTTGGTGGTTTTGTTGGTAGATGCATACTCATAGCAATATTCTACAAATATCCTCTTCTATCAACTCACCTGTTAGCATTGAACATCGGAATTGCATCGGTCGCACTCTTTGCCTATCCTATCAGCTCATCTGTTATATATTTGATTTATGTAGCTTTTTGGGCGGCATTGGTTTCTACAATGCTTACTCAAGTTTTTATGGTACTATATCCTTCAAAGTGCAAAAGAAGAACTTCCCAAAGGCTATGTCGTATTCGTTCATGCTTAGTGGGGTGTCACTTCTTTTCTGTGGAATTTTGACAGGTAAATTATATAGCAATTAAATATCATAGTCACCATGACGACAAGTCATTGGGTCTTATGCATAAAATCGTATAGACAAAAAAATTGTAAATGATGTAATGCCTAACGATGCGTAAAAATACTGAATTCGGAGAGGACATTTTTTTTGACGGAATTGGTGTCAATTTTGGTTTAATTATCAAAACATTTCAAATCAATCGCAGTTTCTTGAGTTTTCAATAAAGCAACCACATTTCAATAATCATTTCAAATTGGTAAAACAATAGGCCCTACCTCATAATTGCTAATAATCAAATGTACAGACTCGAGATTGGAAAAAAAAACTAAGACAGAAATTTTGGCCAAAGTGCCAGATATGGTCGATTTTGAGAAATGAACATGTATTTCAATAATTTATTTTACTCTGATTTGTAGGTTGCTCTAAGAGTGCACAATAGCTTACCATCGTAAATTTCAGATTGCAGTGCCCATATTTCTTTTTAAAATGCACAAAAGGCCCTATTTTGACGGTGATCGTAAAACCACATAAGCAAATGACGCATTAACGCCTTGAAAACATGTTTACGGTTTCGCATTACTGAACACTAGCTATTGCGTGAAAAATATGCTTCATTTTTGTGTTTTGGTTTTGAATGTTTTTTTTTTTTTTTTTTTTTTGTTGTTTTTTGCTGGAGGGTGCTTTGCAAAGACATTTACAGTCATGCGTGATCGTATAACAATAATAGGGCCGTACTGGCATTAGTTGCGCATGAATGTGTTACCATAAAGTATTTTCTACCGAAATGCATAAGAATTTTTTTCACATTTATTATGATTGTTGGAAAAAAAAGGCTTTCAATAATAACTCAGGTTTAGGGGATCCTTTTGTGAACGCTGAGACTAACGTCAATGACTCGCCTATCAACTATTCTTACCTCGATCGGGTTATAATTTCATTGTATTAAACCAAAAAAAATCTTCTTCTTTCTTTTTTTTTTTTTTTTTTTTTTTTTTTTTTTTTTTTTTTTTTTTTTTTTTTTTTTCCCTTTTTTTTTTTTCATATTTCTTTTTGATATAGCATGTATTATTCATATCCACTGTTAAAAACTTCTTCATTTGACCATGTCCTTTTGTTCCCCTTTCATGCAGGTTTCATTTACGATCTGTTTGGATCCTACCGGGTTATATTTTGTGTCTTTGGGATAGTACTTGCTCTCATTTGTGCGGCCATCTCAATTTTCATCTACTTTGAATCTCGACCATGCCGACAGGAAAAGTCATAGATACAGAGTTTTTTCGGAATCAAAACAGTAGAAATGGCTTGAATATAATAAATATTACTGTATTAAAAAAAATCATTTCCATCCGAAGATCTGCATCAATTGGAATGTAATTGACTGTAACGTCATGTTCGTAGATGTATTCATACGTGTTTATAGGGAGAGACCCGGCCGCCCCCCCCCCTCAGGCGGTCAACCAATACACGTATGCTTGTTCCGGATTCTTAGGGATACCCCCTATTTGTCTAATTATCACCTTTTCATAGTTTTTTTTTTATATATATATATATATACATGTATATATATATATATATATGTATATTTATATATATAATCACCCCTTTTTCATTAGTTTTCTTAAAATAATCGAAAACTAGTCCTAATTAAAAGTTGGTCTGGGGGGAAATGCGGAAAAAAACAACATTAATTTGCGGGGTTGTTCCCCCTACCTGAGCCCCTTAAATATAGGCCTAACAAGGATTCATGTGTGGTTGGCCGCCAAAAGGAATACCATATCTACATATATTTACCATATTTCCAAATCAATAATTGACTTTATCACATTCTTATCAGTACTGTGGGGAATACCAGTTACTATGTAGGTCTATAGACCCACTTTCTCTCATAACAGATTAAACTGGAAACACTGGTATGATGGTAAAGGCTAAAATGTTTCTCGTGATTCTCATTATATATCTGGAAATTTTCAACGATGAATACCTGAGCTAAGATAGAAAAAATTCTCTCAAAATATGGTCTCCCACCTCGGGGGCAATTGTAACAACATTGTTCATTAAATACCTTTGACCCATACCAAGCCCCGGGACGCTGCAGCGCGCTGCCATAGCCCGTAGCCCGTAAACTGCCGCAGTAACCGCATGTCATGCATATAGCAAGTGGAAAATATATATAATGTAACTTGAGTCAAGCATTGTCGTGTTTTATTATAATCAGCTCAATTGAGGAATCAGCTCAACTCAGTGTCGAGCTAAGACATGCAAATTTCGTTTTACTTAGTTTAAAGCAAGTATTTAGCTATAATAAAGTTGATAAGTCTGGTCCTGAGTCCCCAGGAAGTCGCGAGAAGACGTAATAAATGTCAAAAATTTTCAATCTTTTAGTAGACTTCTTTGAGAGGTGAGCAAGTCTGTTTGATGTCTCTGCGGGGTTGCCGCGACGTCCCCTAAGTATCCACGACGTCGCAGAGACGTTGTCGGAACTTTCTAACAACAACTTTTAAGACTTATGTTCGATTTTTCCGCGACGCCCTGACGACTCAGGAGACGTAAAGATGAAGTCTCCAAGATTCAAGAGATTCATTATGGTGAGCTCATCTGTTGTCAGTTAGATATGTGCTTTGGCAAATGAGATTGCATTTCATTGAAACTTGGTGTGAAAAGAAAAAAACGAAACCATAAACTTACAAAGAGTTGGTTTCGTACCCTACAAACCATAATCTTGGAAAAAGTGGGTTTTGTACATTTCTCCTTCAAAGGACCCTAACTCTGTGACACATGACAATTTGGACGTAACAATATCTCATGTTAAAGCTAATGAGTTAGGCAATATTTCCGAAAGCAAATCACAAGAATAAACCACGTACTTTTGAAATGGTTGACCTTTGAACTTCTGTTATACCTTTTTTAGGAACACACTATATATAATGTTATATACATGTATATCAACAAGGACTTGATCCAGGTAAATAGGCAAAGCGGGACTGGCTGATCAAGTATATCGGGTTATAAATGTATATGAACATAAACCTAACCATTACTTTTTAATACGCGAATATTACGACTAATGCTGTTTAGATTTAAACAGAATTATAACTTTGGCGATATTTTTCATACATAACGAAGATCTGTGCTTGAATAAAAGTTTGAAATTACAGAATATTGAAGTGTGGCTATTATATTTTGTCATTTCAGGATAGTTGTTTTGCTCCTTCACCAAGGTGGTGCATTATTAGGAAATTTTCGAATATAATTATAGAGTCGATGTGCAGCCTCAACGAGAATCAGAGGAAAGCATGGATGCTGATGATAATGGTGATTATGCTCGAGAAAAAATATGAAGATGAGGGTGATCGTAATGATATTTAAATGCTGGTGGTTGCGATAATGACGATGATGATGATAATGAGGATGATGGGGATAATAATGTCATTCATGCCAGTGGCGGATCTGATTTCATTAGAAATGGTGCATTCTGTCTACACTTTTTTGGGGAAAAAATACACTGTTCGTCATAAAGGTGGAATATTTTTTTCTGGCTCAAGCGAAATTATGTTGCTCCATTATTAATTTCTTGAATGTGTTTGTCACCGCTTTCACTTTCTGGGATCCTGGGTATATCTTGGACGCTCCCTCAACCCTTCCCGGGGATTTTTCTTCAAAAAAGTTTGTCACCCCCAGAAGATGGCTATTTTCGTCATTTTTTCTTATTTTTAGGGCCCTTTTTTGTTCATGCGACCCACCAAGGCCCCCTCAATCCTACCCCAAGGAAACACGTCTGAGGTGGAGATTTGTTATTGTTCTTTAAATGAAATCTAGATTTATGGTTACAGCCTCGACTCTTTTGTCTAGGGGAGGGGTCAAAATTTATTTTGATTGGGGTTCAACATTCATTTTATTCATTTTTACACCATGGAAATTTCTATCTTTCCTAAATTGTATTGTAAAATCTCAAACAAACATAAATCGAAATAAAATATTATCAATAATGACTATTTACAGCCTTGTCTTCAAGGCTTAACAAAATTTAAGGGGAAAAAGATGATATTTAAGGGTTAAAGGTGGTTTTTCATTTCTTTTGTTTTCAGCATAAAGATGGAATAAAATATTTCGAATTTTCACCAATCTCGGTTTTAACTTCAACCCCTTCCCTACACAAGAGACCTTAGCCTGTCCCCAGAAATATAGATTTAACTTAAAGAACAATATAAGACAATGCACCTTAGTCGCGTTTCCTGGGGGTAGGACTCAGGGGGGCTTTATCGGCCGGGAAAACAAAAAAGGGCACCAAAAAGAGAAAAAAAATTACAAAAATGGGCATCACGGGGGTTGACAAAACTTTTTTGGAAAAAGGTCCACGTAAAGGGTTGGGAGAATGTCCAAGATGTAGCCAGGGTCCCAAAAAGTAAAAGCAGGGACAAACATATTCAAGAAATTAAAGTCAGAGCAAAATCATGTTGCTATAACGGCAAAAATATATTCCAACTTTATGACGGACAGTGTAATAAAAATGCAAGGCACACAGTATAAACAATGAAGTCATTGTATAAATTATGCCTTCTTTATTTCTCTTACTATACTTTTTTTTTTTTTTTGGGGGGGGGGTCTTACTATTAATTTATCTTACTACATAGCCTATTTGTTATCTTTTTTGGGGTTATTTTGTTCTCAAATATTTTGTATCATGTTGATGATGATGTCTGGATTATATATCAATAAAGATTTAATTGAATTAAATTGTATTGTATTGAATTCGGAGGGGGCAAAAATAATTAATTTTGTGTCTTTTTTTTTTTTTTTTTTTTTTTTTACTTCACGCTGGCCGAGCTATATAGGCCTAAGTGGGGTGGGGCGTTAAAAAAGAGGGTCATCATAATATCGTCCATAGGGGTAAGGTTCAATCGGGTCACTCAACCATCAAGATTCCTCCTTTTCTCTCTCTCTCTCTTTTGTTCTTTTTTTTTGTGTGTGTTTGTTTGTTTGTTTGTTTGTTTGTTTGTTTTGTTTTTTGAGCCCCCCCCCCCGGATCCGCGCTGCATATTAATATTGACAATGCTGGTGGTTATGATAATATTCATAATGGTGGTAATGATAATGATGGTGATAAGATTTCATAAATAATGAAGATATTGATAAGGCTCATGGTTATGATGATGAAAAGGTGAGGATGGTATGATAATGATATTCATGACGATTATGACGATAGTCTGTGCTAACGATTACATTCAAGTTTTGGTGTTTGGAATTAAATTGATTTTACTGAAAGAAAAACAAAACGAGCACAATCAAGAACAAACGTATGGGAAAAACTCATCAGATTGCCTTCATATTGCAATCTCATCCAGGGGCCGCGGAGCGTTTTTGAAAGTGGAGGGGCTGAGCCAAAAGTGGGGGGGGGGCTGAACAGGCTAAAAATCACAAATCACCCCCGGCTCCGCGGCCCCTGTCATCAAGACAACATTTGAAATTCTCAAATAGTTCTGTAACTAGTCACGCGCTTCAAATTATTTCATAAGTAGACCCTTGTTACCACTTGTTTTGGGGGTAGTTCTAAATACTTAGAATAGGGCTTCAAGAGGGATGGGGGAGTCAGCAATTATTTTCTCAATTAAATTTCTTTCAATATTCATTATAGTTGTTAAACAAATTACGGCCTTTAGGGTACATGCAGGTAATTATGGGCTAGCAGGTAATATGGGCTACGTGAAGCAAATCATGTCGTGACCGGTGACCAGTGACCGGTGTGAGCGCCATATGTAGTTTATATGAACTGGTTACGAAAATCTATCGTCGTGAGAGAATCTAATGCCGAAATTTCTCTTAGAAAATTGCTAAAAACCAACAAGGAAGGTAAAAACTACGGCATTTTTTACCCTGATGTAAAATTGATATATTTCACAAAATGTAATAGTGAAAAAGTGTTTGAGGGGATAACCTCAATTGTTTGTATATTTAGTAAGGTTGTAGGTTTATTTTGATCATAATAGCGTGTACAGGTCAATTTGTTGTAATGAAGGGGTGCAATAAGCATTGAATGCTTGCCTGACATAACAACAATTAGTGCAGGTAATATGGGCAGTCCAAAATGGCGGAATGATTCTGGTACTTGGTATTGGGATGAGGCATCAATCTCTTCGCTAAGATTTTTTTTGTTAATATTTACGGTATATCATCAATAGATATAACTTATTGTGGGTCTATATATTGATTTGTATAGTGAAAATAATATAATATCTATAATTCAAACCAGCAAAAATTTAAATTGAATATCTAGTCAAAGTATTTACTGAAGGGTCTTATAATTTCAAATGATATCTCAAGGTTAATGATTTTCAACATTTTAAGCAAATTCCAGACATAGTAGAGTCAGTGTAGTTTTATAAAATTACAATAAATACAAATGCCCATATTAGCTGCACATGCAGGTAATATGGGCACTTTGGTGATGACGTCAACATTTGAATATTGCAGACAGGGGGGTTGGTGATAATTGTTTTTCTTCACAATGACAGTTAGAGCAGTAGTTATTGATTCATAAAAACAAAGATTACACTGAAAACCTAAACGGGTAGACCGACTAGCTTTAAAGCTAGTCGTAGTGATGCCCAGACTAGCTTTCCTTCAACACAAAACGGTTATTACGGACTAGTTTTAAAACTCGTCTGTCTCTACGGACTAGCTTGAAAGCTAGTCCGTCAAGTTAGTCCGTCAAGACGGACTAGTTTTAATGCTCGTCGGTCACGACGGACTAGCTTTCCAGAAAGCTAGTCGGTTATGACAGACTAGCTTTAAAGCTAGTCGGTCACGACAGACTAATTCTAAAGCTCGTCCGTCGTGACCGACTAGTTTGACCGACTAGCATAAAAGCTAGACGTAGTGATGCCCAGACTGACGAGCTTTTGAGCTGGACTAGCTTTACAGCTAGTCGGTCATGGTGTAAAAGCTAGTCCGTCGCGCTTTTCTGCCGCGATGTTCTTGCTGCTGTCTTGACAGACTAGCATGACGGACGAGGTTAATATGGCTTCACCAGCTTGTCAGAGACGTCAAATCTGAAATATTAGAAGACATTATAAAGATACGATTAAAAACATGCATTTTGTCACAAGAATTTGAGCAAAAAAAAAAAAATATTATTATGATGATGTCAATCAGAACAGGAATTAATGCAGGAGGCACAATTATTTAGCATTATGGCAATTATCAAATAATGGGGGCACGGGGCCCAGGGGTCGCCGCCATGGCTTGCATCATCATGACTTTTTGTTGTAGGCCTACCTGCTTTTGCATTTTCGGCGTATACACTTGTCCTTGAGAGCCACTTCAGAATCCCAAAGTCGTGCCTCTAATCCAGTATTATTTTCTTTCAGATACAATTAATCTAAAAGAAAAGTGGCGCCTATGTTTATTATTAGAATTAAATTTCAATTTTCATAATTTAATGTGATTGTTACTATCGTTGTAAATACACACAATTTACAAATTGATTTGGCGAGACATAATTTTTCGCGTTGGTGATTATAGCATAATCTCCGTGAAAAAACAACGCTATCTGTGAACTGAACATAAGGAATTAAAAAAGAGTACTCACACAGTCATGTCACAGGAAGGAGATTGCCATTATAATAAAAATCTTAAGCTTTACGGGGTATATCACGTGTGCGTCTGTACAGTTTGCTTATTAACATGATTAAATGGAATTCACATACAGATAATGCTACTAATAGTGATGTCCTTTTCGCAATGCGCATGTTATTCAATCAATACCACCTTCTATTCACTGTTGTTGCTAAGCCGGGTATTCACCAGCAATCTATAAGAATAGACGGTTCATGGGTTCTATAGTAACGAAGTATTTAATTAGCCTGTAATTAAAGAATGGAACAATGTTTCTAACGTACTCGTGAATGGCATACTGGTCACGATTGATGTTATTTCGGCTATCGTATTGCTCTCAGATTGTCAAGCCAAAACAACCTTTGTTTGAGAATGTTGATTGTATCCAACATCTATTCACTGTTGTTGCTAAGCCGGGCATTCACCAGCAATCTGTAAGAATATACCGGGTTCTTGAGTTCTATAGTAACAAGGTATTCAATTAGCCTGTAATTGAAGAATGGAGAACAATATTTGGAATCTACCGGTATACTCGTGAATTGCATACTTGTCATGATAGATGTTATGTCTCGTAAGCTTTCAGATTGTCAAGCCAAAACAACCTTTGTTTCAGAATGTATCAACTTGATTATGCTCGGAAACAGAATAAATAGAGAAGGTAGGGGAGACCGGGGACAATAACACGGGGCAATTGTAACAGGGGCTCCCATCCCTAGCAGAAACACGCTACAAACTTAAAACTTGTACAGAGCATGCGCATTTCATCGCTCCTAATGCTGTTTGAGTATTAGCAGATTTAACGGTTCGTGGAACTTTCTACAGCAGAAAAATAGTTTTTTTGAGTAGGAAAGTAATATTTCACATTACCCATTGTTTTTCTTCTGGACAAATATGTGGATGAGCTACGGCTGTCATTTTTATATATTTAGAAATTATGTTCTTAGGCCATATTTTGCTAACGTTTCAACGATGAATACCTAAGCTAAGATAGAAAAAAATCTCTCCAAATATGGTCGCCCACCACAGGGGCAATAGTAACAATGCCGTTTAGGAAACATTTTTGCCCCGTACCTAGCCCCGGGACAATTCACCGCGCTGTCATCGCCCGTACAGAGCACGTAAACTTATGCAATAATCCCATGCCATGTATATAACAAGTGGAAAATATAATGTAACTTAATTAAAGCATTGTCATGTTTTATAATAATTAGCTGATGTGGTTAATGTTGTTTAAATCTTGGATCCGTCAAGTGCATAGCTTTGATAAAGAAAAGCAAAATGTTACAATTTCATGTGTTACAATTGCCCCGTACGTCTGTTACAATTGCCCCTGGTTTAGGGGCAATTGTAACACTCGACCTCGTGTTTTGAAATGATAACGGCTTAAAAATAAATAGTTTTACTTAACCCAAACCTATTCATTTGTCGAGGTAAGATTTACAAATTTCGTTTTACTTGGTTTTAAGCAAGTATTTTGTTATAATAAAGTTGATAAGTCAAATTTGGAAAAAAGGTGTTACAATTGTCCCCGGTCTCCCCTACATTGAAACGACATTGCAACTATTTGTATCAAAAGCTAGTCAGTCATTTTAATGGGTAAACTGGCTCCACCCAGCTACTTTTATTCTCCTAGTCGGTCACGTCGACGGACTAGCATCAAGCTTGACGGACGAGCTTTAAAGCTCGTCAGTCAAGTTGAGAAATGTAGATTCAGTTGTATGCTAGTCCGTCTCGACGGACTAACATGACAGACTAGCTTTAAAACTAGTCCGTCTTGACCGACTAGCTTTAAAGCTAGTCGGTCCATTGACGGACGAGGTTAGGTTTCCAGTGTAGGCTGTGTGTCATTTTGTAATTTTAGCCCATATTACCTGCATGTACCTACGTACCCTAATCTGAAATGAATGAATTAGATTCGCCATGAAATTTAAGTTATAAGTTATACATGTATATAAATTGAAGTTTATGAGCCATGGTTAAATACAAAAAGTAATTAACATAATTATTTTTAGTACACACTGTTTTTCACAAATGTTTGTTTTGCTTTGTTTGTTTCTGTTATTTTATTTTTCTAATTATTATTTAAATTTTTTGTCCCCGCTTTGACTTTTCGATTTGTCAACCCCAACAATCCCCATCTGAGTAATTTTTTTATTTATTTATCTATTTATTTATTTAGGGGGCCCCATTTTGTTTACCCGACTGACCAAGGCCCCTTCAGTCTTACCCCCATGAAACCCTTTTGAGTAGGGTTGTTATTGTTCACATACTTAGTGGGGCACCTCATTGACCTTAACCTTAGGGGCGCCATATCCATTTTCAATCAAGTACTTCAAAGCAGCCCGTCGGAGTTATTACTCGTGATACAGTATGACAGTATAAAGATGATAAATCAAAATAAATCAAATTAACCCTATCAAAACCACGAGGGGCACAATGTGCCTCTACCAAATATCTAAACGCCGTTTTTATACGATTGTATCATTTTCAACAAGCTTTTTCTTAAATTTATTCACCAAATGTTGATTCATTCATATTTCGTTTTGCCATAGGCCTTTGAAAAATCCCACAGGATGTGCAACATTGAGCCCCCCCCCTCCATATTTTTTTTAATTATTATTATAGGAACGATATTTATATATTTTGGCATAATGATACTAGTAGATCAACGCCACTAAACCTCTATACAATTTGGTAGAACTAAAATTTTCTCAAGGTTATCGTATGGGGGGCGCTAGAAGCTGTCAAATATAGAAATACACACAATCTGAATGAAATCAGTTTAACGCTATACAATCACAATTTGATGATGGAGACGGTTACACATATGATTTATGAATCATTTATTGTTTATTCATCAATAAAAAAAAATGTTCAAATTTGCCAAATAGGGGCGCTTACTCTTAAATAAGAAAATTGCAATTTCATCACAAGAGGGCGTTTGTGAAATCAAATCCAATTTAAAAGATAAAAAATAAAAAATGCTTACGCGAAGTAATAATAATATATGAAGGGGGACAAAGGTGACAAGATGCCAAGAAGGGCAAAATAGACACACGAATTCATTATAAGTTTACCTTCGCAAGGTCCATCGGGATATTTATTTATTTATTTTTTTTTTTTTTTTGGCATGCCAAAGATTTTGCCAACGCTCACGAAGTGGCTTCCGAAGCCTGAAAAAACTTTACCTGTGGATTTAGGATGGCATAGGATAAACTCCTGAATGGCCCCCTGCATGCTTTCGTGATCGCAGCCAGATATTATTTTTTTTTCCATGATAGTGTGTCCATCGTTTCTTCTGAGTGGGCTATATGCCTGTAATTGGATCTTGTCGATAAAGAATAATGCCCCCATCGACCCGTACCGAAGATGACGCCATTGTTTAAAAAAAAAAAAAAATCATATAGGCCTAAAATCAATGATAGATATTTTAAACACATTTTCTATTGTACATTAAAGGGATAATCAATGGTCGAGATGAGTCCACTTCGAGATTAGAAGTTGGTCCTAGTGGGATTTTGGCAGAACTTAATTAGTTGCTCGAGGTACTCCCAAAGTCCCAAAGTCTAACAAAAAAAAAAAATTAAAAAAAATCATCCCTTCATATTTTCTCAAGATTAAGAAAAATATATGACCAAGTAAAGCCCAAAGTTTGAAGATTGTCATTATAAACACTTATTTTTAATGATTTTGTCAAATCTCATTTTTTACACATGGGTCTATAATGACTGAGTCAATAGGTGTGGACTCTCAGGGACAGTGTGAGGCCTGCATTGACTCTAGCCCGCATAGTTAAAGAGCGCCATCTCTTTATGTTTACTATAAACGGGCTCACATGCTCCTCTCTGGGGGAGCCGCAAATTAGATGCAAATGGTAGAACTGTAGAGACATTCATAGAAAATAATGATTTGGTGTTATTAAATGATGGATCTCCTACAAGGTTAGACCCATACTATGGTACATATTCAAATTTGGATTTGTCTTTAGTATCGAAAGAATTAGCACGCAATATAGAATGGAAAGTTATGTCCGATAACTTTGGCAGTGATCATAATCTAATATCATTAAATTTCAAACGTGCTTACAACAGACCACGGGGTGCGAATATGGGATATAGATGGTCTTTTAGAAAAGTAAACTGGGATGATTATAGAATGGAAATTGAAGATGCGTTAAGAAAAGAAGAATTTGAAAATATCTGTAGAATTAAACATTCAGGCAGATACAATATGATTGTCAAGGTGATAAAAGAAACATCGACAAGTGCATTCCTCGGTGCAGACCGGTAAGAAAAGAATAGTAAACCCCTGGTGGAACAATGAATGCAAGAAGGCTGTACAAGAAGAAACGTTTAAAAACAGGTTAAGAAGGTATTATGATTTAAATGATGTAAAAAATACTTAGAAAAAGAAAGCTGCTGCTCAGAAGGTGATCAGGAGAGCTCAATATGATTACTGGCTACAATACTGCCGCAAGATGAATAGATTTACAGACATTGGGAAAGTCTGGGAACAGGTTTAAAAATGCGGGACAGTACAATGAACAAACATGTCTTTCACATTTTATTTGTTAAACGGACATATTGTTAAAACATCCGTGGAAAAGGCCAATGCAATGGCAAACTATTTTAAATCGGTTGATGAATCTCTTTCCATTGAAATTAAACCGAAATAGATTGATACATGAAAAACCTTTTACGAATGATGATGATAGTATCAATGATGACTTTAATATGAGCAAAATGGAAAATGTTTTAACAGGAGATGAAAAACTCGTCATCGGGTAAGGACGATATCTTTTTTAATTATGATCAAGAATTTGCCTGATAAGGCACTTAGGTACGTATTAATTTATATAACGACATTTGGAATACTTCATTCTTCCCACAGCAGTGGTATGAAGTTATTCATAATCCAATACTGAATCCGGAAAGATCCGACCGAGTAAACTCTTATAGGCCGATTTCGTTGATATCAACTTTTTCTAAATTATGGAAAAATGATAAAAAATCGCCTTTCATGGTATCTAGACAAAAACGATCTATTAAATCCACTTCAATCTGGCTTCACAAATATAGGGAATGTCAAGATCACCTAGTTAGAATGGAGACAGATATACATGTATCCTTGAAAACAAAGCAATATACAGTCGCAGTCTTTCTGGATTTAGAAAAGGCATAATTATGATGCACTCTGGAAAAGCGGCCTGTTGAGAAAATTATCTAACTTAGGCATCAGTGGAAATATGTTACTTTGTGTAAAGTCATTTTTATTGAAGAGATTTTCAAATGTGAGGGTTAATAACTGCATGTCTCACCAATACACTTTGGAAAACGGCATCCCACAAGGAAGTTCATTAAGTCCTCTATTATTTACTTTAATGTTAAATGATCTCAAGATAAAGGTAAATGAAGTCAGATTATCATGTTATGCCGACGACATCGCAATTTGGTGTTCAAGTAAGGATCTAGAGCTGGCTCGTAGGAAATTGAAATATGGTGTTGGAAATGGAAGCTGAACATTTCGCCTACCAAATCGGCGGTGTTAGTCTTCACAAACAAACAGAATAAGGATATTCTTCTTCAAATAAATGGACAAAATATACCGTTAGTTGAGCAGTATAAATTCCTGGGAGTGAGGTTTGATTGCAAATTAACCTGGTCTGTCCATATAGACTCTATCTTTAATAAATGTAAGAAAAGAATAAACTTATTACGCTGTGTCGCTGGCACTCCCTGGGGAAATAAGCATGAGATTTTGATGATGATAATAAAGGACTTATCCTATCCATCTTAGACTATGGAAGTGAAATGTATGATTCTGCCAGTGTATCTTTAACAAAAAAACTTGACTCATTCCAAACAAGCCCTAAAAATTATTTACGGGCACAATACACAATGTTTCATTGGAGGCTTTACAAGTGTTGACTGGAGAGCTGCCTTTGAGATATCGTCGATTGGCTAAACGATAAATTTCGCATATTGTATTGTCTAGTGGCTTAAAACCACCAACAAAAGAAGTATTAGGTGATGTTGTGATATGAGAAACATAGAATGGAGATAGGAGAAGGGCGCGTTAAACTCAGATCATTCCGAGACGAACGTAATTGTAGAAAGGCCAAAACAACTTGTTGCCTAAAATCCAGAATGGCGATTAACTCGGCCTCGAGTGTCTTTTGAACCCATGGCAGAGTACAAAAAACAGAAAAATGCCTCCATTTGAAAATAAAATCTATTGTTCTAGACGGTATCAAAAATACCTGGAATGGATTTTTACATATCTATACAGATGGATCAAAACTCGAAGACGGAAGGAGCAGGAGCCGCCTTTTTTTGTGCTCCATGATGTACTGAAAAATTTTAGGAGGCTGTCAGACATCTGCATCATAGAGCAGAACTGTTGCCATCCTTATGGGCGGCTTAGTGGGATAATTCATTTGCAATATCCCTCTCGGTGGTAATATTTAGCGATGGCTTTTTCTGCTGTACAAAATAAAATGATAGATTCATACTTTATAACGATGTGCTATTGTAAATGAAATATTATCAATAATAAACATTCTGAAATTGAAGGATGTTTATGTTTCCTTTGAATGGATTCCATCACATTGTGATATCAGGGGTAATGAGATTGTTGATCAGGCTGCCAAAAAAGGAGCCATGAAAAGATTCATTGACATTATTATAAAACCAAAAAGATGAACTGGCAACCTCGTCGATTGCTCCATATAACAAATTATGGCAACCGAATGGGACAAGTCTCAAACACGGTAGGTCCTGTAATGCTTTGCATCGGAATGTTTTAAAACCTATATATAGATATGGTTTACTCGTAGAGAAGAATGCTATACAACAAACTAAGAATAGGTAAATGTAATTTAAACCATTACCTTTTTCCAAATTATCAGCACGATACTGGTTTATGTGAAGTTTGCCAAGAGAGTGAAACTATAGAACATTTTATTTTTACATTGCAAAAAATACAACATGAGAGACGTTCTGAAATCGAGGATTAAACTGAACAATCCTAGTCTGAAACATTATTGATGTCAAACGCAGGATTAACACGTGAATTGCTAGTGTTATATACATGATACTAATGTTTTAGATAGCTGTTTAAGCTATCGTGGGATCCTCTGTTGATACCGAACTATTTTGATATGATGAAAGGAAGTTTTCGTGGAGTTCCATGAACATTGCTGCATTTAACGCTTTCGCTTTTATATGCGCGGCATATAAAAAATTACGTTTTCCATGAACAATCTGCAATTTAAACACAACTTTCACTTTTATGCATTATTAATGACTTTTTTTTTTTTTTTTTTTTTTAAATCTTTTCAAATACTAATTTTAAACCCATATCTAACAATAACTTCAGCAAAGGAAAGTCGCCTCGTTGGCTTAATTTTGAAGCCTGCGGCCAAAATTCATACGATGAGCCTGGCGCAAATAATCTTCGAGTTGACAAGCGCCATCTAATGGAGAACCAACCAACTATGCTAAACTTATTAGAAACGCGCTGTATTATAAGACCTACTAAAGCAGCTTCGTTTATTTTTTGCACGCAAAAAATTACACGGACAACTTTCTACACTCGAAACTAGCTATAGCGAGTCTGACGTGACTCGAACTCGTACCTCGCGAGCTATCTATTGAATTTGACTCCGGGATTTTGGAATATTTCATCTTTTCTGTTTATGTGGGATTTAAGAAGGATATTCATTCGCCATGGGCAAGGAAAATGACTTGCTAGAGCTGCAAGAACGGGAAATGTGTTGTGACGATTGGGAAATTGCTATCGGGAGGTCGTGGAAGAAGTGTTATTTCTGCCGCTTTGAGGGAGTGTTTTTCTTCTGAGGGAGGCAGTGGTGTTGATGTGAGGCGATGCGGGTGCAGTCGGGCGAATCTTATCCCATTTACGCTGACAGTGACACCGCGCCGAGATTGAGCTTTGTTTGTTTGTGTGTGGACTTTGAATGAAAGACCCAAAAGACCCCTGTATCAATCAAATCTGGATTCGCCACTGTTTACAATATCAAATATCAAATACTATAATAATCTATTTACTAAGAAAGAACTTTCATTGCCATTGCATTTGGATACATTGCAGTGTAGTCTAACGATAAGGCCAAAAAAAAAAAAATTGTTTGGTTGTCCAATGAATGCTTTTTTCAAAAATCGGGTCGGTCGGTCGGGTTTTTTTTTTTTTTTTTTTTTTTTTTTTTCCTCCCATTGAAAAAACAAAGAAAAACAAAGAAACGAATGACTCTCCATTTTTGAGATCACTTATTTACGTTTTATTGAGTTTGTAAAATGGACTGCATGGAAAAAATAACACATGTTTAAATACTGTTTTATGAAAAATATATACAAAATAATATGAGCTGTGTATTTTCGGGCGTTTGGGTGATAAAAAAAAAAAAAAAAAAAAAAAGAGGTTGGTCGGGTCGGCCGTTTTCAGAGGGTCGGTCGGTCGAGGACAACCAAACAATTTTTTTTTTTTGGCCTAGCAGTGGCGGATCCAGGATTTCAGGATTGGGGAGGGGGCGCACAGCCCAAATTTTCTGATTTTAACATGTACAGACATGAGTGGTTTTAAATTATGGGGAGGAGGGGGGGTGCGCGTCCCCTGCACCCCCGCCTGGATCAGCCACTGATACATGTAAGTTAGATCTAAGTTTAAAATCGTGATATTGACCAAAAAAGATTGCCAAATCTGCAGTCTAGTCGGAGGTTTATCGAAAGATTATGCTATAGATCTAGATCTAGGGCCTACATGATTTAGTCCAAAGCTTGGGGTACTTTCCTGGAAATGTATGGGGAAATTACATAGGCTGAGAATCACATGATCCTCTCTTACACAGGTTTATTTGAAAAGGGATTGAGAAGTTTGGAATTGGAGGGGCAGTTCCAATAATGTTTCCAAAGCCATTGCTCCAATATTTCACAAGGTAATTATTACTACAATTTATTTATATGGAATAAATGACATGACGACATCATATTGACCATTTGAACGGAGGCCTACATGTGCATGTAGGTGGTAGCAAGTTCTTCTCTTTGCCACATGCAGTCCCACATGTTCAAATCGATGTGGGTGCAGAACAGCTGCGAATAGAGATTTCAAAGTGAACTCTACATGTATATTGGTATCTTGTGATGAGATTAGAAGCCAACTGGTTGAGTTGAAATGTCAGGCGTTTGTAGGTTGTCTGACAGGCCGATCACGCTATCTTTGTAAAGGGCATAGCGGACCATCAGGAAGGAAGTGTTTTATAAATGGGATGTGTAATACACATAAAGCTCTAGAGTGTATGTACTAATCTGGGGAGCATTTCATCAAAGGACTTGTCGGACGTTTTATCCGACAAACTGTTATAAGCTACTGAAATGCTTGCATCTGATTGGCTGAGAGCAAATTTGTCGGATAAAACGTCCGACAAGTCCTTTGATGAAATGCTCCCCAGGTGTACATGTATTGTTACATGTTTCTCTGTTTATAAGGCCTACATTGTTCACTTCCACTGTTCATATGAAATTAACTATATAATGCACCATGCCGTACACCGGGGTATAGTTGTAACCAGGGGCACAGAAATAGTGGCACCGGGTTGTACAGCGCCCTCTCGTGTCCATTAGTGTACAGTTATACAGTGTTTTCACGCTGAGTATAAATTTCATGGTCGTATGATCGGTGCGACAATGATCACAACGCCTGTTTTCCTTCCTTAATATTATCTAATGACAATAATTGTACAAATTTAACTTACATAGTGACTACCCAAGAATTTATAATTTTGGACAGTTTAGTAACCCGGGGTACAGCGCTAAAAATAAAATAAATAATTCAACAAAATGGAGGATTTTTAGCTGACCAGTACCCCAGTGTACCAAATACTTCATCATATGGCCTGTCTTCCATACATTGTAGCTCAATTTGACTGTCTTTCGAAATTTATACAAAGGTACATGTACACAGGTATGCCTACAATATGTATCATGACACAAATACCCCTGTACAATTACTCTCAGAGACAACACCCCCCCCCCCCACAGAAATAGGGGTCGGTTAGGTTGTAGAGTTTGGAGGGGGAAGTTGTCTTGGGGGTAATTGTCCAGGGTACATGTACAGTGTCAAAGTCAAAGTCAAAGGGGGAAGACGTGTTTTTTTTATTTGCTCTTGGAAATTTGGGATTTTTACCTTATGTTCATGGAAATTCCTTGGAAATTTTTATATTGCCTGATGCCTATTTGTTCATGGATCGCAAAGTATCATATTCTTTTACAATAAAGTTAAGTTTGTATTCGTTTTTTTGTCATTTTATGTCATTTTTGCGAATATTTTTAACTAAAAAATATAATTGCTTTTTCAAAATTAAGCGCATCATAATAATAAAGCGTACTTAATTTTGAGCGTCGTTTTTCTCGCGTACTGCTGAGCCACTTGTTACCTTTGCATTACGGCTTGTATCTTTTGTTTACGATAATATTGTATCCTTTTTCTTTTGTGACGTATGGGTTATTTTTGCCTATTAAGAAAGATTACAATTTGTTGATTTCTGAGTTTCAGATTAGTTGATCGTTTCATGGCTTGTAGTTAGTAGGGTTTTCACCTGTCCTAACTAGAACACCTTGATTATGTTCGGCCGGACTATGTTCCTTGAATGCTGGAGAATCGGTGTAGTGAGATCAGGCACTGTCTTTACTTGTTATCTATTTCTCTAGTAAGGTGTTGCATGATTCATCTTCTAACTTAAAATCTCTTATCGTAATTTCTTTTCTTGATGGGGCCTATTTTGCGTCTTGAGATCGGTTAATATATTAACAGTAATTCTAATTTTTTGTTATGTATGTATGATTAATTTTTTGTATTTTTGTATCTTTCGGGGTGTAATATATTTTCTGTTTCTTGTAGAGCCATTGTCAATTTACTTATTTCAATAATTATTGTATTTTGAATGCTTTTCTTTATATGAAATCAAGATCTGCCTGTTGTCAACCTTTCTCTTAGTATCTGCTTTGAGGAGAAGGATACCCGAAGCATTGTTCAGGCTCGTTATGTTTTGGACTTCAAATAGTAACGGTTATAGGTGTCCATATGGTCGCATCTCCTGTTGAAACCTTGCAAGTTTTTTCCGGAACTCGTAAGCTTATTATGCAAATTCTAACTGCTACTATTTCAATTTCGACTTAATGTTAGCTGGCGATATCGATTTGATACCTGGACCAATCACCTCATGAGACTTCTCGTAGCATACCTGCTGATCATTATGCTCACTAATTCATCAAGAGCTCGACATACTTATGAATAGAAATGATTTATTACAAATCAATAGGTACCGCTATGGACAGATTGGGAACAGTAATGTCCGACTCAAGTTCGAGGTGTGGAAAAATATCAATTCTCTAGGTATTACAGCGGCGAGCCACTCATAGGGGTAATACGTGCTGGCAGGAAAAAACAAAGAATTCCGCGCGCTCAGACATCTCTCCGGTCTTCAGGACAAGTGGGAATATCAATAGCAATTCTCCTATCCCGCGGTTCTGTTCTACCTGTAACGATGGATGTGCGAAAGTTTGTGTATATCGAATGCCCAATCTGTATGTAAATAAAAGCAGAACCTTCTCGTGGATCATTTCAGTGAACACCAATTTTTGATATTATTTGTCTCACAGAAACATGGCTCTCAGCTTCTAAATAAGCATAGAAAGGTGATTGGAGATCTGACACTCGCTTGGTTACACTTTTATCTAATATCATGTTCCCACGCGACTCGTCCCGATCGCTTGGCGGTGGTATTGCCCCATCTTGTATAGAGGAGTCCATTAAAAGAGAAAATACTTCTACCTTCAATGCCTCCAGCTTCGAGAGCCTCTGCTGCGAACAGCTCACAGTTCCCCTGCAACATCTTCTACTATCAAGCTCCTGGTAGTTTACCGAGTCCCCCCAATATAGCCGAAAGAAAACAGAATATCTCCAACTGCCTTTATTGATGAATTGCTGATTGTTAGTATCGCAACTCTTCAAACTTCACAGTGCAAACTTCTTGATGTGTAGGCGATTTAAAATATCCATTGGAAATTATCTTCCAACATGTCAATACGCAGAAGTCAGGGAAACTCGTTGATATTCTTTGTGGACTCATGCAAATGGTAAATGAAGAACACATGCCAATGGCCACTGGAATTTTTGGACTTGTTGAGAGTGTAGATTGGAGCCGGTGGGTGTCGTTGCAGTCTTGGTGTGATGAGAATCTTGATCAAATGGCGGGTGTGAAGGTAGTCTATCCTCTACACTTAGTGTAAAACATGTGTTTATTGGGTGTGAGCTGGCTGGTATAGGAGACATTGTACAGCGGATTAAGACACGTTAGGGTGCTAAGTGACTCGAGGTTCCCACTAGGGTCAAGAAACTATAGCGGGGTATCTAATTGGTTGATCAGAAACTAGGATATGAAGATGTGAATCCATGACAGATACTTCCATGCTGGGATCGCTTAGGCGATCTTGATGCTAATGACATGCTCGACGCGAGATAGATGACGTTGATAGCGAGACGGTGGTGAAAGCCAATTATATATGATAGGTGGCACTTTCGTTCTTCTAGGGTCTTTAGGAGAAACATGCGTAGGGGGCGCGATAAGAAGAAATGTAAAAATCAACTACTGGACTAGGGTTCGACCTTCTATAATGGAATGTACGTCTCGAGGAAGGAGAGTTGCAGGGCTAAGAAAACCTTATCGCAGGAAGCTTCGAGCGTAAAGGTGGCGTAATTACGAAACTTGAAAATCGACAGACCAAAGTTACGCACAGAGAGTTTGCATAGTGAATATGACTAGAACACAAATCAAAGCTTCACTTACCAAGAAACAAGATTCTCAAGGCTGTAAGACGAGCCACGAGAGTTATACAACGTCGATTACATCATCCAACCATCATCAAGCAAACCGCCAACATTGTCCCTACCCATGGACTGCCTGATTTAGATTTAGCCTCTAAAGTAGTCGCTATTCATATCTATTAGATCAGAACGAGAATACGAATGATCTTGAATCCAATAATACTACAGCGCAGCAGAACCGAACATGTGACCATTAATACTATCTTCTCTCTGAAGCGAAGTACTGGTCAATAAATGCTCCTTCGACAGCCCTGCAATGAAGATGAAGTATAAAATCATAACTCCGATCACCTCGTCTACCTTCTTTGAGATCCCTTAGCCACCGGATCCTGAAAAAAAACATTAAAATTATACTGCCATGTATTACTAGAGAATCAAATGAAATGAAATCTCTTCGACTGTGGTGTTTTCCGCTGATACCCTTCAAAGTGCCATTGTTCGCAACCATTGTTGAAAAAGCCAAATGATATTGAGAACGTTGGTGAAGAACTAGCC
>CALNVZ010003426.1:31108228-31179550 GCA_940671915.1 Paracentrotus lividus
AAGCATTCTGAACATGGGATTTAATTTAAATAATAATTCTTAAAAGTAAAAATAAAGCACACCAATACGACAAAAATTTTATTACATCAAATTTTTTTTCACAGACATGAAATAAAAACAAAGGAGGAAGACATATAAATATGAAACAGTCAAAGAAATACTGTCAGTTGGACCCTGTCACTAAAGTTCAAAGGTCCATCTAAAACTAGGTCAAGATCAGAAGTTGCCGGACAGCAGAGTTGTTTTTTTAGAATGATCAATGCAATAGCGTGAACGTCTATGGGTTAAGAGAATGTGTTTGTAACTACATCATGTATGTTGTTCAACACTTTCATCTTGTTTTACAAAGCGCCTCGGAATAGTTTAACTAGACAGATGGCGCTATACAAATGCGTTATTATTATTATTATTATTATTACATGGTTGTGTATGACTAGTTGTCCTACATGTAGAACCAATTGGAACACAAGTACTAGTATGCATGAGTTTACTTGTACTTTCTTACATTTCTAACAGTTCTCACTGTAGACAATTGACTGAGCTTTTTGCCTTTACTTGCTAGTATCAGCAATATTGCAAATTGTAATGGCTCTACAAATCCTATCATCACTTGGCATACACATACCATGCATGAATGTACATTGTATTTGGTGGGAAAATTTGGCAAAACTACCAGCTGAGCCTGCTTGACTGGTCATGTAAGAGAAGGATCACACCACAAATGCTTGATAATATTTGAACTTTGTGAAGTATGCCGAAATTATTGAGTAATGCCTGGCTTCATTGATTACCACATTATTTCAGTTTTGAACTACAGACCTTTTGATAATGTACAATGTCGGGTTGCAATGTGCATACTAATACATGTATGGTTGTACTACAATAACGTGAGAAATGCTTAAAGTACATGTACAATGTAGCTCAATCATCAAAGTAGTAGATATTAGAGGAAACATTTTGTCACATGTGAAAAGTCTATAGGAAAGGGAAGTTAGATACAAAAGCCAACAGATCAGACGAAATGATTTTGAGGATTTGGATGGTTGCAGATCATGATGTGTGTGTCACTGACTTCAATGATGTTCCTTACTTTATGAAAGATGGAGTAAAACAATCATTGAAATAATATTTTTTTTAAATATGAAATTGTAGGCACAATTGTTTACAGAACAAGTCCAAATAATGTCCCCTTAAAAGACAAATTCATCTTTGCTTATGAAGGAGTTTTGGTAAATATGAAAGCCTAATGTCAAACCTCAGAATTTCATTCAGAAAATTTGTAATATGCAAATATTTAATGCAAATTGGGCACTCAATTTTCATAATTGTAAAACAGAGCGTTACGTATGGACATATAAACATAGAAAACAAAACAAAATATGAGATTCAATCAGGGACATGGACCCCTTATCATCAAAAAAATTTAGATAAAAAATTGTGAAATCTAATTAAATGCAATAGCTCGTGTCCAAGCATAAATGTCCCATAACGTAACAAATGGAGGACATTTTGTTAAGTTATATCCAGAATACAACCACTTGAATTGTTGCAACTCTGGAGTTCTAATTTATTTCAGTGGGACAGTATATACATTTTAAGTTTTGAAATTTAATTAACTTTTTAATTTATAGTTAATTAAAATATTTGTACGTATGGAAAATGTGTTACGTAGGGACATTTGTACACAATGTCATGGGGAATTTTGTGGTACAAAGTGAATGAGATAAAAAAAAAAAATTAAGAGTGCTCCCAAAAGTGATTTATCACATTTTTCTGGAGTTATAAGAGTTGCTTTGCCATGATACTTGATCCATGAAAAAAATTAACCAAAAAATTTGGCAATAATGAGAAAATAATGAAAATAAAAAACAATAGAATACATAAGAAATTCACAAACAATGAAAACATAAGAAATAAAAGTGGGAATTGTCAATTTCTTTAAAAATCCTATGAATATGTTCCATACATCATTTAAAAGAAAAAAATCTTTGCTATTTCCATATTTGAAAAAAAAATTGATTTAAAAATATGGATCAAATGTGTGCATTCCTATGGGACAAAATTTGTCCCACGTAACTGTCCCATACGTAACACTCTCGTCCCTCCGATTTTAACAAAGGCTTACAAAAAAGTGACATCATTATGACTCCAAACTTTACAGAAGTAACAGAGGTTGACCTTTCATCACACCAAAACGAACTCAATACATCAGTGGAAATACTTTCAAGAAGTTTTGGATTGAAAAATTTTCTTTAAAAACTTGAATTCCTCTGGTCCCATAACGTAACGCACTACATTTCATGCTATTGCATCAAAGGTCAAAGGTCATATGTCTTCATCTCCTCATCAGTGTATTACTCTCTTTGCATACTATCATGAGGATGAGAAAAAATAGTACCCTTAACCTTCAAAAAGATTTTATAGAGGGTAAAAGGCTCTGAAATGTCCCATACGTACAGTGTAACATGCGGATTATCTTGGACTTGCCCTGTACATGACCATTGAGGACAAGAACTGAGTCCTTATAAAAAACAAGTGGGTTATTAAGATGTAAACATTGTGATGTTGTTGAATGATTGTACTTTTTGACTTAAAAATTGATGGCCCTGTACACTACAGTGTGTATGTTTTTGTTTTTGTTTGTTGTTGTTTTTTTTACCTGAATATATTTAAAATGTGCATGATACTGCCAAACTGTTACATTTTCACACTAAAATACATCTTCAAATTGTACTGAAATATATTGCTCTGAAAATATTTGTTCTTTCGAGTGTAATACCAATCACTCAAGTTCATGTACTGAAGTACTCTAACCCATGATTCATTCCCCTGAGGATTGGTATGCTGTTAAAAGTGAACATTAGAGCACTTCAGATAAATGCAGTGGGAACCTCTTTGTGTTATTATGGGTCAAACAAAGCACTTGAATGATTCATCACTGTACAAACAAGCTCTCTCAATGTCTGAACTTGACACAAACAATAAGAGAATGGAGTACATTGTAGGTTCAGGGAAACCCCCATCTGAGTGGGAGACAAAGAATCCATCATTACCGCCCTGGTTCTCCACACCGCACCCCCCCCCCTCCCCTTCATGTCTCTTTCTCTCTCTTTATCTTGATATGAAGTATCGATGCACATTCTATAGTTATATTGTCATCAATTTATTGATTTTTGTAGCAGACAAGTGTGTTTCTTGGTGTGATTTACGATCTACTGGTATCCAATGGTATTGAATTGCATTCAATATTAAAATCATTGATTTCCCACATTTTCAAAATGAGCAAGACAGTACTGTAGGTCCACATCTACATGAAGGCCAACCTGTTAATTGAAAAAAAAAAGGAAAAGGGAATTAGAAAAACAAAAATATCAATATTAAAGAACGATACAACTTGATAGATGTATTTTGCATATATTGCAAAAGTATTCATAGTATGTTCTAGAACATATTGATCCACCTGTAATTCCTTTTTTCACAATTTTTTTCATTCATGCAAGAAATTATTCAATCATACCGAATCAATGTACAAAGTTCATGTGCTCTTTATTCAAAACACGATATTGGACAGATGGTCAATTTGTACACAAAATCTGGAGCGACACGCATCTTTGAGCAAAAAAAATTAGCTGCGCCATATTGCTTCTGTGAGGTGTTTACATGAAACCCTGTGAACAGTGCTTGGCCAATGCGCTCCACATGGAGGCCATCAAATCAAGCTAATAAAACTCAACTCTTTTAAAATCACACCAAGTTCTGTTTACAATCAAACAAATTTCTGCCAGACTTCTATTGTGCCTGTGACAGTTGAGTGAGCTACGCAGTGCTCTACTGTGTTTCTCAACAAACTCTGTCTTTGAGTACTCAAATGAGATTAGGACAGATTATCCATCTTAAATCTGTGTGTGATGTTGGATTATAATTTAAATTTTAGAGATCTGCAAACTCACAATACAAACTGTATGAGTGAGCATCAGAGATAGCAAGTTCAGAAAGTACACTCAATTGTTGTATCTGTTCAACATTCTAGGCTAAGTATAAAGAAAATGTAGAACATTGCAAGTTAGAATTCAACTGCATTCATGCATGAAGCTATGTACTAATTAGCTCCATGATTCATGTACAATGTACTAGTAAGTCATTTAAGTGATTAGAGCAAATTAACCACCTTAATCCTTAAAGTGATCAAAGGGATTTAGGTTTCATTGTTTCTTTACTACTCAAGGCCTACAGTACATGTACTGTGTACATTATACATGGAAGCATGTACACATAATTTTGAGATGCAATTTTTAAATTAAAGTTCAGACATAACTTCATAATCCTACAGAAGTTACAATCTACACATTGATTGGCTTTGTTTGATTAGGCACCTTGAAAATGTGCAATGTTTTTGTTTTGTCTTTGTTATTGTTTTGTTTTTGTTTTTCTTTTCTTTGCTTTACATATAAAATGCACTTCGTTTTTGTGCTCAAACCCAGACCCTGATCTTCAAAATAACATGTTGTATGTACATACATGTACATTGTAGGCTAAGCCTAAAATATAGCGCTTGGGTTGAACTTTACAATGTACATGTACATGGTCCTTGTCTTTGAAATTGTGAGTCATAACCTAGCAGCAGGTAAGACCATACATATACATGTCAGTTTAGATGACAGAGATACATGTACCTTGGTCCTTGATCATAGTGAATCTTCGTTAAATAAGAAAGATTGATGAGTTTGATGACATCCTTTTATGTGAAGACATCTTGTACAGTGGTCAGTGAGTTTCCTGCCCAGAACTTCACATGGCACTACTACCAACTGTCTACGTAATGACATCATGTATCGTAGGCTTCTTTAGAAGACCAGTAGTGAGATGATTAAGATGCCTTGACTCTTTGTCATAAGGATAAGAATAGATGTTAATTTAAAGAGAGATTGATGAGGTCCTTTAAGATGGAGACAGTTTCACTGGTAGTAAATTATAGGCTGGATGATTCTTCCCGTAGAGATGTACATGTAGATGTGCACTTTAATTAGCAAGACAGTCTGGATTTAAACAAAGTACAGTGGCGATAATTCTTTACTAAAAAATTACATTTGTACGACATCTGATTGCTTTATTTGATAATAATTAAGATATTGGCTATCCTCATTTTCAAGTTCAATATCAGAACAGGGTCAAAATAAGGACAATTTTTGCTGACTAATGCATGAAATGATATCATTCAACCCATGATCAGTTTAATAGAGATTGATTTATTTCTAAAGATTGTTGGATAGACTTACATGTACATGTAGAGTGACTCAGTCATTATCAAATTTGTCTTATTCCAAACCCATCCCACATTCATCTTGTCAGACCAAATGATGTCAATAAAAGGACATCAACCTTCTTTAAAAGTATGTTTTTGTCTCTTTGTGGTACATCTTGTGTATTTGATGCTAATAGAAGTGTGGATATTGAACTTGGTAGTAATTGTGTTTGAAACCACTAGCTATTTTTTCTTGTGATGACTAAGGTTTCATATTTTTGCATGCATTGTTGGTTGTGGATTAAATGTAGAATGTGGTTGCACCCTGCCACATGATTTTACGCAGTAATATAATTTACTAGTTTAAAGCTGGTGTATAGTTTCAGGAGGCAGAAAAAATTATTTTGATTCACATTAAGATAAATTATGATAGATTGAATCCTATAACCAGGCCTCTACAAAAATTTTATTTTTCGCTTGCCCTATCGGGCAAGTGAAATTTGATTTTGCTTGCCCACAAGAAGAAAACACTTGCCCGGATTTTCTTTTCATTTTCTTTGTTTAGACCTTAATCATGATTCTATTCTTGCTCAACTACCATCTGAGACCTAATAAGAGTCCATAAACGACAAGCGTATACATGTAGGAAGATTGCATACAAGAATATTTAGCAATTTCTTTTTGTGTGATATTTTGTGTGATTCATATTCTCAAACACATATTTTATTGTGTTTTTTAGGTGAAATGTCGCACATACAAATAATAATATCTTTCTCTCAAATCATGGCTTGCCCGATCGGGCAAGTGAATTTGATCTTTACTTGCCCACCAGTGGTTTTCACTTGCCCCGGGCAAGCGGGCAAGTGGGTTTGTAGCGCAATTATAGTACTTGAAATCTCGTTTTAGTGTCTTTATTTCATAATATAAGGATAAAAAAAGATAAGTCGGGGACCCGTCACAGGTTAGCGCTCACGTGGAAAACCAATGGGGATTCTCTTGTGTGGGTGTTACACACAGATCGTTCGCACTAATTCACGCCGTAACCTCTGGCGTGCGAATTTGTCAGCAGAGGTCTAAACGGCAGTTGGATTGTGCTATATTCGAACTTTATAAATGAAATTCATCAGAAATATTGAAAGGAATGTCACAAGATCTCTCACACATATCTTTTAGTGCAATGTGGACAACATGTAACTACATTTGATCGGTTTTGTGCCAATTCCTTTTTTGCTACCAAAACTATACACCAGGTTTAAAAACAAATTTATGTATTATGTATTTATCAGTTTATAGCATAAGGTATAAAGAAAGAAGACATTTTGTGCCCTAAATACCCGTAAATTGTACACATTTGAAGTGTCTGTTGACAAACTTTAAATAGTATTTTTATGATAATAATCCTGTTGTGAAAATCGTTTCATCACCTCAGTTTATTGATTATTTAATGAATGAACTGTCTCTTTTCTTCCCCTTTCATTTTTCTTGTAGTTTCCGCAGAGTTCTTGGTCCCAACTGTCAGGACTCGTCTGGCTACACACCCCTCCATCATGCTGTACTTAATGGACACAGGTAATAACAATTATAATCATATATCTTTTTGAGTTTCTGAGAGTGTACCTCACCATAGAATTTAAAGAACAAATATTTTAATTATATTGTACATACATGTCCATGTATGGATCCATTTACACAGTCTAAATGCCAGAGCCCTTATAATAAGCGATAATGAGAAGATTTATCGAGCGGGCCCTCTAGCGTTCACCTGACGTAAACGCGAGTTAAAATTAGCCGGATCTTCAGTGAGAATTGTAGGGGTGCAGTTTCAGCTCTGTATTGGTCGATAACTTCAGTTATCATGGCATCTTCCAGTGGTAAGTTATTCTTCAGAATTTTCTCGACAGTTTGATACATAATTTATCATATTTAGACAATTTTAAAGGACCGCATTCACCGCTCTGATTGGCATTTATTTTGGTCATATTTTAACTACGATTTTGAGCTGTAAATTTCACTTTTGGCTCCTGACTCTGGTACATAACCGAATTCTTTGGCTTGATATTTGTCCGAGAGAGGAAAAGTCGCTGATCACAATATGTTAAAACCAAACTGACGCAATATCATCTTCTATTTTTATTTTATAGTATCTAAGACCTCAAAAATTGAAAAAATCCTCATTTTGACCGGAAGTCAGCGATCTGCCCATTACATATGGCGCGTAATTCTACGAATTCTGTGGGATTTCGGCCAGTTCACGGCGTCTGGTGGAGAATCTCTATCGGTCCCACTAGTGGAAATATTTGTCATGTTTAATACGGAAATGTTTTCGGAGTAGCATTCCTCTGAAAATACTAGGGAAGGCCTAGTTTTAATTACATCTTGTCTTTGTCAGTGTCATTCATGTCATCTTCAGATTGTACTCGTAAAGTTACAAGCATGTTGATTTGAGAAACAAGTGACTAACTTAGTTGTAAAAAAGCTGTTCAGTTTTACAGATCCTACAATTTTTGTATTTTTTGTTAACGTCACATAAATTGTAAATGTTGTGATTGATCATTTTTATAATTATATTATTTTCGTTCACCAATGCATGTTTCAAATTTCATGGATATTCAATTAAGCGTAAGGCTCAAGAAATTCTCCAAATGAAATGGGGATGAAATTATTGTCTAGACTATGACCTATTTTATTTCATTTATTTTTTTTAATTATTATTTTTTTTTATTTTAATAAAACGTAAAATCGATTTATTTTACCCAGGCATTAACATGTGTAATTGTTTTGTATATTGGTATTACAGATCTTTATGATGATGATGCTTGCTACCTTTGACCAGTACCTAACCTCGGCTGTGAGATTCTTGAGTGATTCCTTTTCTGACTTCAGTGCAGTCAACAGTCCCAGTCAGAACGCGTAACGAAGACCAGAAAAAGAAGCTAAAATATACTATTTTTTTTTCAATACCTAGTTTAACAATTAAAAACACTGAGAAAAGGATAAAGTATACTCCTTTTTTTTTAACCTGCAAATAAAAAAATTGAGAAAAAAAAATTACACAAAAAAAAAACCATGGTTACATCCCAGTGAATAAATAGGTCTAAATTAATTACTAAAAATCAGCCTTACTGTTTGTTTTGACAGTTGATTTTTATTTTTGTTCATTTCGACGTCAGATGAGAAGCAATAATTGTACCTTTCTGATACGTCAGCTTTTTGAAATTCAACTATGTTTTAGCCAGGTCTGTTGACTCATAATTAATCGAGAGTTGATCTGATCTGCCATAATGAATTTGAAAATACACAATTAAGCCATGCGTTTTAATTCGGGCCCCTGTTGTGTGACACACCAAAATTTGTACTAATCATGCAATCATTTCCATGAAAGTGGCAGTACTTTTAAAAGATTTATATTAACCCCACAAAAGTATATATTTTCTGGCAAGCAACTGACATGTCTGAGGAGAGTCAGAAATGCCTTGAACAATTAACATAGGTGGCGCCCTTTGAAAGTTATTATGCAATCTAAAGCCTGAAAAATTCATGAAAAAAGATGGCTTCGAAAAAATTTGGAAAAAAAATTGCTTTACCCTACAAATTATTTACTGCAGGATGAACTCGTCACATTTAGACCTTTCCAAACATGTATAACTTTCCTATTATACCCTGGGAGAGTTACCAGCTTTGTGCTCCAGGCTGGAAAAGACGACTTTTGAAAATTTCAATTTTTAAGAAAATTGTTACCTTGTTGCGCGTTCTAAGTATGTAACTTCACTGTTTAAATACAAGAATGTAATGAAGGATCCTATATTGAATCTGGTAAGGCAGATAGAAAATAGGCCACACAGTAGTACAGACATTGGGTGAAAGTCCTTTGTCTGGGTAAACATTATTAACCGTAATTCCTATATAAAGCCCTTTAGCTGGAAAGAAATTACGTCATTCAATAAGTTAACATTCACAGTGTACAACACTAAAACCTGTTATAAATTGCTTTTATACTTCAAAAAACAAGGGCTAAAAACATGTTGCAAGTGTTTCAGTGGAGGTGAATGCCCATTTGCAATAAAAAAAAAAATCCATCTGAACGATGATTTAAACTCTGTTTACACACATGTACCATATTTGCTGCGCCGCTCCTCCTGCGCGGGCTCCTCCTCCCACCCCTGCCTCTCGTTAATTAACCAGTTAGATTACACAGACAATTGATAAAATTTAAACATTTTAAAAAAACATGTATATTGTTGCCCTACATGAGGCGTAAGTTTAACCCTAATCAGACTGAGGGGGGGCCATCATGGCCCCCCCTCGACGATTTTCGCGACCGAGCTCCGCCGCACGAAATTTTCTGATGCGCCGCTTGCTGATTTTACTTTACCTAGTCTCAGCGCTCTTTTAAACCATTTTTCGCAAAAATCGCGTACCGCGACACGCTGCACGATTTTCAAAAAATATCCGTCAGACCTAAATGGCCTCAAAAACTGATTTTGGTACAAAGTCAATGGCAAATTGATGTTTTCTCACGCTAATTCATAAAGATATGATTTTCACTTTCACTGCTGAAACAATTTATTTAGCATATTATGCTTTAAAAATGTTCTCTTAAATGATTTTGCACGTAAAAAAAAGAAGAAAAACAAAGTTTGAAAAAACAAGGAAATACAAAGAAATTCATAAACAATAAAATACATAAAGGAACATACTATAAATAATCCCAAAACGAGCAATTTTTTTCTAGTACAATTAGTAAGAATGTCTTAAGGAAAGAATAATACACAAAATTAGCGATTCTAGGAGCTTTATTTTTTCCAATTGAGCAAGAAAGTATGATTTCATGCATATAAATTAGCATAATTAATTCATATAAAAAAATCATAATTATTTTGGAAAATTAACAGCGCAGTCTTGTAGATACATGGTCACTACATCATGCCAATTTTCGGCATCAGCTCGCTGACGGCGATCGGCAAGCGAAAATCTTAGGGGGCCATCATTGGCCCCCCCCCAGTCTTTGGACAGCTACCCAAAACACCCCAGGTTGATTAGGGTTAGACCAAATTCAGCTATATAGTGTATAGTTTTTAAGTAGTCAAAAACAAATCGTATTGAGGATGCGATGTCACAACTCCACCTTTTTAGGCCCCACTCAAAACGCTAGTATGGCCCATAAGTGAATGTAAGAAAAGAAAAACATGTACTCCCTCCTGAAAAGGACATGTGACATCGACGTGCAGGTTGTATTACATGATATAAACATTTTTGCAAACTCAGATATTGAAGTCTGACTAATTCTTTTCATAAATGTTCTACAGTTTACAGTTGCCGGATCCGGGTGCTACATGGACGAGGGCCAATTGAGCGCAGGTCCAAGTTCTGAGTCTGAGTATTGTCCAACAGACGGATGACCAATGAGGCGAGGGCTCACGAGTCCGATGTTTCCCACAGCACGATGGCCCACCGAGGCACAGGGTACAACGAGTTATTTTTCTCCATGTTATTTTCAAATATGAATGTCGGTACTCCGTTAAAAAAAAATACTCGGCCTCATGGGCAAGAATCGAGCTCGGACCCCTCGCTCTCGTGGCGCTGGGCCTTGTGGAAGATCCCGTGTGCATCCACCCATCTCATGTTTTGGAACTGTTCATTTTGTCAATTTTTTACGTGGCGACGCCCCACTTTTGTCATAATGCTGGATCCGCCACTTATCTTGATCTTTATGAACTACTTTAATTTTGTAAAATGGTGAGAACGGTTTGGAGTGGCATTTAGGTGTACCATGTCGAGACTTTGGGAAGTGGTGAGGAGATGGTGATTTCTGGGAATGGTGCTTAGAAAGAGGACGGAAATGATGTCAACATGTTAGGAAGAGACGAAATGAATCAACAGAAAAAGATCTCGCTATGAACGAGTGATCAGAAGTGATGCTAGAAATAGGAGTGATCATTGGAAAAAACAAAGTATGAGAATAGAACAAACAAAAGTTGAATGAAAGATGGTATGGTTTTGTGTGATATTTTTCTCTTTTGTGGCGAAATACGACATTTGCTCCCAGCGACAATGTTCATTCAATTTCGTAAACTAAATTAAGCCCTGAAATAAATGCCATACACCTGACATTAAACTTTGTGAGAAATTATTGGAGAACCCGGAGCAAACGTCGCATCATTTTGGTATGGAGAGCAGGTAGTTTTAGAGTGGAGATGGGGGAGGAATGGGGACTGTGAATGATAATGATCACAATGTCTAATAATGTTTCCAAATACAGTCCACCATGCTTAATTTTGCACTCTGTGGGGACAAGAACTAGCTTTGATTGATGAAGGGTTACAAAAAAATAGAAAGTAAAGAGAAGATTCCTTGAAAAGCCAGTTTAATTTTAAGGTTGACTGTTCTTTACCTAAGATTCTTGAGGGTCCACGAGTCCGAGGATTTTTCCCCTGAGGCCAAGTATCTACGAGGCCGAGGATTTTTTCCATATATATATATTTTTTTTTTTATCAGCAGAAAATTATAATGCAAGAAAGTATAATGAGAAAAATCAGTATTGTTGACCCTCGGTCTCATGGGGGAAACTTTGGCTTCCTGAACAATCAATTTCGTGGACATCCCCCATTCTTGTGCCCTTATTCAGTTTGATGTAATAATTGGTTTGGTACCGTTTGTGAAGTTAAATTTAACAATTAAAAAAATAAATAAACAACTAAATGCAGAAGGAATAACTTGAACATAGTAAAACCTCATTTTTCTCTTTCTAATACATGCACAGAATAAGTATTATTAGGCAACGATTTCACTTTGTCAGCAGTATGTACAATACGCAAAAATGACCTATATTGTCGATTTTAGCCTTTCAGCCCCCCCCCCCACCCAACTAAGCCCCTCCACTTTCAAAAACGTTCCGGTGGCCCCAATGATCTAAAATATTCAGGAGAACTGATTCACATCACTTAGAAAAGGTAGCTAATCAAAAACATTTTCCAATTTCGACTTTCCAGGGTTTATTAAGTACATGTAGATCTATATCTAGTTATTAAACTCGTTGTGGTCAGTATGATGACTTCCACTGACATAGTATGACTATGAGCGAGTGATGTTGCAATATCCAGATCCGCGTGATTAGAACACCAAACGTACACTTGGACTAGGATTGAAGTTCATATCGAAAAAGGAAATAATAATATATTACGTCTTGCAGCGAAATATGTTTGATATAACTAGCATTAGATGGGTTATAATTCACGAAACGTCGTTGATTTGTGGAAAGGTAGAGTTGGAAAAATAGTGTAATTCTCCGTGACAAAACCAATCTACGCACAATACACTGGATAACTCGAGCAACATCACGTCATCACCATGTGACTACGATCATCAGCTGACGCTGTTGACCAATCAGAGCGTTTATTCTCGCACCGCAGATGAGCGTTGTTTCGGATCGGTCACGATGAAAGTTGGTGTGAGTTTTAGTGGCTCCTGACTCTGGTACATGATTAATAACATGATTTTGATATTTTGTTTGTATGAGTAATATCTATGCTTTCCAAAAATATCAATTATCTGGTTGACGCAAGTATTTTTCACTGTGAAAATCATCCTTGTTTCCGATTGCTTTTGTTTTTTTCCGTTATGCAATGTATAGGCTTGATATCATTCCCGATCACTATAAACTGCATTTTTTTATTGAATAGATCAAAGTACAATGTCTTATGATGAAATAGAGACCTTGTTTGTGAAAATTGAACAATTCATAGGGTGTAAAATATTGATCTGCGCGACCGTCTCAAAACACGCATTTTCTGCGATGACCGATTTTCATGAATCACGTTTCTCGATAAAAGGAGGCTCCGTTCGGAATCGCCGGGCGAGCTGACTGTACAAGCACTTGTTTATATTGTATATTTTGAGCCAAAGGATGTTAAAAATCAAACCATAGCAGTTTAAATACCTGGCTCTCAACGTTACTCTGGTTTTGTTTGGCGTGAAGGTCAAATAACTCACATTTGACATATGATTTCAACCATTTTGGTAATAATAGTTGGCGATGCTTCCTTTGCAGTCTGCATTTATTTTTCCTGTCATTGCCCAGAACAAAACCTCATGTGTAAAACCAGAAATAGCTGTGGTTCTGTTCATAAATGTCAGTCTAGGGAGAAGTAGTAGCAAGACTTCAGATTGTGGCAGCCTAAGGTTTGAAAGGGGTAGGATTATGGGGGTAATATTTAGGGTGAAATTGGGGATTTCCTGAGCTTCCTTAGAAATTTGACAAGCTGACTGGAGCATGCTGGCAAGGAAACTGCAAGTCTGCTCTCAGTACGCATCTCATTTGTATAATGATTTTATTCACATCATGTGATAATGGAAGGTTCACTGGCTGAATGTCATTAAAAAATAATTTTCCTCTGGTTTTGGCCAAGTTTAGACCTTTCATTGCCATTTTATTTTCAGACATTTTTACAAACTTTTTCAAATTACATTACTACAAAATGTAACTGTTGGAGATGAGCTGATTTTGCTATGTGTAATACACAGTTCGCATAGACCTCAGCTCGAATATATTCGGGCTTTATAGTCCTCAAATAAAGTTGATTTATCGCTAGGTTAAAACTACAACATATTTCTGGAGGAAAATAATTTCTTCAGTGGAATTCAGGTTCATTTTTGGATGCAGGAGTATTAATCTGAAAACCTGTTAAACATCAGAAATGTCAAGTTCTTGAAAAGAATATAGCATGACTGAAAGTTCAGTTTTTGAAATGACCACATTGGTATGATTTGTAATTGACATATATTTAGCTTGGCAAATTTGCCATAACCCTTTGGCCTTCAACTTGAATATGATTACTCTCTACATGTAGACTATTAAGAGAATTATGGAATGTAGGTGACCTCTTGACCAGTAAGGGCTTAGGGTATTTGTTGACCTTATGAATTATCACATAAAATTGTAGGTCACTTAGTAGTGACCTACATGTACATGTACATTGCTAAAATACAGTGGCTTGAGAGGTGATGATGAAGACTTTGTGGAAGGGACATGAAAGAACTACATATAGGCCTACATAATTTGTAGATCATGATTTAGGGTTAAAATAGTATACATGTATATTGCAATAATCTTTCTCATGCAGTCTATTGTGGGAGAGAGATGATTCAAGTTCTAGGCCTACCCTGCAAAATTGTAATTAGAGAGGATGATTACCCCCCCCCCCCCATTAAATGCATACAGAAAAAGGAAATCTTTCACATTTTATGGCTACATTGTATCTGGGCCCTTCTCACTGAAATCATTTTAAATTTTGTTATATATGTTGACTTCCATGAATCCAACCTTGATTATTCCTTGTATAAATATTTGATGTCCTTGTGTGCATTGTTTACCAAATTTACATTAAGGAATGCCTCAAGTACCTACATGTACATGGCATACATGTAGCCTTCAGCATGAATTGTACTTTTTGCGCGAGTACATGTACATGTAGGCTACAAGTACAGTGTAGGACTACATGTAGGCTTAAAGCTCAAATCTTCCTTTATCATTTATGTTGGGTTCCTCCGTAAATACATAAAAGGATTTTTCTGTTTTATGTATTTTTTTTAATGACATAGTATAACGTAGAAATAGAACATGAAAAATGGTATTTGGACCAGAAAGTAAATACATGTACACATGTCATCTGGCCCCTCTTCAGTAGGCCTACACATGTTTCAAACATACATGTGTACAATTATACAATGTAGGCTATGTATGTACAATGTATGTATATTTTATACAATAAGTATTTATTGGGCATCACCCGATGACAGCCAATAACTTTTGAGTGAATCTCAAATGAAAATATTATCTACATGTATGTACATTGTACAAAGAGCTCATTTCCATTGACAATACCAATCATAATCACAGGTTTACTGCATGGATAGGAGTTCATCAATTGATATGTATGCAGTTTACATGTAGGCCTACGTATTACAAAAAATGAGATGTGCTGTAGAGATTGTTTATTTATGTGTAAATCACTGAAGCACGACATCATAATAAACAAACTATTTCTGCATTCCAGTGCAAGGTCAAAATCCTGTCGTCTGAAGTGTTTTTGTGGTTTCAGAACCAAGGAAACATATTTAACACCACATTAATAAAGCTCTGTATGTTGAAGGGGAAGTTCACCCTGGAAATTTATTGGTTCTAAGAAACACAGATAAATAAAATAAAAACATGTATATGAGTGAAAGTTCGAAGAAAATCGACCAAAAAATAGTGAAGTTATGAATATCCAAAGTTTTGATTACATGTAGGCCTATGTATGTGACGTCACGTGCGAGCAGCTCTCCCATATGTTGTGTATGTAAATTCCATAAATTTGTCTTTTTTTTTCATGGTTCTTGATAAAGGAATGGGTTGAATTGATAGAGGTTTGTATATGAACATATTTTTGATGATATATCAACCACCCAGGTGAAATAAATAATATTTTTGGGAGAAAATGACACTTTATGGAATTTACATTAATACATAACACATAGAATGGGGGGCGCGATGTCCGGACACTTAACAAAAATTAAGCCTGGTTTTTCGTCTAAGAATTAAGCCAGAAATGTATGCTGAATACTTCTTATCACCATCAATATTTGTTCTCCTCAATATTATCTGACATTTTGTGCTGAAAAACTTCAAAGATATTGATTTAAAACCCTTTCAAATAGCTGGTAAAAATTGAGTGTCCGGACATCCAGCCTGTCCGGACATACAACAACTGGGTATACATTGTAGGAGAGCAGCTCGCATATGACATCACAGAACCAAAAATTTAAACATCCATAACTTCGTTATTTTTTGGTCGATTTTCTTCAAACCGGCATTCATATTTTTCTTTTATTTTTCTGCATTTTTAGAATCCAATTTAAACCCAGGGTGAACTTCCCCTTTAATTTTAGAAACAGAGAGTTGTTGCTCTCAACTTCAGAATTTATTTTTGGCAGTTTACATTGTCTGTCTACATTCTGAGCATCTGCTGAGAGCATCAACAATTACAACATAATTGAGAATATTCTACAAATGTAAACAAAATGAAACAAAAAATATGCTCATTTAACTTTGTGAACAGTTCACCCCACCCCCACGCACCCCTGCCCACCCCCACGCACCCCTGCCCACCCCTACCCACCAAAGAACTATACACTGTGCATTTTTGTCAAGAAATATTCTCAAAGACAATGCTATTGCATACATGTAGGCTTATTAAATACTTTTATAAGTTTTTTTTTTTTGGGGGGGGGGGTAATAGAATAAAGTTGATGTTGTCATTGATCATTTCCAATGTTATTATCCAATGACATTTTTAAAATAAAGTTCCTTGTTGTTATCATACAATGTAGGCCTACATAGAAACCCATTTTGGATACTGAGACCAATTATCAGGTATCGAGAGGACAGGAAACTACTCCAAAACAGGAAGCTATGCAACCAATCTTGCCAACCCTCAACAAATACATGTAGGCTTAGGCTTGATATACATTGATTTACATTTTAATATACAATGTAACTCAGTGAATTATAATGCAGACCTACATGTACATGTACTTGTAAGGTACATGTTCAGGTCTACCAGTAAACAATAGGCTCAACAAGAGCTTTTTTCTTTTATAAATAAAGGGGAAGTTTTAAAATTTTGTCAGTTTTAGGACAAGGCCATTTTTTCCATTTGGTATGTTTTCTCTCAATATTACACTCTCAAAACGCTGGTAAAAAAAATGCATATTAAAACCAGTTGGTTAAAAATATTAACCAATAATGTATTAAAAAGAAAAGTTGGTTAAAAAACAAGTTGGTTAAACGTGAAAAAGCATGGGTTGGTTAAAAAAAGCCCAATTCCATTTTTAACCAATAGTTGGTTAAAAATATTGGTCACGTGGAAGAAAAACAACCAATGGGAAACGCGGATTTAACAAAGATACGCGCTCCGCTCCTCGCGCTAGAAATCCTGCGATTTTCATTTATACACGTAAGATATAGTGCGCCTATTCATTGCACGTACTTTGATCGCGACGACAACAAGGTTACACAAGCTGACTGCTGGTCTGGCTGGACCTATCTTGACAATCTGATCAAAGTACATGTATATTGGTAGGTAGAAATGACTTGAAGAGTATAGGTCTGTGATATAGGACTAACATGCATTATGTTTTGGACTACATTGCCAGTACGGTTTTTAATTATTTCGGTTGAGACGTTAGACCTAACGTTAGGTATTAAACTTGCTTGAAATTTATGCAACTCCGGTCTAGAATCTAACGTTAAATACTTCGCTCTCCAATCAGCTTGGTCTAGGACTAAGTCTTGAGGTCATAGATTTAGTTGGCTAAATATTTAGAACTAACTTGTTACGTTAGAACCATCACTTGCATCTAAATTTAGCCTAAATATTTTTAGACCTCTCGATGTGGATAGTCCAATAGATCTAGGCCTAGAGTCTACTTGATTAGTTTAAGAGTGATGACCTTGGAATCTAAATGTAGAATCTAACATTAGGCCAACATCTCATTTCTATATTCTAGATCTATAATTAGATCCAGTTAGATCTCACCTACTGGACTAAATTGTAGACCTAACGTCTGAACCGAAGTAATGATACTGTACTGGACCAATACTTAGGCAACTGTAGGCCTACTCTATATATTTAGGCCAACAAATAATGCATGTAGTCTAATAATACAGGCATAACTCTTCATGTTATTTGTACCAATACTTTGATCAAATTGTCAAAAGGCCGGTCCAGTCCGGTCTATCGCTTGATTTTTTTTTAACCAACCATGATGTATTAAAAAAAGAAATTAACCAATTACACTGTAAGTATTAAAAAATTTTACCAACTAGGGTTGGTTAAAATATTTTAACCAACTTTTTATTAAAGTTTTAATACATAATTGGTTAAATTTTAACCAACTGGGGTTGGTTAACGCGTTTAACCAACAGTTGGTAAGTTCATATTTGAACCAACGGTTGGTTAAAATTTTGCCCGGTTGGTTAAAATTTTTCTGAGAGTGTACTTTACAAATTTTTATTTCTGGAAAGGGCACCAAAATCTCTAAAGGCCAAAAAGGGAATTTTTGGAAGGGGCACTACTTAGAGGCCAGTGAGGGGCATCTAAGGCCATGGCCTGAAGGTCTTCAAATGGTTAAATGAAAGCGCTGAATACATATTCAAACATGTAGGCCTACAAAATGTACATAAAGGAACTTGAAAAAATAATTTAAAGGGGAAGTTCACCCTGGAATTTTATTGGTTTTAAAAAAAGGAGACAAATAAAAGAAAATTATGAGTGAAATTTCAAAGAAAATTGACCAAAAAATAGGGAAGTTATGAATAATTAAAAGTTTTGATTATGTGACATCACTTGCTAGCAGCTGTCCCATGTGTTGTGTATGTAAATTCGATAAATTTGTTTATTTTTTTCATGGTTCTTGATATAGGAATGAGTCAGTTTGACAGAGGCATGTAAATGAACATACATGTGGGTTTGATGATATCGACCGCACAGGTGAAATAATTAATATTCTTCTGAAAAAATGACACTTCATGGCAGCTCGCACGTGACGTCATATAATCAAAACTTTAAACATTCATAACTTTGTTATGTTATGGTCAATTTTCTTCAAACCTCCACTCATTTTTTCTTTTATTTTTCTGCATTTTCAAAAACTAATCCAAAGCCAGGGTGAACTTTCCCTTTATAACAAATATTAGTTGAGTATTTACAAATTCATATCTAAACTCAAACAAAACATATCCTGCCTACTATATGTGATATATGTTTGAACTGAGAATGTGCTTCACTTTGAAAATACGATGTGACATAGGCCTGGCTGAGAAAAACTTTATGTACAGGTCTGTATACAGTTTTCGTAGAGAAAGGTTCAGGAGGTCATTGGTATCCCTTGAGCCATGTATATTTAGAGACAGGAATCGTCTGAGCCATAGCTCTGGGAGAAAGGAGATGGAGGGTATTAAAGGAAAAGGAAGGGGGCTAGCCACATCAGATCAAAGGATGTATAGTCTGCAATCATAAACTTTTAATTTTTAAATTTTTAAATTTGAACATTGTACATTTTTTTTTTGGGGGGGGGATGCCTCGTAAAAACTGTTTTCTTTCTTCAGATGTCCATGTTTTCTAATGCTTTGAAATGACCTACATGTACCCCACCAAAAAACGGAAAATCATTTGACTTTCCAACATGCATATTGTGTACATTATTTGTAGGTCAGAGTTTGCTGGAAGGGGGGGGGGGGTGGGGTGTGATAACTTCTTTATAAACTTGTGTTTTAAATAAAAAAGTGAGCTGATCAAAGACAATAAAAATGACAACATAGTTTTGATGTAAACAGAAGTTATGATTGTCCTGTAAAGAGAAAGCAGCACTTTTCTCTTTCCTATGTCAAAGCTAAATATATCATGAAAGTGAAACTTTCCTCCATTCAATTCCCTTACCCCAAATACTTATGAAACTGTCACTTTCTACCACTTTCACCCCAAATATTCTTATACAAATCTTTTACAATTCTTCTCCCATTTCGTCATGAGAGAAGCATTGAATTTTTTTAGAAAGAATTTAGTTTCAACCGGGGGTGGATACACTCTCTTGCTATGCTTGCTGTGTATCCCGTTTCGCCATACCAATCTTCCACCGCTAAATGACTGGAATTCCTGCCTGATTCACGACAACCACCCCTGCAGTCGGTTCACGTCCAGGTTCGGGATTGATTTCGACAGCAAGTGGAAGAGAGCACACCGGGGCCAGGGGAGGGTGTTATCCTAAAATTGGATGTGAACTTGAAGCACCTCAGCATGCTCCCTGGGTCAAGCAGTGTGCATGCTATTTTAGAAAAGGTGTTCTGAATTAGGCCTCCTTCTTCCTTGCTGTTTACGTGCAAAACCTCATGAAGTTGATGTTCATACAATTACATGTATAGGCTACACGAGCAGGCCCCCTTCTACATTTTTGTGTATATCATGGGTTTGGAAGTAATAGCCAATACATGTAGGCCTACATTGTATTCCATGATGTATTGAAAATTATTTCTTGTAATATTTTTACAGTCCATTATAAAACTCCCAAGTCAGTATTGTGCCTACCAATCAACATCAATTACCTCTTGCCAGGGAAGCCTGCAATCATGCAATTAGGAGCTGATAACACCATACACATTAGAGCCTACTGTAAAGTCCCTCATTAATTTACTGCTAACTTGGGCTATTACGTTTATGCAGGTGCGTTTACATAAAATATAGTTTGTTCGCTACAGCAGTCATACATGTACATGTACATTGTACCATCTTCGGACATGATTTCTAGAATTTGTACAATGTACAAAGCAATATTTCTTATTTGTTGTGGAGTAATCAATCAAATAGCAAAAATATTTGTAACAATTTTACTAAGAAAAAAATGTTACATTTATTTCTGCTACATGTATTTGATCCATAGATTTTGGGTATTCAAATTGTGGAAAAGAGGAGGTCTTTATGTTTATGTTTTTTTTTTTTTTTTTAATGTTTGGTCATCCACCCCCTCCCCCCCCCCTCCCCCCCCCTTCCCCCCCATACAATGTTTTGGCCTGGTATGAGAATGAATTTGCCTTGGCTATAATTGTCCTGCATTTAGGCTTGTAACAATTTTCTCCTTCAGGAATGATTTGCATTTTATTAGTTAATACCAAATGGTCAAAAGGCCACACGATGTGCAAGAACGCTTTCACGAAAGGGCCCTCTATAAAAATGGAGTACTGTATAAGTGGTTATTTTCGCGGTGACTTTATTTTCGCGAATTTCGCGAGTCAGTCATCGCGAAAAATTTCCACTTCATTACAAGGCTATTTATGGTAATGAAATCATCACCAAAATCGCGAAATTTTGCTCCCGCGAATTTCCCCAACTGGTCAAAATCGCGAAAATATCTGTACGCGGAAATATTGGCTTATACAGTATTTATTTTTACTTTCTATCTTTATAGAGATGCAGTACAGATGCTTCTCAAGTTTGATGCCTCACCTACAGTACCTGATAACAGAGGGAGCAACCCCCTTCATCTAGCAGCCTGGACTGGTAACGTGGAGATCGTACAGACCCTTCTGACCATGACGGTTGGTGTCAGCAAGGATCAAGTCAATGAGCAGGTATAGGAGAATGAGTTCTTACTTTTAATTAAAAGCAGCTCTCCTTTCTAATTGTTCTTATTAAGTACTGGATTAAAAAGTTTGAAGACCCTCCGAGGTTAAAAAAATAAGACATGGCAGTCGGGCCTGCAACGACCAGTAATGTTGCAGCAATGCATAATGTCACACTGACGCATCTGTCTGGGTCCAACCTGTGGCGTCACCATCCGAAAGACGTGACTGGGATACGAACCCTTGGGTCGATCCGCATCAATTTGTGGGCTGATTTTCTTTTTTTCACAACGTAAACAATGCAAAGGATTTCAGTTATTTTCGCTAAGAAGTCCCACAAACTGATAAGAATGGGACAGAGGGTCAAATCCAGTCACCACTTTCGGATGATCACATCAAATATTGGTCCCAGACATAAATAATGCGTTTTGTGACCAGATCGTGACATTATGTGTCGTTCAACATTAGGCCTATAGTCGTAACAGGGTCTACAATTTCTAGCACTAGGAGTCCTTTTTTTTTTCAACTTTAGAATCTCAAAGACCCTCACGTTTAAGCACTTCATGTACCTATATTTTCCCCTGTAAACTTCAAAATTTGGGTTGCTGAGCTGATTGCAAGTTTTGGGCCCCCATTAACAGTTTGTTGAGAATCAGGGCATATTGACTTTGGCTCAGTTTAAATTTTTTAAGTGAAAGATTGAGTAAATGTACATGGTTGGCACAGACACATACATGTAAGTAGTTAATCTGAATATTATCCTAACATATGGCAGCAGGATGTTTTCCATCTTTCCACATGAGATCAAGATATTAACGAGGGTGCCATGTGTCCTTGTCTACTGTATCAACACTAATAAACATCTGCAGAATGTAGGCCTTCATCTGCATAGCTAGCGTGTCTTTATAATGAGCTCATGTTCCTTATAAAAAAAATTATAAATTGCTCCTTATCAATTCAAATATTTAGCGGCAAATCATTTCAATCACTTGTCTTCAGACTCTAGACTTCTGTGTGCAATGCCAGTGTATTCTGTAAAAAAGGAAAGCTGTTAATAGAGAATTAGAAGACCTACACTCAACTTCCTACTTTGGAAAACATTCCTCTGCCATTCTTTATAAACTTTGAAACTTGGGTCAATCCACATCAAATCAACCAATTTTTTGCCATTTTGCCACCCGACCCCTTTAGATTTTGCTCAAATTCGCACCAAATACTCGCCCAAGTGTCTGACGGAGAATTCTCAAATATTTTGCCCCAAGGTCATTTGGTTGCTAAGATACAGGCCTTCTTAGCAACCAGTGCACAGTCAGAGAGTTGGGCTTTGTAAAAATGTGCCACTTTTGGGAAGCTGTTGTATCTTCAATTTGACAGATTAGGCACTCCTTCTTTTCAAAATGAAAGAACTTTATGTGCTCTACCAAATGAATGTACAATGGCGCGAATCGGACATTGCGTTATCGCGCAAGAGGCCTCTGAAAATGGCTTTAGATGAAAAATGCAAAATTTTGAAGGCATGTTTAGAAGCTCATAGACAGAAAAATATGGCAAGATGAGCATATCTTGGTATATACAATGATAGACTATCACTAGCTCTAGAGATTGCAAAAAAAAAAATTTCGACAGCGCGTCACATTTTCGTGGAGGGCGCCCTCAAACTTTAGATATTTCAAAAATAGGCCAAGTTCAAGGTCAAGGATCACCCTTCGTCCCACCTAGTATTGTCTCCAAATTTTGTGTATTGGTAGACACTTAGCTATATTTTCTTTGGTCACCTGAGAATTTTTGCTACCGAAACGTTTAACGCCTTATTTATGGTCATGAAAATTGGCGTAAATACCCCAAAATGAAGGAAAACGGTAAAAATGGTTAATGAGCCCATTTCATTCATTAATTACTCAGTGATGGAAGGACTAGAAAGGCTGATGTTTGCAGTACAAGTAGAATCCCTTAAGTACTTTCAAAATATTAACAAATCAGGGTTCATCATTGATGACAATGACCTTGAAATGGAACTCGAAAGTGCTTGATAGAGCCAAATTTCACGCAAAGCAATGGAAAAAGGACATTAATTAGCCAAATTAAAGTATTGATTACTCAGTGATTGAGAGAAAAGTAAAGCTGAATTTTCTAGGGGTAATACAATTTATAAAGTTAATTCAGAATATGAACAAATCGAGTTTCAGTAAAAAAGACAATGACCTTGAAATGGAACCTCAAAGTGCATACAAGAGCCATAATAGTGGCAAAATGATGGGAAAATAGATTAATTAGCAAACTTTCAGCATTAATTACTCAGTGATGGAATGATTAGAAAAGCTGATTATTCTAATGTTAGTACAATTCCTCAGGTTAATTCAGATTTTTTAAAATCTAGGCTTAATTTGTGATGATATTGACCTTGAAATCGGACCTCAAAGTGCATTAAAAAGTCAAATTACGTGAAACATAACATTAATTAGCCAAGTTTGATCATTAATTACTCAGTGATGAAATGACAAGAAATACTGATTTTTGCAGTGATAGTACAAATCCATAAGTTTTCAAAGAATTATAACAATTTAGGGTTCAATGATAACAACAATGACCTTGAAATTGGACCCCAATGTCCTTAATAAAGCCAAGATACTTGAAAAACGGTGGGAGAATAGATAATTAGCAAACATTAAGCTTTAATTACCCAGAAATGGAAGGACATGAACAGCTGAAATTTTTAGTGACAATACATCTTATCAAGTTTGTTAAGAATATGAACAAATGAGGTTTCCTCGATGAAGACAATGACCTTGAAATCGAACCTCAAAGTGCATATAAGAGCCAAAATACTAGCAAAATTATGTAAAATAGATTAATTAGCCAACTTTCAGCATTAATTACTCATTGGTGGAAGGTTTAGAAAAGATCTTTTTACTATTGGTAATACAACTTTTCAAGTTAATTTAGAATATTAACAATATAGGCTCCATTTGTGATGACATTGACCTTGAAATTGAAACTCAAAGTGCATGAAAAGTCAAAATATGAGAAACATAACATTAATTATCCAAATTTGAGAGTTAATTACTCAATGATGAAATGAACAGAAATATTGATATTTGCAGTGGTGGTACAAATCCATAAGTATTTGAAAAATATCTACAATTTATGGTTCATTTATTCCAACAATGACCTTAAAATTGGACCTCAATGTTGGCTAATTAATCTATTTTCCCTTCGTTTTGCAAGTATTTTCGCTCCGATATGCAATTTGAGGTTCAATATCAAGGTCATTGTCTTCATCAATGAAACCTAATTTGTCCATATTCTTGATAAACTTGATAAGATGTATTGTCACTAAAAATTTCAGCTGTTCTCGTCCTTCCATTTCTGAGTAATTAAAGCTTAATGTTTGCTAATTATCTATTCTCCCACCGTTTTTCAAGTATCTTGGCTTTATTAAGGACATTGAGGTCTAATTTCAAGGTCATTGTTGTTATCATTGAACCCTAAATTTTTAATATTGTTTGAAAACTTATGGATTTGTACTACCACTGCAAAAATCAGTATTTCTTGTCATTTCATCACTGAGTAATTAACGATCAAACTTGGCTCATTAATGTTATGTCTTCTGTAATTTGACTTTTTAATGCGCCTTGAGGTCCGATTTCAAGGTCAATGTCATCACACATTAAGCCCAGATTTAAAAAAAATCTGAATTAACCTGAGGAATTGTTCTAACACTAGAATATCAGCTTTTCTAATCCTTCCATCACTGAGTAATTAATGCTGAAGTTTGCTAACTAATCTATTTTCCCATCATTTTGCCACTATTATGGCTCTTGTATGCACTTTGAGGTTCCATTTCAAGGTCATTGTCTTTTTCACTGAAACTAGATTTGTTCATAATCTGAATCAAGATGATAAATTGTATTACCCCTAGAAAATTCAGCTTTACTTTTCTCTCAATCACTGAGTAATTAATACTTTAATTTGGCTAATTAATGTCCTTTTTCCATTGCTTTGCGTGAAATTTGGCTCTATCAAGCACATTCGAGTTCCATTTCAAGGTCATTGTCATCAATGATGAACCCTGATTTGTTAATGTTTTGAAAGTACGTAAGGGATTCTACTAGTACTGCAAACATCAGCCTTTCTAGTCCTTCCATCACTGAGTAATTAATGAATGAAATGGGCTCATTAACCATTTTTACCGTTTTCCTTCATTTTGGGGTATTTACGCCAATTTTCACGAGTGTAAATAAGGCATTAAACGTTTCGGTAGCAAAAATTCTCGGGTGACCAAAGAAAATATAGCTAAGTGTCTACCAATACACAAAATTTGGAGACAATACTAGGTGGGACGAAGGGTGATCCTTGACCTTGAACTTGGCCTATTTTTGAAATATCTAAAGTTTGAGGGCGCCCTCCGCGAAAATGTGATGCGCTGTCGAAATTTTTTTTTTTGCAATCTCTAGAGCTAGTGATAGTCTATCATTGTATATATCAAGATTTGCTCATCTTGCCATATTTTTCTGTGTATGAGCTTCTAAACATGCCTTCAAAATTTTGCATTTTTCATCTAAAGCCATTTTCAGAGGCCTCTTGCGCGATAACGCAATGTCCGATTTGCGCCATTGTACATTCATTTGGTAGAGCATATAAAGTTCTTTCATTTTGGAAAGAAGGAGTGCCTAATCTGTCAAACTGAAGATACAACAGCTTCCCAAAAGTGGCACATTTTTACAAAGCCCAACTCTCTGACTGTGCATTGGTTGCTAAGAAGGCCTGTATCTTAGCAACCGAATGACCTTGGGGCAAAATATTTGAGAATTCTCCGTCAGACACTTGGGCGAGTATTTGGTGCGAATTTGAGCAAAATCGAAGGGGGTCGGGTGGCAAGCACTGGTTGATTTGATGTGGATTGACCCACTTGTAAAATTTTACACATTGTACATGTAGCCCTACAGTGCTGTTTATATTGAAATCAAGCTAAATTCCAGTTTGAAAAAGCACATGTACATGTACATACCGGTACCTGTTTATGTAGGCCCCTACATTGTTTTTTGTTTTTTGTTTGTACAGTATGTACATTTGTACTGTTGTACATGAGTTTGCTTCCATTGTATTTGATTTATACCTCAATAAACTAGAATTATTAAAACAAACTACATGTAGTTTCTGTTTCAAGGCACACTACATGTGATGGAATATAAATTTCCACAAACAATCATGTAACTGGCTTGCATAAATACATGTAGGACTACAATGTACATGTACTTACAGTATATAGATTTTGTAATTGGAAACTTTAAAATAACTGTCATCAAAATTATTTTCACCTTTTAAATTGAAAGGGCGTTTTAGAAATCTAAATTACCGTTTTGCCAATAGAGATTACCAGCTTCATGTGATTGAAGAATACACACCCTTCCACATGATGTCTTTTTTGCTCTCTCTTTTTCCTTTTCATTCAAGGCCTATTATTTGGCATTCATGTGGTGTGTTTCCTGTTTATTTTGTTATACTGTATGTTGGCTTAATATAGTCTCATGAAAAATAACTTACTAAAGTTATTAACTTTACATTTAGGTACATGTAAGTATCATTTGGCTACATTTGTGCACACACATTTTGTATTTTTTATACAAAAATAACAAAATTCATACTTAACTTTCAACATGGATGGCATTGGCAAGTTTAATAAAAGGATGATTGGGGATTTCAGTTTTACATCGACCTGTACATGTTTTAAATATACTTCTCAATTGTATACTTCGAATAATGAATTTTCCTAACATTTAAACCCTCAAGATGGTAGGAATATTTAACTTGACAGGAGAGAGCCATATTTTTTATGATTTTATTATAACAAACAAGAGATTATGCCTTTGCAAACTTCATTTGATATTGCTTTCTAGGGCTCAAATTTAACAGTGACCCGTGGGCCAATGTCCACCTGAAACTTCATTGGGCCACCTGAAATATTTAGCAAAAACCCCATTCTACCATGTACATGTAGTTCACATACATGTAGTTCTAGGACAACTACCCCTGGACAATTACCCCTGGACAACTACCCTCCTGTCTAAACTCTACTCCCTCTCTACCTAACCCTTTACTGCGGCAGCCCGTACACGAAGAGTACGGGCTGCAAGTTATTAGCAACAAAACATGAGGTGCCTTCCCTTTTCCAGACAAGAATGTCAAAATTACGGAATGAAAGATGGACAAACTTATTTTATTTATTAGTTTATGTAATTACAATACTAGCCGGATGTCTATCCTCATTTTTTATGATGATCATAAAGCAAAAAAATGGCATCAGAATTGCTGTTACAGTGTAGTTAAATGAGTCACTTTCGCAGTGATTAGTTTGCAACACGCATGCGCGACATCGGCAGCAGCTATATACTCTACACGCTAGTATTTTGACATAGATCGGAGGAGACTCTGAAATGGACTGGAAAATACAAGATTTCTTAAGTGCACACAATTTTTTAGGAATATCTGATTTGCATCTAGTCTGTTTAGGTAAATGACATTAAATATGAATTATATTTTTGCTATATTTTACCAATTCTTAGTGGTATTTTTAACCATTCCAAATTGCACTTTAAAAATTTGAAAGGGTTTCTTTCAGGACGCTGCCACTTCGTGGCAGCCTCCCGGGGCTACTTAACCCTAATCCTACATGTATTTTCTGGGTGGTAGTTGTCCTGGGATAATTGTCCAGGGGGTAGTTGTCCTGGTACGGGAAGTGGCTCTGTTTGGCCACCTGAAGAAAAGTGTTAATAGCTCTTTGCATGCCAAGGAAGGAAACCATATTGGATGTTGATTCTCTATTACGGTATGCCAGGGGTCAAGGGGTCATGTTCATGTGCATCACAGGTATTCCAGGAGATCCTGTTCTAAGGGTCTAGTTACATGTAGAGGGTTGATGTTGACAGGTATGACTGGATGGAGGATGGTTGGTAGAGCTCTAGCCAAAGCATACATGTAGGCCTACCAACAGTGCAGGCTATGGCATCTGTGAAACCATGGACCTATAACTTTAGACAGTTATAGGTCCATGGTGAAACGAACATGCCAGAGTCTTTGAAGACTTGAGATTAGAGAGCTCTCCACCTAAACTTTTTTTTTTCTTTTTTTTTTCTTCTTAGGGCCATGCCCCTTAAGATTTAGTAAAATTTGAGGTCTGGGAGATCCATACTTTACAAGTCATGTAGGCTACATGGACATGTAGGCCTTTACTGTATAAAATACTTTCACTGGATCTGCTTTTTATACCAGACAGTCCATATTTCTAACTGGTCAGAGATATCTCCAACCATAAATCGGGTGAACAAAACGTCACATGCTCCACGAACCATGAACCGTCCTCTCTGTATCAAATAAATTTTTTCAAAGAGGATGGTTCGCGATGCATATGACAAAAGGATTAAAAGAAAAAAAAATATAAACGGAATATTTCATTATGTCAGTGTAGACACAAGAATGAAGAATTCCTCTTCATAATCGCAGTGTACTGTCCTCATAGTCATAGTCAAATCTGTAAGTGATGACCATAAATCTTCCAGACATTTTTCTGAGTCCCCAATGTGTCATTGAAAAGGTTTTTATTATTCTACTCCCATCTTTCAGTATTATCACTGCTGTATTAAAAAGGGAGTTCTGTTTATTTTGAAGACTTTACAGTCTACAACTGTGGAAGAAGGAAGTCCCTTGTGTTTGTGGAAATGCCTGGTGTATTTATTGAGATCACTGGGATCAGGCCTAATGTTGTTGATGTTGAACTTGAGGTTTCAACCTAGAAATGGGACAGATTCCACCCTCCCCCCTCCCCCCCCCTCATTTTTGTTTTAAAGAAATACTGTTTGGGACACTTCATTCCTGCGGCTGGCAGAAGGGCATATGAGGATTTTTGTTGAGCTCTGAGGGGGGGGGGGGGGCTTAACCCCTTTAATATATTTTCTCCAATTCATTTCTCACATTAAAAAAAAAAGACTATTACATGTACATGTATATATGCATATGAATAAAAATTAATTAATAACAAAAAAAACACGAGTTTAGAAAAGGTGTGGTTAAGAATCACTGTGTGAACCCGAGTGAGATCTTATGGTCAAGTCTGTAGACAAAATTCTGGCAGGAAAGAATATGAGCATGCAGAGGTTTAAATTGTTTGATTTGATATTTACTTCAGCAGTGTGCATTGTTTTTATAGCCAAACAGCCAAAAAAGTGTAGCTGTCTTTGTGCAGCTTTTACAGAAGTGCATTAATAGTAAAAAAAAAATAAAGTATTGTACATTTTCAGTGCGGCTAATGTGGATTTTCCAGTTGGCTTAGTGTAAATCTTGTGGTTACCTGGTCAGACTAAGGGTTTATTCATGATACTGTATACAGTGTAGGCACAAGGAGTCTACTTGTCTGGAAGAAAACACTTGTGGGGGTTTATTTGTTGAAACATTAAAAGAGTCCGTGTCTGGGCTTCTAAATTAAAAAAGAAAACAGATTTGCTCTGCAGCTAAATGATTTTCCAAGAAGAGTTTTTTTTCTGCAGAAAATCTGGTGGCTGTATCATGATTTTTGTATTTTTTTTAAATGCAGTGTTCAATTATGAATACATTACAGATTCATACCCCAATAAAATAGGCCTACAATCCATGTACATTTCAAACTACATGTATCTGGAATTCATAATCTTAAAGGGGAAATTCACCCTGAAATTTTATTAGTTTTAAAAAATGCAGAAAAACAAAAGAAAAATATGAGTGAAGGTTTGAAGAAAATTAACCCAAAATTGGCGAAGTTATTAATATCTCAAGTTTTCAATATGTGACGTCGCCGATCAGCTCTCCCATGTGTTGTTGTGTATGTAAATTAATTAAATTTGACTTTTTTCATGGTTCTCGATAAAGGAATGGATCTATTTCGTAGAGGCATGTACATGTATATGAACATACACTATGCTTGATGATATATCGACAGTACAGGTGAAATAATTCATATTCTTCTGAAAAAAATTACACTCTATGGAATTTACATTACATAACACGTAGAAGAGGAGCTCGCATGTGATGTCATAGAATCAAAACTATAAACATTCATAACTTCGTTATTTTTTGGTCGATTGTCTTCAAACCTTCACTCATATTTTTCTTTTATTTTCCTGTATTTTTTAAAACTAATTTACATTGTGTAAATCCAGGGTGAACTTTCTCTTCACTGCTTACTCGTACAAATTCTATCATTTACATACTCGGTTTTTATTAGTTTTGTGGATAGCTTCTATACAATGAAACCTAAAAGGCTGTTTTAGCCTTGGATGCTTTTAGCATGCTTACAGTATCGCATCATCTCGTAATGCACTGTGAAGGTTGATTACGTTTAGAATTCAATAAAAAAAAAAGAAGCAAACATGAAGTTCCCATTTCCAGACATACATGAACATGTATCACTGTTGGTGGCAATCTGCCAGATATATTTATGTACCTTTTACATTAAATCAACTTCTCAATAATTTGTTGATTATTTTATTATGTTTCTGTTTTTGTTTTTCTCTTCATAATTTAGAACAATTACTGGGACACTCCACTCCACTTTGCAGCCCAATATGGTCACACTGATGTAGTATCTACGTTATTAGAGGTAAGGAGATGGGATAGGCTACCATTCACTGGTCAAAGAAGAAAGATGGAATTGGCTACCAGTCACAGAAAAGAGGACATAATTCAAGAGTATTACAACTGCGTAGGAAATAATACATTGTAGGCCTACATTTATAAGGAAAAAAGAAAAAGAAAAATGATACTTTGTCTGCTGATTGGCAAAAGGGTATTTTGTTGAAATTGACTGCAGAAAAGAGAAATAGGGGATAAAGAGAGGAATTGGGAAGGGAATGATGGAAATAAAAACATAAATTTAATAGAAGAGGAAGATTGAGGAGCAAGTGTTTTGGGAAGGGGGAAGGTGTTGAGAAGAAGGTGGGGCTAGCTGGAGAAAAGATATTGAATTAGAGGGCATTGATCCTATGTAAACTACAGGAATGCAAGAAAGGGGGAAACATTTCCAATATTGTACTTCTTCAAATTCTGTATGCTTTATGTCAATTATTGTACACTCTTCACTTCCTTATTATGTATCATCTGAAACATATCAATTAAACGCAGTTTCATTTTCAGAATGTCTTGAGATACCAGCCTATATCTAGTTTGAAACTTGTCACATCTGATAGTATCCTAATGTTCATTAGACTAATTACTATCAAGTAGATGTAATTTATGTTATCAGGTTAATGACAGCTCATCCCATATGCACCTTGGCATTGTGGCATGCATGGCATCTTTAAAGAGAAACATTAATTTATTATCCTGCAATGAACATTATGGGACTTGTTAATGTGGTGCCCTGCAAAAAGGATCACAGATCTATAGGAAGTGACCATGAAATAACTTATAAAATAGAATATTCCAAATGACTTACGTGCAATTCCATCCCCCAAAAAGCACAAATACAGTGTAGGCTTACTGTGCAATGAAATAAATTTAAGTTCATGCTTTTACAGTGAAGAAATATCCCTTGTAAAATGTTTGTATTATGAACAGTGCCATAAAGACTAAAAACAACAACATTCCTTTTAATCATCCAAATATGTTTGACATCTGAACTTTGTCAGGAATGCAGAGCTTGGATGATGTAACACGTTCCTGGTGAAGATAGGGGGAGGAGGGGGAGGGGCGTGGGAGACGAGTGATTGGCAATTCACATGATAGTATTTGCTCCCGTCTCTCATTGAGACACCTCAATGTCATTTGGGGTATATGGTTTGATTTGAAAGAAAATTGAAAATGGGTGAAAATAAAACAGCTGATACATTTAAACACAAATGTACACAAATATAAACTTACACATGTATCAGTCTTTAAAAGTATGTAAACATTTAATACAATACAATATATTAGGCATTATTTAAGCCAGGTCAAAACAAAGCTGGGTCTAGGACATTGTACATGTAGGCTACATTTGTACAAGGTACATGACCCTATAGTCCATGGCTTTACACATACCAATCATCCTGGGGGGATGGGGGTACCCTCTGGTCCGGGCTCTGTCAGTTAAAAGAAAAGTTCCTAAACAGGGGCTCCTTGGGGGCTACAGTACTGTAGTGAGCTGTATAGGGAGGTTGCCATATTATAAGTCTTATAGTGCAACAACATCTCCCCCCCCCCCCCCCCCCAACCCCCAAGCCCTCAAAGAAAAGAAAGGATTTAGTCAAGCACTAGATCTATATGATTAAATACAGCCTAGGATACATGGAGGAAAATGACTCCCTTTGTTATTATTCAACGAATGTTTACCCCCATTGGCTAAATCCCATTGTTAGGCAACTTTAGAGTTACAATCTCATCTCCACTAGCCTTGTTTTGGTGTGGTGTATTCTCCAAAATTATGTAATAAGGCAAAATAGTATTGGCAAGTTTTGTTTGCCTGAACGCAATTTGTAAGTCACTACACATGCATGTTTAGTCATCGTTTAAAGGGGAAATGATAATTGAAATTTAAAAAAAAATGCACATACATGTAGGAATGTGTATATTGAAAATACATCATCATAGGAATTAAAATAGGAATATATTTATTGAAAATACTTCATTTGTATAACTCATGCTACATGCAGGCAACAAATCAAGAAATAGAATTAGTATGGAGACATTATTTTACATTTTAACTGCAGAGATCTTTTGGTATTTAAAAGACCTTTCATGGGATACAAAATCATGTAAATTATATAATATTTTAATACTGTTTTACAGGTGTGCATGTACATGTATGTATATATAGGCCCTATTAAATGTAAACATAATATATGAAAGCGACATGTAGGCCAACATGTGGCTTACATGTAGGCATCAATTAGTTTATTAGCAGGTACATGTACAATCATTTAATTCTGAAATTAGTACTGAATCATTGATTGATTTGTTACCAATATTGTAATCAGCATAATATATATTGACAGATACATTGTATGTCATACAGCACACTCAGTTTTACACAATTTAGCCTTGAATTGTTCATTGTAATCTGTTAGTGAATTGCAGAGATTAGTGTGGAATTTTGCTTTAAATGACCTCTGTGATTGTTGTATTGATAGTGATATCAACAATTTATGTAAACAAGTGTCTGACGTTCAATATCCGTATTGATTGCGCTAGACAAGTACATGTAGTTCACATGTGTACAGTAGAACAGTGCATACATATACATTTCTGTATGCATAACCTGTCAATTCACAACCATCATTCAAGTTTATACCAGAAATGATTTGCCGTTTATAAAACTTTATTACTCGAGTTTCCAAGCATTTTAATGATATTCATATTCTTAAATCATTCTGAAATGTACAGGAAAGCGAATGCCATACCATCCAATTTACATAAAAAGTAAATCTACCCCACTTGATTTGCTCCTTTGTCGTATTTATTTGTGACTTGTTATATAGCTAATGTCACTTACATTAATTCCCCATACATCTTCCATCCATTTTCCTCTTGTCAATTTACTGTTAAATGCTACAATTAATTCCCTTACCCTCTGTCACAACATCATAAGCAGTTTGTAAATGAGTTTTACATAAACAGTTTATCATTATAAAAACACCCCAGTTACATTCTGGTCATGTTCTTGTCACATTGAAAAATTATCAACTAAAAAGAAATACTAAAAAAAAAGTGTATGGTACATGTATCTTGAAAGGGTAAAGAGAAACATGCCACCTAAACATTTTTTTTTCTAATTTCTTTTCTTTTGGTTCTCTTGTTTAGTACTGAAGGAATATTTATAATTATTTATCAATCATTTTTATAATTTATTCTGTGTATCTCTAGCATGGAGCTGATCCCACGTTATGCAATCGTAAAGAGGAGGGTCCACTGGACCTCGCTGCCCAGTACGGACGCCAAGACACCGTCCAGCTTCTGGTCCGACTTAGACCAGACCTCCTTGCCAAGATTCCAGACTCTCGGTCCCTCCTTCATCTTGCTGCTAAGAACGGTCATCATCGGATCGTCAAGCTATTACTTGATGCTGGCTGTGATATCAACAAGACGGTAGGGCTCCTGTGGTTTCTAACCATTTGGTTTACAACACCAATAAAACCTCAGCCATTTGGTCTAATGGTGTTGGGAATGTGTGGATGGCAGACAAAAGAAGAGTGGGAAACAAATTTTATTAGATCAAATGAGCATGGGACTTATCTGGCATCATGAGAGAAAATGGGCATTAGACTAATAAATGAATAAATTGATCATTAGACTATAACGGTAGTTGACCAAGTGGTTGACCAAGTGGTTGCTGACCAAATAATTCAATAGTTCCTGTTTACTTTTAAAAGAAACTCTAAACTTTTTTTTATAGGGTTGGATAGAAATTTAACAACTATTTCAGGATTCAAAAGATAATTGTTGACTATTGGTCATGCCAGCAGCTCCTCTGAGGGGAATCTCAAATAGGTCTTCAAGTCAGTTCAGTGATCTGGAAAGCCATTTAGCCAACCCTTTAAAAAAAATCCCTTTAAGTCTGACTATCATGTTAAGTTGCGGTCTTTTCTTTTGAGTACGGCTATCAAGTTGAGTTGTGGGCAGGAAGCGCAGTTAGCAAGGAAGCCCCGCTCCGAGGACGTGCCGCATGTCTTGCCGCGGAAAAACACATCGTCCTCTAGGACTGTTCCTGCCAAATATAGAGCGTAGACAGGAATTAGAGGGTTATGTTCTCAGCTCTCCACATTGAGAGGCCGTTTAAGAACTACTTAGAAGTCATTAAGGTTAAACGCAGTCCCCCTACATTTATGTGATATTAGCAACTGCTGTGTCCTTCACCGCACAGATTAAGTAGGGGCATCATCATCTATCATGGACTTTGAGACACATCTGCGCTTTTGTTTCTTTCAAAACCTTGACTTCTTTTGCTGGAAAAAAAAAGCAAATATATTTGCTGTTACTTCAGGATATACATTAGGCATACATGTAGGCCTACATGGACTACACTAATTATTGTATTAATGTGGAATTAAGGGAGAATTATGAACTTATAATTACTAGCATCTTGTTATACACCTAACATTTTCCTCCAATTGTTGTACATTCAAGAAATTATATATTTCTAAAATTCCTTATTAGGGCAAAGGAAAATCTTCCTTGAAATTTCTTAAAAAGCTAATGCAGAAAATAATTGGCCTGTTTAAAAGGTGATTTGGAATGAAAACCCCTCATTAAATATTTTTACCTAAAATTTGTCTTCAAGCACTAACTTTTTTTATTATCTACCTTGTAACTCCTTTGGGGAACAGACATGCTATTTCTACAATGTATATGGAACTTTCTAAAATGTGAATGTGAAATGTGAACTTAAAATTCTTTTAAATTTCCTCTTGTATTTAAAATAATGAACCTGCATTTAAAAATAATTCACAGGATTTGTTAAATCCTTTTAAACGTACACATTGTAAATCTAGATCCATTTGTTGTGACTACCGAATTAAAGTTTGAAAACTAAACTGAATCGAATTGCAATATGCACATAAATGTACTTGCATGTTAAAGAGACTATGTTTTAGACAAGTTTATGACCCGAAATGGGACCTTCCATAAATTTGTTGTTTTATCCATTGGCTGTTATTGTTTGTGTAGCAGAAAACTCTCACATTTTCAGAATCTTGCAGATGTATAATTGAGGTGGATATAAGCATTCTGTCTTTCTGTCATAAACAAAACTGAAAACTGAAGAAAAAAACTACCTTTAAATTGTAGTGGTTACTTCCTTTAATTATTGATGGGTTTCTGTTTAAGACCGGTGGCTTAAAGAGAACAGACTCGTTAATGCATCATCTTACTCATGAACACAAAAACCACACTAAAGGAAATCCAACTTCCTGTCAAACTTATACAGAGCTTTAAAATTTAGCTATTTTGTACTAACAAGGAACAAAAATATAAGCTATTCTATTCCTGTTTGTCTTACTTTTAATGTGACTTTATTTAGAGAAAGAAAAGTGTGATTACATATATGACGTAGGAAACGCAACTTAGTAATATGAAGGACGCAAACTTCAGTTTAAAGAGCATTACTGGAAAACAGTAGATGTAGATAGGGATAAAAAGAAAAGAGGAAGTATGGAGAAGTGAATTACACAACATATCAAACAGAAGTATCCGGAAACATTGCACAAACAAAACGATTAATTATTGAAGAAAGAGGAATAGGAAGTCTCGATCGATGGTGACAGGGAGAGAGGAGTTTGGTGTATGTAAAGCGACTAAAGAATAACCATAGAGGAGTATATACATGTACATGTACATAGCTATTAAGGAATTGTATACTTCTTAAAACAAAGATTCTTTGAAATATACATGTTGTAGATAATGAAGATTTAGTTTAGGAAAAGTTTTTGAGTAGTTTGGGGGTTGGGACAAAATATAAAGAGGGGTACATGGACATACATGTACATGTACAGAAATATTGTTATTAATGATCAAAATGATAGAATGATGCCATCTTTAACATTGATATCAGGAATAGAATAGTGAATCATAATCAGATGATTTTGCATGTTTTGTTCAGTGTAATGTGGTTCTCCTTCCTATTACATATGGCTCTTTGGTGAATCACATGCAATATGAAACTACTCCACATTTCCATTATTTTCTTCACACCCACACAAACTACTTCTTTATTCAGGAGTCCACACAAACTTTGTTTTCATCAGGGAAGTTTGTTTTGTTTTTTGTATTGTTTTTAAGATTTTACCTCCATGTACATGTAGTGTAGGGCCCATTTTTTATTTTTATTTTTTTTATTTTATTTTTTTCAATTGGGAGTCTGGAGTAAAGTGAATATTCCACTAAGAAAAATGTAGTAAGGACGTCATACTCATTTGAATCAATTCAGTGAATGATAGAAATGGGTCAGTTAAATTTTTTTTAAATATCTGGAAATATTATGACTTCAAGTATACTCTGTGATAGAATTCATTTCCTAAACTGCTTGTGCTTTACATGTACATGTAACTGTAGTTGGTTGTAAAAATCAAATACATATGAAAGACAATGCATTCTCCATGTACATGTGTATGTGTACATGTACTTCTTTTTCTAACACACTATAATACCATTCATCCACAACTTTTAGTTCTCATTTTATTTATTTTTTGACAATTATTTGAAGATTGAAACATATGATTTAAAAAACATAATTCTCGTAGGAAAAGAAGCTTATTTGATATTCAAACTAATAATAAAATCCCAATTTTCTTTTGATTTCTTTAGACAAAAACGGGGACTGCGCTCCACGAAGCAGCTGTGTTTGGGAAGATTGACGTCGTCAGGGTACTTTTAGAAAGCAGACCAGCGATAGACGTCGAGATCGAAGACGGTCATAGTGAGACAGCTCTTCAGAAGATTGAATCTCACTCATCCAAAGTCTCTCAAGAAATCTCTAGAATGATCATGGGTAATACATTCTTCTTGAGTCTTTACTACTAAGATGCTGTAATTAATTTGATTAGTGTTTTCCCACAGGACATTAGTAGAGTGGCTACGAGTTGAACCTTGTTCCTTATGATTGATGGTTTCACTTTATACCTAGGTATGAGATAACAGGTGCCTTTTCGAGGTTAACATGACTACAGAATGGTTTAAAAAAACAGAAGACAAGAATTGTGGACAATGGTAGACTCTCAGCAGCATAAATACGTTGTTTGAGCTTCTTCCATTATCCAAATATGCTAATAAGTCTCCTCTATCTAGGATTCTGTTATCATAATCAACACATATTTCTTCTGAGTGGGAGACAATATGGGTGACCACTATAGACATGTGATCTTTATAGGAGTTGTCCTTTTGAATTCAAACCAGCTTGTACATGTACTTTTATTGTAAATATTACCTTTTCAGGAAATTTTCAAACCACAACACAAAGTAATTAGGAATACAAGTGTGACATTTTGAGAATGTTAGTTCAACATCAAGAAAATGACATGTGCTGCAGCAAATTGCTAGGTATGCTAGGACTGTATGATCAGCTGTATTTGTAATTGAACATCTGTACATGCATTTGATTTACCACAAATGTAAACTGATTATACGGTGCATATAAATAGCAAGATTGAACTTGAGCAAATTCATTTGTAATGTAAATTCAGACGCGTGCTATGCCAAATTTCTAGGGTAAACTGTACGTCATGTAGACTAAATACACTCAGCTGCATTTGCAATCAACTGTCTGTGCGTGCAAGTGGACCAAAATGAAGGCGGTGGGGAAATATGTGAATGAACTTTCTAGGCTGCATTTCAAATGTCAATTTAGACAAGTGCTTCAGCAAATCACAAGATATGTTATGACTAAATACACTGAAGCTGTATTATCAATCCGGCTTATGTGCGTGCAAATGATTTAGTGTGAACGGATCATGTTGCTATAGATAGCTACAGACATGGAGTAACATGTAATCCTGCTGAGCAGCTGTCCAAGCTGTCTCCATTCTAATGTCTCTCTAGGCGCTGCTGCACTAGCTCGAGCTAAAAAAGAGCGTTTTAATTGGTTGATCAGGGAAAACACCTGAAAAAAGAAACCGGTCCTGCATTACAAATGTAGCACAAGCTATTTTAAAATTTCTCATTAACAACCTGACCTGACCTGACCTTGAACAAACAAGCCCGATTTGTATTGCGCAAAGTGCTGGTAACTAACGCTAGCTTATACACGTACACAGGTGAATGATTTCGGATTTAGCTCGAGCTAGTGCAGCACCGCGCAAAAGAGCGTACCGAAACCGCAAACCAGCTCGAGTTTGAAAAAAAAATGCTTTAAAGATGACTCGGGCTTGAATTTCCTCCAAATTAGAGCGCTATTTGACCACAAAGGCAGATCTGCTCTGATCGAGCTAATTCATCGGATCACTAGCTCGAGCTAGTGCAGCAATGTCTTCTCTCTCAAACTCCATTCACACCATCAAATAATACTAGTAGCGTTTTCAAATCACACTACAGAGCGGTGCCTTGCTTTATTTTTCACTATTGTCTCTCTCTCTCTCAGACTACATTCACACCACCCAATAAGAGTGTTTTAGAATAACGCTCCAGCCTCACTTCATTTCACACTTCCCAATATCTGTCAGACATTATTACACTAGCATTAGAGCTTATCAAAATAATATCTCATTCGGAACCTATTCACACCATCCAATTAAAGCATATTAGATTAACAATCCAACGAGGTGCCTCGCTACATAGAGCTTCATTTGATATCACATTAAATGAGAGGAAGGGATTTCAGAATCATTTGATGACTTTTTGATTTAATAATATTATTGCGTAATTTTGGTCTCCATGATCCCAAACTTTGGACCTCTCTAAGTGATTGTAAAACAGACTTTAAAAAAAAAAAAAATTTTGTTTGATATTTTGGTTGAGGAGGGGGGGGGGGGGGGGGGGGGGTAGTGGGGCAATCGAAAAAGGAACACCTGTGAAAAGAGCTTGTATACCTCTATATTAACTATAATTAGAGGGTGTTGAAGTGTGTTCTAACTTATTAAGTGCGAAGGGAGTTTGATATCTAACGATTGGACGAGACAAGACTAGGAAAGAGAAAGTTTATGTTAATGACTCAGCTGCTTGCTTGGTGACCTTCTTTATCTCAGGGTTAAAACATTCATGTACACAGTGGGATACCATGACCATACAAAATATGATTCATTAATATTTACAATATAATCATGACAAGTTTATCATAGTTCCACACTAGCTTTTTTTCCATACAAAGTTCAGATTTCAATTTTGGTTATCATTATAAAGCTCAAATTGTCAGGGACCATATGTTCAACAAAATCCTATTCATACATACATGTACTACACCACATGTATGTGTATTATTGTGTTGAAGGTAAAAAATATAGTTCTAAAATAAGGCAAAATAGAGGTATACGAGGGATATTTATTCAAATCGGCCATGACAATTTATGTAATGTGATACTATGATATCATCTAAAGCATGGAGGTGCAAGGTGTTTCAGAAGTACAAAGCATCATTTTTTTGCTTCTTCACAGCAAGAGTTAAAAAGCTTTCAGGTACATACATGTAATGAGTCCCTTTCCTAACCTATGTGAGACCTGTACATGTAGGTCATTTAACTTATTAGTAAATAAACCCTCAAGTGACCTTTTCCTGTTGTCCGACCCAAGCCGTCCTGTCCATCAAATGCACTTGTTTTCTTGGGATCAAGTCACTAGCAGCTCTATTACATTGGCAGGGTTCAGACACGAACAATGTATTAATGCATCTTCACTATGAAAATGTTTGGCAACTCCTTTTGACTGTTTACAAACTCTATGACCCCATTAAAGTGTGGGTATATCAGATCCTATGCTCTTTGCAAAAGACATATTTGTATTGGAGCAGATAATAATCTCATAAGTGTAAAGAGAACTTTCTGCATGTTTATTCTGTCCAGATGAGTACAGTACATGTGTACATGTATGTAGATATTTATGGTGATTTCATGTGCTGAAATTAATTTTCTTGAGCAATATAAAGTACAATAAGATACGGATTTTAAGATGCAAATCAAAGTTTTAAATGGATATTGATTGGCAATATATGAATCTACATGTACCTGTGCCATTGCAGACCCTGATTAACCATACTTTGTATGTGATAGGCTGTGCAGGTAGTTACACCTGTGGTGATAATAGTGGAGCTTCGTGAGTCACAATGCAGATAAAATATGCATTGTGTTTGATGCCAAATTTTTATTTCGTATTATCCATCTATATGTATATATTCCCCATCTGAAATCATAATCATACTCCCCCCCCCTCCTCCACAGCTCACATACGAGGGGAGCCCTTACCACCCCCTGTGGAATCACTCCCCTCCACCCCGCTCCCCGATGGACCAGACATCGATCCAAACAGTGCTCTAGGCTACAGCTACGTAACCAGCTCCACCTCCAACCCCTCCCTCCGTCCCCTCCCTGGTCTCGTCGCCCCAGGCTTCGAGGTCATCGATCACAACAACATTTACGACAACGTCTCGGAGGATCGTTCAGCACTGTATGCACGGCACTACCAAACCCACGCTGAGCTACGCAGCTCATCACCAGAGGGGGTACTAAAGAGGACAGCGTCAAAGAAACCAAATCGGGCGTCGCCGGACCAGGATCTGTACATGAATGTGAACTTGCCTTTAGCGAGGGTGATGCCTCCTAAGAAACCTCAAAGGAACTCGATAGGGATCTTGTTAGATCAGGCAGTGAATGGGAACAGTCCACAGATGGAGAGGAAGGTTGATCAGCCGGTATCTTCAAGTCCATTGCATCTAGATGTGAAAGGACCTCATTCAAGACAGTCGAATACATTATCAAGTCAAGGTATAGTACAATAAAGCAATTCTTAGCAGGCCTTCGTGTCGTTTAAAAAAAAAAAAAGTAAACCCGTTGTCCCATGCTTGGTTTTGTTGGTAATTATTAAAATAGACAAAACTTAGCAATTAAAACCAGATAGTAAAGTAAACATTTAAAATTCACATGACTTTGAAAGTTGAGAATAGATATTGGTGTAGATTAGATGTTAGGCTCATGAGAAAAAAAAATGAAACATCATAAAGATACTTGTAGATTATTACTTTGGAAAGTATTGGAAGGATGATGGGCTTGAAATTTATAATAATCACATAATGTGAAAAAAATAGGATAAAAGGAGTGTCTTAACCCTCAAAAGACTGGGGGAGGGGGGGGGGGCCATCATGGCCCCCCCCTCGACATTTTCCACGACCATTCCGCTGTGCGAAATTTTTTGATCGTGCAGTTTGCTGACTTTATACTTTCAAGTCTTGCGCATCTTTTGAAACCATTTTCGCGAAAATCGGTCATACCGTTATGACGCTGCACGATTTTCAAAAATATCCGTCAGACCGAAAATGGCTCAAAAATTGTTATGCTTCAAAATGGTTCTTAAATAATTTTTGAGAAAAAAAAACAAAAAACAAAAGGTCGAAAAAACAAAGAAATACATTAAAGAAATTCATAAAACAATAAAATACATAAGAAATTAATTTTGATACTATAATTTTTTCCTAGTACAATCGTTTGGAATGCTATAAAGAATAATAATACTCAAAATTAGCATTCTAGGAGCTTTATTTTTTCAATTAGAGCAAAAAGTATAACTTTATGCATAAATTAGCATAATTAATTAATATAAAATAAATCGATACTATTTCTCAAAAATTAACAATGCAGTCTTGTAGATTACATGACACACTACCATCATGCAAATTTTCGGCGGGGTCACGCGATCGGCGGCCGAGATCTTAGGGGGGCCATCATGCCCCCCCCCCCCCCCCCCCCCCCCCCAGCCTTGACAGCTACCAAAACACCCCAGTCTTATGAGGGCTAAACCATACTGAAATTAATGTTGATATCTATTTCATTTTAATATATTTTTGTTCACCCTGGTTCATCAGATTTTTCTTGTTTTGCACTTTTGGGTAAAATTTCAATTGATCTGCTCATATACAAATTGTAACTCCTATTCAGTGTACTTTCTTTCATAATGAAACCTCTTTTTGAGGTTTGCCTTTTTTTTCTCTCTTTTCATTTTTCAAATAATTTTAACAGAGATCTTTCAGATGTTGCCGCTACATACATGTACATGTATTTTCAACTACTCCTAACTGGCTGATTCATGATATTTTCCCTTCATCAGATTCAGACTGTCCTCCTCCGCTACCAGACAGGAATTACTATGACATGGACCAAGCAGGAGAATACACACAACTCAGACGGGATGCCTTACCACCCAAACAACAACATTCACCACAAAAGAAACCTGTACATCTACACCCACCACAGCATCCGTACCCATCCCTACAGCCACCACAGCAGCAACCTCTACAGCAAGTACAGACAGATCAGGAATACAGTACTGTCACTCCACCTCAAGACTATGTAAGCCCATAACTAAATTGTATGAGTTAAGAAATCTTTAAAAAAAATACAAAAGCTTGATGACTATGGCCTGGTATAGGGATTAGCAGCATGATTAATCCATCTACATGTCCTGAAGAAATGGGTGTTTAAGTCACTCGATTGACTTTGCACAGGAAACGGTTGATGCAAAGTTGATATGTGAGACAGTAAACAATGACTATAGGACACTGTAAACCATGGTGCACCTCCTCTAATGTCCAAATCTTGGAGAGCATTGCAACTAGGATGAACTGGTGGCTGTAAATTAGAGGACTTTGCAATGTGCCAAGTCATGCCTGAACATCCAAAGATTTGTGTATACAATGTATATGAAAAAAATGAGCAAAGAAATGGGATTCCATTTGGATGTGTAAATGGTGGACGCAAAAGAAGAAGACTGGTGTTCTTTGTCACATCCTACAATGTAAGTCCTGGGGGGCATTTCATCAAACGACTTGTCGGACATTTTATCCGACAAATTCGCTCTCAGCCAATCAGATTCAAGCATTTCAGTAGCTTATAACAGTTTGTCGTATAAAACATCCGACAAGTCTTTTCATGAAATGCCCCCCAGAGCTCAAAACATTACAGCTTGATACATTTACTTTCAAAACATAGGTTGTTTTTCTCTCTGTTACTATCATCATATATTTGTATCATCCTTTTCTCACAGGACATCATGAATGAGGGTGTGAGTAACACTTCAACCGATACTAGTGATGATACACATAGCAGTGTGTATGAGACATTGTCTAATGCACAGAGTGGGATTGCTACACCTGATGTTCCCTACCCTCCCTATGAGATAGGCTCCAAGCCAGTTCACCCTCGGCCTCAAGTACAACGGCACATACATGAAGCAGATGATGATGTAAGTATAGGCATCTATTGTAATAATTTTTGCACATTAATACTTCTTCTTTTCGGGTCACTACATTATATTACACCATATTACACCAGTCCAGTGTTGGACACCAGACTTTGCTCTGGGGTTAGACCCTTCCATATCTCCAGGGGTACATGGTTCAATTAGGTGGGGGCGTACCAGCAGGTGTTCCATGGTCTGCTCTTCCGTACACTCACACAAAGTTTGTCCGTCCTCGTTGTATCCCCACTTTTCAATAAGGACCTTGCAGTGTCCTGTGCCTTTCCTAAGACGGTTAAGATATGACCGCATGGGACATGGCTCATTGTATCATGGGGCAGGGATTCCTTATGGGTTAGCCTGTGTGGCATTTCTTGGAGACCACAGGGTCAGCCTTCAATTGTGAGCAGAGCTATTGAGGGATACCATGGAATGGAGGAAACTATGTCTTGATTTCAGTCTCTTGTTGGCAGGATTGTGATTCTAATAGTAACGTTCTGTTCTTGTTACAGTGCATATCGCTTGACAATAGAAAGTATCAATGTGCCTGTACTTCAACACATGTCATGTTATGATACCAAATACATGTATCTGAGTGTGTACTTCATTGCATATCACGTTCCAATTATAAGTACATGTTTCCATGTACGTTAACATACATCATGTTACAATAGAAAGTATCTATCCACTTCAAAGAGCTATTAATATTAAGTGTGTATTTCTTTGGTTTTTGGCTTGCATGGGCAGCCTTTATATATCTCACAGTGCACTTGAGGATAAATCCTACCAAGTACCCACTTCATACATTTCATAGTGTCAGTTTTGCATCAAACTTGCTTACAATTAAAACTAACCCTGCCTTTCTGGGTCATCACAATTTGGGGGATATTATGCAATATGAAACCTCAAGTATGAAATCTATACTTTTATTTATTGACGCATAACATAAAATGTACATTAATTTCAACTTGTATAATGGTCACAGTGACTCTAAACTATTCATGTTCCTAGAATTAAAAAGTGGACCATATTTCATAGTCCAACCACAAGCCAGGATTTTCAGATCACTGGTAGAAGGGATAAACACATGTTTAGAGTTAGGCTTTCATTTACTACATGTATGCCAAGCTACATTTCACAGCTACATTTACATTCATGAGAAGTGATAGAAGAGAGAATAGAAACCAATACCCTGGCTATGAATCACTCTATCCAGGTCCCTCCTTACTAATCCATAGACAAAAGAAGTTACCCATTATAGACTGGTAGCTAATCCTTGAATAGAAGGTCTTCTGCTGCATACTGTATTAATCTACATGAACAAAGCTTGTGGAAGAAGAAAGAGTATCAATATCAACACACACCGTTGTATTATAACCCATGTACACATGTATGAGAGTATACTGTAATGTAGACCTACACTACATATCATGGTCCCTATGATTTATGTATGAAAAAGATAAAATTCAATACTCCACAGATGAAGCCATTCATGCATGTACACACATGTAGAGGAAGGTTAATGGGAAAATGGTTCCTGCCACAATTAGTAAATATGTCATTTTAGGACATGTATGCTGTGAGACCATTATTTTTTCTAAAATATTAATCTTCTTTATCACATCAGTTTTCCGTGAAACATAATCTTTAATTAAAGGGAGACAATAATGAAAGGTATTTTGACCGATTACAGACAAATTTTGAAAGAAGCAAAATTTAAGGGAAACCAAACTAAGCAATGCTTATTAAGATGTGGTCTTCATACACTGTACATGCATGAAAGTTCAATTGAAACTTTGTATAATGAGGTCCTTGGATCCAGAAAAATTTGTTAGATCGGGTATCTTGTTATGTCAGTGGTCAATGGACAATAAAATCCAAAATACAATTAGTTTCATTTTTACTGTAGAAATACATGTAGTTTTGAATAACATGGGTTTTGTTTTATCAAAACTGTTTATATTGAGTTCCCACTGTACTTGGTAAAGCAGGTTGACTATATTCAAATGAAATCCATTCATCATATATCTTTTTTGATCCTCCTCAGAATGATCTGAATAGTACTGGCGATGGGGAGTATCAGCTCAATGATGATGAGGACATTGATGCTTATGAATTCCTGTCTGATGCTGTGACTGGGAAAGGACACCCAAAACCTAAACCAAGGATTACACCAACTAGTTCTTCCTCTTCCTCCGTGCCTTCTACTGATAGTGGTAATAATGACCTACGTGTTTATCAATTGAGCATTCTGAGAATACATGTATTTATGATACAATGTATATTAGGAAAAAATGAGCAAAGAAACTGAATTTCCAATCTTCAGTTTATGCAATGTTCCAATAGCTTCTGACCACTTGAGCATTGAAGAGTTAAGAGGTTTCAGGGACGAATGCTATCCTGGGTTTGCCATAGCTCAGATGGTAGAGCGCCTGTCTAGCAATTAAGAGGTGTCAGGTTTTGAATCCCGGTGGCACCCCATTTTTTTTTTTTTTTTTTGCTCATTTTTTCATATATATTTGTGGTCAGTTTGCTTCATTGTTCAAGTTTATAATACAATGTATATTAGGGTGTTTATGAGTGTTTATGATACAAAACCTCCAGGAGACAACAGAAAACTCAGAATTACACACACTAGATCTTCCCCTTTATACTATAAAATACTTGTATGACTTGTCTAGTTCCTGATGTAATGTCTTCATTCACTTTTGATTAATCTCAGTTGTACGCAATGGATAATAAACCCCTCCCAAAAAGTTCCGCAAATCGACTTTGGGCCATGATAACTTTTCAGGTATACTTTAGTTATTCCTGATAATCAGACTGTTGGAAAGATAATTTATTCCCCCTTTTTATTGATATCATATTTGTAATGATTGTGTCATGCTTCAGTGCAAAGATTATTAGAATATGAAGAAAAGTAAAAAGTCAAATGTTGTAAAATGCACTTTTATTGATCACATTGAAGTTCCGCAACTCCAATTTAGACCCTGATAACTTTGGGGGTATTTTATTATTTTTATTGAATTTTATACCATTGTCACGCTCATTTATTCATATTTTTATTGATACCTATTGTCATGGTGAGGTCATGCCTGGGTCCACAGAACCCCTGAATACCACCTGAAGGCAAGGCAAACTCAAAGATAATGTTCAGTTAAAATGTTCTGTAACACAACTGTGAACCTTGATACATTTTAATGTGGGCTTTAATCATTATCAAGTTTTGTAGCAGTGAAAAGTTTATTTATTCTTCTTTTTCTTGATAGCCTATTTGCAATGGTAACATCATATTTGAATGCATTTAATTCATGAATATAATGCAAAGTAAAAAGCGAAAAGTTGCGAAATGCATTGTTATTGCTCAAATTCATTATCTCGCCATAGACAATAATAGGCGTAATAGGCATTCAATTTGCATCATTTGACATCTGACTTGTCCTAACATTCAGGTGTTCTGTACATACATGTACAAGAACAATACTATTGTTACAAGTAGGGTATCATTGAAAAGAAGAATAAATGAACTTGACAATGGTATAGAATTCAATAAAAATGATAAAATACCCCTAAAGTTAACAGGGCCTAAAGTCGAGTTTTGGAATTCAATTTGCTCAATAAAACTGCATTTTGCAGCATTTGACTTTTTACTTTTCTCCATATTCTGACATTCTGTGCATTGAAGCATGACACAATCATTACAAATTTGATATCAATAAAAAGGGGAATAAATTATCTTTCCAATAGTCTGATTATCAGGAATAGTTAAAGCATTCCTGAAAAGTTATCATGGCCCAAAGTCGATTTGCGGAACTTTTTGGGAGGGGTTTATATTAAGAAGATTATTAAATCAATCAACATTGACAGAGGGTATTCCATCGTTTAGAGTGGTCATCCTGTAAATATTTGAAAGTGTGATAACAAATTTACAGTTCTCACAGTATTTTAGGGGAAAAAATTGTCATGTTGTTAATATCTGTTACTTTTGCTTTCATATTTACTTCTTGTTCTTGTTCTGTATTCCAGCCTCATTTTCTCACAGCAAGCCTAAGCCCCTACCCCGTCGTAACAAGCCCGTCCCTGCCAAACGTTCCCCAGGTTCCATGAGCTCTCAGCCTAGCACCCCTTCAGAAGAGCTGACCTCATCCTCAGACCAGTGGGGTGGTCCTTCTGATCGACCTACAACCCCTGATCAACCTCCTCCATCACCTCACACTGCTATGATGGGCATTCGAGCAAAGCTTGGAGCATCAGAGGTAGGCTTAAATCTTCCTATTTAATTCTTTGATTTCTGGGAGTAGTGGTAGTGGTAGTGGTACATATAGCTCTAGAGTCAGTGGTTGTGGTAGCAGTAGTGGTACAGAGATGCCAACCCCAAGGAATAATTGTAACATTAGAAATTGGGATACGAATAACGCAAATATTTGCTAACAGCTAAACCAAATGACTTCTCATAAGAGAAAGCATGAATAATACCTTTCGCCCTGCCATTCAATTTTTTGAATGCATTCAAATATATAGAATTCTTTCTCCTGAGACCTAGACATTTGTTTCAGCTGTTTCAACTATTTGCGTTATTTCCTTTATTTGCGTTTCAATTTCTAATGTTATGATCATTCCGTAGGGTTAGTATATCTGGTGGTACTGGTAGTTTTAGCAATAGAAGTTGATTTGGTGGTAACAGTAGTTGTTTTGGTAGTGTAGTAGTGGTAGCAGTAGTGTGAGCGGTGAAGTGGTAGTAGGGGTAGAAATATGAGTTGTTGTAGAAGCCGTGTTTGTCAATGATCTCTTCTACTCATCTCAAGAACCTGGAGGAATTGTACCTGTGGGCTGTCATACCGTTTGGAGTACTACGTATATTACTATGTCAGGTACATTCTACATTGGGCAAGCACTGTAGGTATGTAGCTTCTCAATTCTGAAGCCATCGGAAGAATTAACATTGATTCCCCAACAGTCTTCATCAAACACAGCTGGATGTCCATCATCACATCTGACAAAAGGTGTCTGTGGCAGTCCATTGCTACAAATAAATTTTATTATTAAGCCGAGCAAGTAAAGACAATGGATTTAATGCCTGTGATATTGGGAACGGCGATCGTTTTATTATAAGAGTTGATTGTAGAGTCTTCTTTTGGCATGCCTATTGATTCCTTTCGGGACATGGTGGGCATGGATACACCTATTTCCCTTCATTTCAGACTTTGATGTAGGAGCATGCTGAAACCTGTGTATGCGTTTCAGGTGTGTCTTTGCACCATGTTTATTGGTGACTTCCTATGAAGATGGTGTTCATTATCATTCATCTTCTTTTCTTGTACACACACATTTTTATGGCAGGTATTGTCGCACCGTATCAAACATCTTACAGTAAATCAGTAACTTCTTTTGGAGATTGTGTTCGTGACCATCTGTCTCCTCAGTTGACGTGGCTTGCATGACATTGAAATCATTTTACAATATAGCAGTTTGTCGATTAATGAAGAAAAAAAATTGTGTAGACAACTTTTAAGATGCTTCAAAATGCACATATTTTTTAAACAGAAGGATTTAAGTGGTGTGATGAAATTCGGAACTCAACATCCATGTCTTTGGGGACTGAACTTTAAGTGACTACGAAGTGCCATATGAAGTGTCATATAAAAAATGGTTGATGCTACTTCCTTGTTGAATGGACATGATAGTGGAAAGTCTTGTCAAAAGTTGTACTACCATGACAGTGACATAAACAGACATTTGACTGCACAAAAAACTGAAATTTCCTAGTTTGGGCCCCCCCCCCCCTCATGAAATCCTCTATCCGCCACCGGTTGCATGTATGTGGCTCAGAGACAATTTTGCATGCACACTATTTGTTAGCTGTAAATTAGTGCAATTTACAATACATGTTGGTGGATACAAGATCATCTACAGAACCCAATAACACCAAACCACAGCAACTTGCAGATATTTACAATAGAGTGCTTCAACAGAAACCAGAACTACTTGTAATCGACTTTTTGTGGGAAACAATGTCCCTTAAAGTATGATAAATTCCATGTGTGTGAAGGTTTGCAGAGAGCAATAAAAAGTAGAGAGAGAGAGAGAGATTATACAGAGATGGGTCTATCCAAAAGCAAGTATACATGTACGAAAGATAATTGAAAGAAGCTGGAAAGAGAGATGATGATACATTTGTTTCTTCTAATTTGAAGTCAATTAAGAATTTATGCTAGTTTTGATGTAGTAATTTTGATTAAATGTTATTATAGCTCCAATAAACTATTAGTACATTAATGTACCAGTATACATTAAACATAACTTTGAGTTTGTCCTCAGGCTTCTCAAAACTATATGAAACTAATCAGTCAGAGTTAGAATCATATTGATGCATGTAAATCATGAAGAAATTCGTTACCTTTCATACTCAGAGTTTGGCCAACCAACTTTTCGGTTGACAAAGAGTACTAGATTAGATTTCAAACATTTTGCATTTTTTTATTTTGCATTGTTCTTGCTTGATAACGCAACCCTCAAACCAAGTTGGCTGATCTCTGTGTTCAAAGGGTTAAGAAGGTATACATTGCACTGGATAATAATCATCAAAGTGCTATAGTTGCAATTTAATTTTGCCCTTTGCACTGGCAGGGTAAGCACTAACACCTCATGAAGCAATGAAAGTTCCGGTGCAATGCTTCTGCCTCACCAAAATCGTAAATGCGCTCGCACCTAATCTATTACCTGTATGTTTGTCTGTGTCTCTTGTCCTCCCCCATGTCTGTCTGTCTGTCTCCAACTCCTCTGTGTGATGCCTGCATCCCTCCCTCTGTCTGTCGCCCTCTCCTCTCCGTTAACCTCTAACTGGTGGCTGTGATACTATGGCAATCGCAGAGCTCTGATGCTTCGACTGATGAAGGGAGTAAGGATGGTGAAAGTAAGATCTGATCTTTTTGTTTCTTTTCACGCTTCCTGCAATTTATTCACCTAACTTCTCACTCTGCAGCTTGCTTTCATCTCAATACTACAGGATATCAGATTCTACTCTTCCATTTCTTGAGGATATTATTTTATTTCATTATCTTATTTTTTAAATTTGATTTATTAATGTCCAATATGTACAGAGTTGGCTTAAACTTCAGCAAATCTTGCTAAAAATTAATATACAAATTATGCAGAAACTATATTTAGGCGGGACATTGTGTGTACATGCAGGTTACATTTTGTTGCCTTCCCGCAGAAAAGCCGTTCGCGTAATGGCAAGGTGTTTACGTTAATGGCTTTCTGCTGGAAGACGACTATTTGTAGTTACAAGCATGTATAAAAGAACAGTAAACTGTTCAGTCATGCATTTTGATATATTTGATTTCCATTATGCTTTTGGCTACTGATTTCAGCTGTACTGAGAATGTTGTTTCAAATTGCTAGAATTAAAAAAAAAAACTAATAAAAAAATAGATACATTTCTAATTTCTTATTGTGTTTTGACAGTAAAGGTAGAGTACAGCCATCAAATAAACAAAATAATACCATACCGTGCAGTGTATAAACCGCATCTGTACAGTGTGTCCCAGAAAGAACTATACACTTTTTAAATGGCTACCAAATAAGAAATATAAGCTCATATCCTTAGCTATTATTTGACACCAAATGACCGAAAATGATGCATGCTTCAATGAGCAACGCCCACTTTTGTGAAGGACACAAAAACGAGGCTGCGCAGGAATTCGCTATGCATTTACCACCTGCATATGGGCGGCCAAAAGGGTCAAGATAAATAATGGGGTAAATCGGCCAACAAAGACAAAATACACGAAGATACAAAACAACAAATATCAAGAATATATGAATTATGATAACAAAAAGGTTAACTGTTACATTTTTGCATATTTTCTTGGTTTATTTTTTTCTCTTTGTTAGCCCATTCACGCCATTATTCATGTTGTCCCTTTTGGCCGCCCATATGCAGGTGATAAATGAATAGCGAATTCCTGCGCAGCCTTGTTTGCTCATTGATGCATGCATCATTTTCGGACTTTTTGGTGTCAAATAATAGTTGAGGATATGAGCTTTATCTACATATATTTTTTTCCTTCAAGAACCATATATTGAGTATTTGGAAGCCATTTCAAAAGTGTATAGTTGTTTCTGAGACACACTGTACATGCATATCAACTGCACCTTGAATTGATACATTGTACCCATGCCCCAAGTAATGAAAAAATGAAAATAAGCAATTTTTTTTTTTTTTGCCCTTACATGTTTGTCTGAAAAAGTTTTTTACACTCTATTATGACTCTATTATTACGTTAAGAATATCCCCCCCCCCTTAATATCTCATCTCCTGTCAGACTGCGCTGATATTTTGCAAAATTATAGCAATTTTTCTATTATTATTGTTTTTATTTTCTTTTGTACACAAAGAAGTCTACAATGTATGCCGTATTAAATTTACCTAGTAAGATGTTTATTTCTTTCAAAGAAACCTGTTTTGACACAATATACAATGTACCAAATTCATGGCAATGTTTACATCATGTTTCTAAAGAATGCATTTTAAACACAGAGGACGACACCGTGTTAGGGTTTTTTTTTATTATTTTTTTTTTTTTATATATTAAATCATTAAAAGCCAATGTCTTGCATAGTTTACAGTAAACTTATAAAAGCAGTACTTAATCTATTCCATTATTTGTACCGTGTTATGTACTTTATTTATTTGTGCAGTATGTACATTAACATGTAATGTGTATATTTTTAAAATGTGAATGTACTTATTAAAATTACTATAGACATTTTATATAATTTAATTCATCTAAATTGTAAAATCTCCATATACATGTACAGGTAGCTGACTTTTTTTTTATTTTTTAAAATTTTTACTTACTTGTATGGGAGACTTGATTTAATATCAACATTTTGGCTGAACCTATTATTAATTGAATCATTGTTGGTTGTTGATACATGCAGGTGTATCAAGACTATCTGACAACAGTTTAATAAATTATAAATCAATCATTAATATACATGTACTGTTAAAATAGGGCCCACAATTACCCTTTTTACCCAATGCCAATTTTTCTTGTGTGATTTGATTATAAGACATTATGTTTCTTAACCTTTTATTGAACATGGTTATTGAAACAATTCTTTGGGAATTAAAAGCTGAATTGTTTCTCTACATATTAGTTTAAGAGGATAAATAGTATCGCCTTTCTATTTGATGCAGCAGTTGAAAATGGAAAAAAGGGGGCCACAATTACCCCAGTCTCCCCTACAGTGTACATGAATGTATGAAAAAAATTCAATTGCAGTATCTGTACATTTTGTACATCACAAATAAAAAAGAATGTTTTTATATTTTATACAAAAATTTTGTTTGATGAGGGTGTGTTGCAATCACAGAGGTTGCAATCCTGACAGTATAAGGCATAGTGTATGCTGCCATCTTGTGACAAGATTAGGTACAACTAGTGATCAGACAGAATGCACTATAGATAGTTTTTTTACTAATTATATGATGTAGAAAATTTACATAATATTCTCTCGTTATAGCTCTTTACCTGCTCTAGGTTGTTGTAGTTGTTCAATCTGCTACACAGTAATAAATTATTGTAGTTATTCAATCAGGTTTAGGTTATTCATTGTAGTTATTCGATCTACACTGTTGGCTACATGTCCATCATCTTAATCTTGTATGATCATAATTTGTACGACGGGGTAAAATGAGAATATTCTTTGCCCTAATGACTAGCAAATAGTGATGAGCCAAGAAATATGTTATTTGATGAATGTGCTACAATTTATTCAAACTGGTGACCACATCAAAAAACAAAAATAAAAGGATAGTCACAGGCTAGTATCTCAGATGTGAAGGTATCCTTTCACAGTAAGTGTGAAAGGGGCCAGACATGCTGACTACTGGCAGCCTGCACTCAGGCAGGGAACCTCACTATCTGTCTGCTCGTTGCTCCAGCCACTCACGTATCTGGCATAGGTATTTCTTTGCCTGTTGATGTTCGATCACTGGCATTCCCTCTGAGATGGAGAGAACGAGAGACCGGTAGCAAGAGAGTGAGCGAGAGAGAGAGAGACGTGAGAGGAGGAAATCATGTTATGTAGCGAATGCCTGCCACTGGATACTAACAGGAGCGCTGGATCTTGTGGGATTTAATATCTTGTGTTTGTTTGGTCTGTACACATGTGTGACATTATCGGAATTATTTTACAGTGCATTGGAGAGCTGGGGTAAGTGGACTGTAGGAATTAAATACATCGTGAAGTAATGTTAGTCTTTCATATTGCTTTTACAGAGTTAGGTTGAAGGTCAGGAATTCACAAGATAAAGACAACCAACATGACCATACATGTATCCGCATGGTGATGATGAAGTTAAAGGGAGGTTTTATATTTTCTAGATTGCAAATGATTGTATAATGAATCACTTGTATTATTATGCAGAATGTGCCAACAGAAATGTTTCCTAACAAAGTGCAGACCTTTCCAGTTATTAGCAAATTACATTAATCTTCTCACTGCAGTTTGTAGGCCTAGTGAAAGAATGAAATTTAATGACAATAATATACAAAAAAAAGTAGATTACCTTTGTAGTACATAACCAGTCAGTACTCTAATCATCAATGTCCCACTCTCATACTATTTTGTATCAATGTACTTCTGAACTTCTGAAGTAGATGTATTTTATATGCTTCAATATACATGTACAGGCATGCATGCTATTTATAATCAAGGTAAATATACATGTAGCCTATAATAAAGCCTACATGTATATTTTATAAACAGATATTTAATTTATTACTGGAATACTAGTAGTGGTACACGGTTTATTGACTGTTCTTTTATGGGCCACACCATTTATATGTTTATAAAATAAACAATTGATTTGTAAAAGAACTATTTTGATGTTATTTTTTGTTACTATTTGCTTGACTTAAATTTTTGTTTATGTACAGTATCAATGTCACTTCTTTAGCAGTCGATCTTGTATATATTTTTTTCCGAAATTTAAAACAGAATGATGTGTGTATTTAAAGCCTCAACCCAAAGCATAATTCAATTTACAATCAAGATTATCACTTACAAAACATTCATTGTTTTTTTTTTCTCTTTTGTTTTTATACTTGTCTATACATGTACATGTACATGTAGGCCTACTATTTAAAAATAACGTGCATGTATTACAACTACGGATATACAATATATTGCCCAAAGTCTAATATATGTTACATGTAATCCTGTTAGGATCTATTTCTAGCTTTGAGGAATGTTCTCCGCTATGGTCTATCCAGTCTCAAGATAACATGTCATTCAACATTCAGAATAACAGTTCAAATTCAAAAGCTAGTGAAAGTTCAAAACAAAAATTTGCTCAAGGTAATCCTGAATGCAGTGGGCGGGTTATTTAGACCCCCCCCCCCCCCCCTCCTCACTGTATACAACCAAAAAAAATAATAAAAATGAAAAAGTAATAACAATATAAATAAAAAACCTTAATTCATTTTATTTCACATTTGCATAAAAAGATAAATACATGTACTTACAAGTTACAATGATAAATTGCATAAAATACATAAGATTACTAATGGCACAAATATAGAAAATACAAATACAAATGTGTGGAATTTAGCAAAGGCCAAAGACAAATCCCAGATGGTTGCACCTGATGACACACACTAATGTTTTGACAAATTTCAAAGTTGTTCTTTTATCTTTGAACAAATAGAAATGCCAAGATTCAAGTTTGAAATGTATTTGAAAGAAAATGTTCAAGATTAACCAATTCAGAGAATCAATAAAAATGCTAAATTACAAAACCCCCATTGCACTAGAAATGAATGGAACAACTATGTGATTTATGTGTTTATCAATTGAAATAAAAAAGGGAGAAAATTATCTGTTGTCAAGGGAATTAACATCACAAAGTCACATTTTAGTTTCATTATTACTGTAGACACTCCTTCACACTGCTTTGAAATAAATTCATTATTCATAAATGTTTTTAGTTATTAGCCATGGAAACTGCATAGCCTTTGATTTACTCCCATTAGCATATCCTCTTTATAGCTATTATATGAAAGGAAATATGACCAGAAACACTCAAGGACCATTGACACAATAAACATTACCAGAAACACAGTACACATACTTCTACAACCCTGTAAAAAAAAATCTGTTCACCTCCATCACAGATGACTTTTACACCTAAAACATAAAGAGAATTAGATACCACCTGCCCTACTTTATAATAGGGTAAGTCATTGGTAAGGGGACACCCCTTGTGGAGTTTGATGGAATTCGCTGAAATCTGATTCGGACACCTTCCAACGAAACGAGTGAAGCTAGCGCTCTTGTTTTGCACTGCTGCGGTGGTGAGTCACGACATGCAGCGGGCATACGAGAGGCAGATGTGTAGAAGATGAGGAATTGAGTGGTTTTCTATCGGCTACTTACCTTTCTTACCGTTCATGGTTTTACCTTGCTTTGCAATTCAATTGGGAGATGATGACAGTGAGTTGTCAACGGTGTCACCACTTGCCATTTATAAATTCCTCACCAGCTAGAAGCAAAAAAGCATTTAAAGGTATAATGCTCTGGCTGCAGGTAGACAATTAATTTTTTGTTAAATCTTAAATCTTAGCTGATATTAATTTCTTGAGAATGTATTGGTACACAGTATATTATCTGCTAAAAATTAATGCCCTTCTATCACTCGAAGAGACAATGTTATATGGCACATTATTTCACTTAAGACTAATCGAAAGTAATTTTAAGATATGGTACTGACTAAAATTTGTTTCTCATACTAGGTTCAAGCTATGGGAAGGTTCAAATGTGCAATCATGAGAGTTATCCTCAACAGTTTGAGTAGAAAATATACGAATATATTCAAAAGATGAGTAATGAACAAAGAAATTGATCAAAGGGAATTGAGGAAGAATTCTTTAACTAGTCCCTGTCAACAATTTTCTAATAAAGGTGAATTTGATTGCCTGTGGATACCTCACCTGATACAAAAGTGACTCATCATCCACATTCACTGCAACATCCAGACTTATAGGAGGAGGAAGACATGGTGGATGAGAGGATCATATCTATAAACTAATGAATATTCCTCCATCTCATCCTCACATAGTCACTCAACACCTGAGCACAGATTTATTTTGTGTGTAACTGATGAATCATTACAAATTTGAATCAAAGAGCCTGTCTTGTATTTCTTCTACTTATAATTCTAAAGGAGTATTTGGGTACACTGTAGCCTACATTGTAAGATCCCCATTATAAGGGTGGTATCTCACTTCGCGGAGACGTTTCCACGACAGAATAGAAAATTTTGTCTCCGCGACGGATAAAAAGTATTGGAGACATGTCCGCGACAATTTATGGAAAAAAGTCTGAAGTAGTCCCAAATCCATCTCCGAGACGTCTCTACTACTTTTTATCCATCGCGGAGACGAAATTTTCTATTCTGTCACGTCTCCGCGAAGTGAGATACCACCCTAAGCAACATGAGTACATGAGTATTAAACAAAAAAAGTGCAAGTTGAAGTGATTTGAGAATGAACTGGATGTGGAAGAACAAAAAAAGAGAGAAGAGAGAAGTACAAGTAAAGGGGATGAGCAACCTGCCAGGGACAGGAGGATGACGGTGATGAGGATGAGGCAAGTAGGATGAGGAAAGAGGATGAAATTCTGATACCAATGAATATTCCTCCATCTCAGGTGGTTAATTTAGATACTCCACATCTGTGCACTGGTGTCAGGTGATGGGTGAATCATGGCTTATTATGCAATGATTCAAAGGCAGAATAAATTGGTGGATACCATGGAAGCTGGGTTAACAAGTAGAATAGTATAATCAGCGTATAAATGAAGACATTACGGAAAAGAGAGAAAAAAGCAGAAAAGGGCTGAGAAATGGATGAATAATTTATTTCTTGATAGAAAGAGAGAGAGAGAAAGAAAAAAAATAACATAATGTATAGGCCTACAATGTATAGAATCAAAATGTGAGAAATGTGCAGTGAGAGCACAATAAAAGTGGCAAGACACAGTATGCTGAGAAAAACATGAATTTGGGAGTAAGATGGGGTAGGAAAATGGCAAAGAACGTTTACCAGAAAGTTGAATGGAGGATACTGAATGAGAGACATAGACAAACTAAAGTATGGCGATTCTAATTTGAAAAAAATATATATCTTTTCAATGGTCTTTCACGAAATTGTCCATTTGTGGAATGGTGCTGGAATCCAGTTTTTCTAAATTCTTGGCCAATATATGCGCTATCTCCATAATCCATCTCTCTCTCTCTCTCTCTTTCTTAATCTATCCCTCCCTCCGTGGAGGAAGAAGCTCCCTTTTTTCTGTATTTCCTTGATTATCTCTGAAGTATAATTGATGAGTCAACCCTTTCAGTCTAGATTATTGCAGGACAGGTTGGACGCCAGAAGGCAGAATGTTTAGGGGAATTTTCATGAATGAAGCGTAATCAGATTTGTCTCAATTTTGGAATGGAATTCGATTCAATTTGGGACAGAAATTTCTCTCCAATTTCACCTGCTCATTCTGTATGCATAGAGGGAACGTCTTTGTTTTATGTGAACATCAGTTACCTGTATGTGGTATTCTATCCATTACCTGTACATGCATGCCCTTTTCCCCCAAAGTCAGTATTCAAGAGATAATCTTGGATTTTGCAAGTGACAATAAAGATACATTTTTACCAGTCTACTAAAATCATGGATTCCTAGTCCTAGTAGAATCCATGCTAAAGCAATGTAACAAATATTTCACCCTTATATAGATATTTACTAAATATTGTTATTATTTATAGGTTCATATTGTTGTAATCATTGATACATGACACATCTAGCAATTACTATGTAGACATACAGGGTAGTCATTTTGTTTAAAGGGAGGAGAAAAAAATCTTTGTCTATTTTTCAATTCTACTTTTTACAATTTGCATTTAAATTCAGGTTTGAGGTGCATCAATAATTTCTAAATAGTTTACTTATTCCTCGGTTCATGTTGTGATCAGTGATGTGGAAACAATTTTCATGATCCAGCAATTTCTTGTAATATTCATTTTTGCTTTATAATGAAGAAAACGTTTCTCTTCTATTCTTTTAAACATGAAAAAAAAGTTTGGTATTTTGTTGCCTATACAGTCTGTGTCAAAAAAAAATGGTACAGTCGGGGAAGAAATCATTTAGGTGTGAAATCTTTTCATATAATGTGTGTTTGTGGTACCAAATTAAAGCCAAAAGATTTTTCTTGCTGATGCGCTTTGTCCTGTATAATTTGCTTTCGTAAAACAAAAGTTATGCTAGGTTTTGTGCGACGAGGAACAAATCGAAATTACATGTACGCACTTCTATTGTTCTGGAGCGCTGAATTCACGGTCATTATGCGAAATCGTACACAAAGGCATGGGACGGCTTGCGAAAAATGGATTTTCCTTGATTGTAGAAAATTAGTCATATCTCAAAAAATACAGCACCAAATGTGATGAAAAAAATTGCAGAAGAAAGGGTGATATTCTTGCTTTATGAAAATAACAAACAATACCACGTTGATAGTAACCTTCACACTATAAAAAAATGTTTTCCAACTGTACCATTTTATTTGACACAGACTGTAGTTAGGCACCTTAAAAAATATTTTTGCCTTAATTTATTAAAACTTGAACTTTTGAGTGCCAGCTCATGAAATTCAATATTGATGACCAGCAGACAACTCCTACCACTTTGTACTTTCATTGGATTGGTACTACTGAAGACATCTCTGAGAAACCTACCCTGGAAGAAGTCCATCTAACCCTTACTGATCTCATTTATCATCCTTTACCCGGGCGTGACGGGCCACACTTATTAGATATTGGGCAATGATTACGAACCGTTATGCATGGGGCGTCTGGACTCTTGTTTAATCCATTGCTCGTCCCCATGTGATGATGTAGGGGCTATGCATGCATGGAAGATGCTGCAAAACACGGCTGTCACTTTACATTAAGACGGAGGCTAAGATGCTACTTAATGTTTGGCTCAGGTTGGAGATCATGCACTTTTTTCAAGCAAAGAAAGTACTGAAAATGTGTGTGAGAGTTTAAATACAGACTTGAATGAGATTTACGTAAATGCCTCAGGAGGAAAGTGAAATTAGCTTCATGTAAATACATGTATAGAAGAAGATGATATGATGACCCTAATACAAGAGAAAATCAATTTTTAGATTTCTTATACATTTCTTAAACATCCATATGTCAAGTTGTGAATTTTTCAAGTTGAAAAACCGGCAACCTCAAATCAATGTCTATATAGGGTCTATACAATTATATGGTTGTCATGGCAATTTGGATGCTTAGTACCCAATTAACCAGCCATGTATAGGCCTATAACTTCTTGTTTAATGATTTTTTTTTTCTGTATGATTTTTAAAGGATTTTGCGATGTTGTTGATCAATACTCAGTAGAAATCTGGATTTATAGTTAACTTCTTTGCTGAACCCAGACTTCCCTCTCTTGGGTCGCACCCTCTGTGAGACCGTTCTTTCTGTCGATGGGTCTATCCTGGGATAGGGTTCATTGCTAGGCCTGCAGGATGTGACCAATCTCTCGCCCAAGCTCTGATGACTGCAGTCTAGTCAGAACAAGAAGGACACTACTGGGTACAATCATGAGTTAAGTCATTTCTGCTCTCAGTCAGAACGGCAATAAGTTGACATGCCATTTTTTTATTTATGTAAATGAGTTAAGCGTATTCTGCTCTCACCCAGATTAGTTTATATGCCCCTTTAACTTTTTGAGTAATATGAATGAGTTAAGTCTCTTCTGCTCTCAACCCAATTGGCAATAAGTTTGGTACATGCTCCTTTAACTTTTTGATTGATTATATTTTGTCTATTAAAGTTTCACTTGCAAGTAACGTTTTTTGCCACATGTGCCATTTTTTAGTTATGTAAATGATTTAAGCCTCTTATGCTCTCACCCAGAATGAAAAAAAAAAGTTTACACACCCCTTTAACCTTTTGAGTTATGTACATGTGTTAGGTCTCTTCTGCTCTCATCCAGAATGGCAGTAAGTTTACACGCCCCTTTAACTTTTTTAGTTAAAAGTCTCTTCTGCTCTCATCCAAATTGGCAATAAGTTTACACCCCCTTTAACTTTTAAGGTTATATGTGAGTTATAAGTGTCCTCTGCTCTGACCCCGATTGGCAATATTTAAATTTTGGAATGATTGATATTTAGTCTGCAAGTTTCACTCGTAATAAACGATGTTTGACATCATCTGCACATGGGGATATAGACAGCTCTCTTTCCGGCAAATGCTTTTTTTTGTATTTCATTGGGGGAAAAAATAATAGAAATGGTCCTCTTTTGTGTTTTATATACAGCCAGGCATATTCAATAAATGACATGGAGCTTTGATAAGTGAAAAAGAATATTTATTTGGAAAAAACAAAACAAGAGAGACCTTTCATTTTGCCCTGCGGGTGAAGATGTCTGTAAATTCAAAACCAAAAGTGGATGTATGGTATCGAGATCATCTGGAAGTGAACTATAGCTGCCATGTTTACTCATGCCCTAGATCAGGAAAAATAATGTCAAGCGCTAAACGCTTTCAGTGCTCCAACTTGAACACCCATTTAAACATGTGTTGTTTGAATAGGAGATTCTACATTCAGTGCTTCATTAGTGTGTCTGTAGGCGCTGCTGCACTAGCTCGAGCTAAAAAATAGCGCACTAATTGGTGGATCGGGAAAAAAAACAGAAAAAAGAAACCGGTCCTGCACTAGCTCAAGCTATTTTAAAATTTTGCATTAATGACCAGACCTGACCTTGAACAAACAAGCCCGATGTGTATTGCGCAACTTGTAACTATCGCTAGCCTATATATATGATAGAAAAGAAAAGGGAAGGAGAAGGAAAAAACAAAGAAATACATAAGAAATGATAGAAAAGAAAAGGAAAGAAGGAGAAAACAAAAAAATACACACAGTATAGGAAATGATGAAAAAGAAGATGGAAGAAGGAGAAATACAAAAGAAATGCAAGTATTTTGTTATGGAGGTCATAAAAATCACATGCTGCAGTGTGAATGGGTACATAAAATTTATCCCGGTACTGTCTCGGGATAACTTTTCCACTGTGAATGCATTTATAGCGGGTTTATAGCGGTGTTGCCGTCCCGCGTCAGCACCGGTATAAATTGGAAAACCACTGTGAATGGGGTAATATTGAGGTAGAGAGAAATAGAGAGAGAGTATGTGTGTGTGTGTGTGTGTGTGAAAGAGAGTTCAGAGAAATATTACCTATTTCCTATTTATAGGGGGAAAAATGAAAAATAAAAATGGGAGAATTAAAATTATATATAATACATTCTATAAGACTGTTAAACTTGAGCAGCTTTGCACATGGTACTGGTATGCACATATTCTGAATTACCAACATGAAACCGAGATAGCTAATTAAATTATTGATTGATAATGGTTTATTGATCATTTAATATTGATTGACGACCATCAAGTAGACTAATAATTGTGTACACTATACATACATGCCAAGAATATGCATAATACATGAAGTACCACATATAGGCCTATTTGTATGGTTAATGAATATTGAATAAGTGCTGGCTATCACTTCTTTGGGAAATAACATACTTCATCTGGTGGAACAGGGAATATATTACCCAAGCCCCCCTCCACTACATGTATGTCATACTCCACTACATACGTTGACATCCCATGTGTACAACATCTATTTTATAGAGAAGTTACAGCTATACTTGTGTCCAAAAATGTAAAATGTAACATCACTTTAAGATGCCTTAAAGATATCAAGATCTATGTCAAGACTAACGGGTTCGTATTGATATCAAGGGTTCATCATGGATCAACTATAGCATCACAGGAATGAAAACTGAGACAGAAACTGGATTCCATTGCTTCATTATATTCCCAGGCTCTTCTCTGATGTCATATGTTTGAAGAGATAGTTGTATACACAGGTTATTGTCTTGACCCATATATTTCTACCTTTTCCGACCACCTGCAGCGCATGACAACCCCCCCCCCCCCCACCTATTGTGGAAAATGGTGTTCATCAGAATTACTAATTATTAGAAAAACATTCTTCAAAATACTGTTTAAGAAAAAATAAGTAGTCCTATTCAAAACTTTTTTTTTTCAATTAAAAAAAGAAAGAAAATGTTTATTGTGAGTTTAGAACTGATGTAAATTACTACTCTTTATGATAACATCAAAAATTTCTTTAAAGCTTTATTCGAACACACAAACAGATGGGCGCTTGTACATGTATGACATGATTACCTTTTATTTTTGTGTGGATATTACTTTGTGATCATGTAATGAAATTTAGCTGGTAATATATTCTTAAAACACTACCCATCAACTTTTTATTACATTAGATTATTGTAGAATTCTCCACAAATTGACATGATCCTTTTTATAGTGGCCATGCATGTATCTTGATATGACAAGATTTTTAAAGAAAATGAAAATGTGGTACATCCCTTGCAAACACTCTTCTTTAGGGTAGGTGTAATGTAGGCCAAGCTGACAACCTCTATGGAATAAGAATCAAGATGAAGAGCTGTGCTGTACATGAACATGACATTCTTCATATCCAGGAGGAAATCGAACCTGTCAATTTACATTCAAGAAAGCGGTTGCAGAGCTGATACCACGGCCATTTGGGAGAACGCTACAACTGACGGTCAATTTGTTTTTGGATCCAGTTTCAGTTGTGTGTGTCATAGTAATTTTTCAGATTATAGTATACAGGAGGAATAAGGGATGTTAGCTGTCAGTTGGAAATTTGGTGAGATGGATGGATGGAGAGAGAGAGAGAAAGAGAGAGAGAGAGAGAGTGATGGAGAGAGAGAAAGAGAAAGAGATAAGGGGAAATGGGAGGAGAGAGAGAAAGAGAGTGATACTGATAGAGTGTGAGAAGGAGACAACAGGAGGAGGACGAAAAAGAAAAAGAGAGATGCAAGTAGATAGGAAGACGGAGAGATGGAGGGAGAGAGGAAGCGTCCGAGAAAGATGAATACAAAGGAGGAGCACCAAGATAATTTTGAACAATAGAGCCATAATATTCACTCGTTGAGAGACTATACAAGAACATGCAACAGAAAATTATCAAAAAAGGGAGGAAGAGATAGTTTAAACATCTTCAGGTACGTGAGCATCTTGGAAGATTATTTATTCTTCCAAGCTCGAAAGAAATACCGTCTAAATGTTTATTGATACTATACAAAAACATGTACTGCATAGACAATTAGCTACTCATAAACAATCATATAATGCATGGTTGGCTCAAGCAATTAGGTTGCACATATGTAGAATACATATTGGAAATCAATATTTTTTGGTAAACTCTTGTTGACAAAAGAGAAATGGTCTTTCGTACAGCCTAGTGCCTATGAATAGAGCTCTGTCGGCTTTGCTTCAAAATACAACAAACATACATTCCAATGACAAACTATACATTTCTTCCTTTCTCAATTGTCATTTGATATTGGGAAACTATTTACATTGTACGTCATAACAGATAATCAGTCACTGGAACACAATAAATTCATGAAAATATTTTCGTTTTATCTTTAGACTGCAATGCAGTGATCTCTTCCCTTTAGGCTGTTATTGGTACTGAATGACAACAGTATACATTGCAATGACAGAGAAATACAATTTCATTTTTAATCAAAATTTTTCATATCTATTTTAAAGTAGTACTTTAAGGATAAACCGCAGAATATTTAACTCGAGTGTCTCTCAATCTATTTCTTACATTAAAGGAGAGAAAAGAAAAGTTACTTGTATTATTAAAGCTTTTAAAAGCTTCATTTGAATAATTCTGATCTAAATTCATGCAGCACCATCCCCACAATAATCACCGTCTAATGTGTGTGGGTGTATTTCCCCACAAATATTAATCCCCCAAAGGTATTTCATCGTCACAGCCAATATTTCACTCTAATCTATTGTTTGCGGTGAATTGTAGACATATTCCATTGTGATTGTGGTGGATACGCATGGACAGGTCTCTATTAGCGCCACCGAGCGTGCAATCATTGACACATTTGGTGATCAAGGTTAAAAATAAGCGGATCTTCGTCCAACACTGAGTTTAATGGTAGATTTCAAATTGGAGGACTTTGTAATTGTAACACGTTGGTTTATATGGAATTCCACATGGGCCATCGTTATTTTGTATTGGTTGACATTTTACTTTTGAGTTTTGATGTTCGGTGTAGTAAAGTATATTTTGTTGGATCTCCAAGAGTAGATGGTGCATAAGGCTTGACAGAATATGATGATCCCTTGACAAGGAAATAGTTGGAACTTAAAAGGATTACGCCTATTAAGGACTTTGGAACACGTTGGTTTATAGTTTGTAGCTGGAACTGCATATCTCCACAAGGTGTATTGTATAGGGCTACAGCCTACAGGACAATATCATATCATTACTTTCATGCTTTGGTATGGTTCAATGCAGCAGGATTTCTACTTTTCTACCTACGAAACCAATTACTTTTTGTAGTTAACATTTACATTTATGTGTTGCCTAAACTTCTGACACAGGTAAGGTGCATACATGTATGTAAGCCTACACTTCTTTCACATGTTCACAATTCAGAACTTGTTTCCTATAGTTATTCTAGGAAGTATGTATAAATGTATTTCTCATCAGAATAAAGTGTGAAAGCACAACATTTATCTAAACTGTAGGCCTACATATGCCTGACAGTGAAAGCTTTGCAAGTTGCCTTCAACTCGGTAATGGTCAATTCCAGCGTAACGGACATGACATTCAGACAGTTTTTTGCAATTCAAAGTATCACACAGCAGAATTGACAGTACTCAAATAACTTTAATTGAGTTTATCAGACACATAAAAGTATCAGTTGCATACACAAGAATAAATCCACTCCTTGCGAGCGTAACGGACATGACACGAAACGGACGAAGCATTTTGACCTACTATTGATTATCAAAATTCCTGTGAATTCTTGGTATCTCTGCACCTGATTTTGGTGTCAATTACACCTTAGGGTTATGCTCTATTCATAAAATGATGTTTAAGAAAAGTTTTGTGGTGCATTCTGTATTTATAATTCAAAATGTAGCGTAACGGACATGACACATGTTGCGTAACAGACATGACAGTTTCGTCCACTTTTTGCCAGCGACTATAATTCTTTTATTACAATATATAGTAGTAGATATTTAATTGTTTAAATATTTAGGTTAGAAGTTAAAGACACTAATTATAACTGATATTCTATAATATCTTGTACATTTTTGTTATTTTAAGCGGGGGTTCTATTCACAATATTTACAAAACAATAAAATATAAAGAAAAATTTGCTTCTGCACCAAATATTTACAGTTAATGAATATTTTCCAGTTACTACCACCAACCATACCAAATCTATATATATTTTAGGTTGATACTATGGATACTTTTTTCTCTACTGCTTAGTATTTGACATACACTAGCGTAACGGACATGACACTCTTTGAAGTGAACCATGTGTTCACCTCTTTGTTTCATAATGAAAGAAAAAGGAAACTAACAGCAAAGTACAACTACTTAAAATTCTTTATAAAAAAATATCGAGCACTTTTTTGGCGGGTTTATTGATCTCAGCTATATTATAATTGTAGGGCTAATGTACATACAATACAATATCTAAAGTACTAAAATGACAAAGAACAATGAGGACAAAACATTACTTTTTTAGTAAAAAACAAAAACAAAATGCAGGTGACCTGTATATCATGATAACACATGGAAATTTATTTTATGAATTTAAGTCATAACATCAGTTTTTAAGAAAGTTAACCAGCATAAAAAAATGCAGTTTAAAAGCAGTAACCAGAGTGTAATATCAAATGCATTATCATCTATTAAAAAGTAAAATGGAATTTTTGTAAATCACTCATGAGATGTTCTTCCATTTAGCATTTATATTAAATCCGTGTAGTAGAATTGTCCTCTGTTATCCAAACTTGGATATTCTCAAACATACACTACTTGATCATTTTTAACAAATGCTTTACATCATATCCATCTTTTTGTAAGGTGGTCACTTGGGCGACAAAGTATTTTCACATTTTTTTTTTTATTATTAGAAAATTAAACTCGCACAAAGCTGTTCACTTGTACTGCTGTTGAGGGGATGGATAACAGAGTTGATTGTGGCTCATCATCATGGGTTGTGTTGTCTTTATCAACTTTCTGCTTACATTCAGACACTTTATGAGGCTTGTCAAAGTGGTGTACTTGTTTCCTATTCTTACCAGCTTCTAAATATGATTTGATCTGGATGTTGTCCCTACTGACTGGTTGCAACCAATTTACACGCAGTGTACCTTCCAGTGTTAGGACAACCTTCCATAGGATCTCAAGATTATTCTTGTTGGCAATATAATCTGCCTTGGTGTAAACGTGCACATATATTTTTATTTGTATTGTTCCGAGCCGCCTGTGTAAATGAAGCTGCATCATTCACATCATTCACTTTGACTGACCACAGCACTATAGTGACGACACGCTTTATGGAGCCACCGATTCCGTCAACAATCCCCTTGCCATGTGACGTTGCAAAGAAATGCCACAGAAGGTGTAGATTCATGGATTCATAGAGCAGACAGAGGTATCTGAATGCAATTTTGTTTTTAAATTATGAGGCAGCATAACTGCTCAAGATGTTGATGTTAGAGATAGTTGGAACTTGCCCATGAATGTACGAGTCACATTTTTGTCATGTTCAAAGCTGTCACTCACAATCAACTGAGAGTCGCAAATGTCTTTTGTCCAAACACAAATGGTCAAGATTGTGATAGATCTGCATTTGGTGCCAGTGAGCTGACTGCACCTCAACCTGATATACTGTACTGAGGTGTAATTCTTTGAAAAGTCTACCTACATGTACATAGGGTAAACAACCTGGTCATCTGAAATCATACTTCCATGGTTAAAAAGGAAGATCTGGGGGGCGTTTCATCAAAGGACTTGTCGGACGTTTTATCCGACAAACTGTTATAAGCTACTGAAATGCTTGAATGTGATTGGCTGAGAGCAAGTTTGTCGGATAAAATGTCCGACAAGTCCTTTGATGAAATGCTCCCCTGGTTATTTTTATTTTATCTAATAAATAACATGTAAATTTCGTGAATTCATTAGTTACTAGTATTCAGATCTAACATCCAACTATCCTAAAGCAATTGAGAATGACCATCACTCTGCTACCTTGAGTCACAATGCTGTTTCTGTGGACGGTACCACTTGTAATCTATAAGGTGTCATGTCCGTTACGCAAAGTGTCATGTCCGTTACGTCATTTGTATGAAAATAAGAAGTGGTAAGGAAAAATGGTTGCTACACATGTGAGGGGGTTTGATTCTAACATAGAATCTGACTTTGCAGTAACTTTAACCAAATTTCCTGTTAGCTGTGAAAACTTTAAGTGAAAAACGTAACGGACATGACGCTGCTAATGTTAAAGAAATCACACAAATTTGACCATCAATGGCTCAAAAATTGAAGAATGGTATAAAATTTCACTATGATTTTCTCTTGGTATATTCATTAATCAACTTTTTAAAAGTTGAATGAGATCTCTGGGACCTCATTTGTTTTCTTTAGAGAGAGGAAGGATAGACTCTTTGAAAATGACCACATTTCTGTGTTGTTGCGATTCACTATCCATTTTTTCATTGACGGAAAAAAAATACAAAATTTTGTCGTAATTGCGATTTGTCTATTGGAAAATGAAAATTTATAGATTACTTTTTAAGAATATTTGAGTGCTTAAGTGATTTTGAAAACTTTATTTTTTCACTAAAGTGAACATTTTCCATGGAATTGCCCTAAACTAAACAAACTTATATAGTACAGTCAATATATGGTTCAACCTCACACTAATTGCAACAGAAAATCTGAAACATGTATCTTGATCAGTAAAATCTCCTCTAGCTCAACCATTCAAGTCACTAAGGATTTCGTGGTGGAAAAGGGGTCAAAAGGTCAAAGTCAATAAGGTCATTTTGGCGCCTTATATCATGTAAAAATGATTAATGTCATGTTTGTTTTCACTTATAACTTGAAATTAGTAAAAGCATACTTAACAGAACTGTGGTCAATTATGTATAACAATATGCAAATAAGATGAGCAGGTTTTGGTAGTAACCATATGAAGGTCAAAGGTCAGAGGTCAATAAATGTCCTAATACGTGTGAAAATGAAAAGAAATTGCCGTTATCCTAGGCATAACTTAACATACAACTATATATATCAGCAATATGGTTCAACCTCACAAAAATATGAAACATGTATCTTAATCAGTAAAATCCTCCTCTACAACATTATCAAAAGTCTAAAGATTTCGAGTGTGTAAAGGGTCAAAGGTCAAAGGTCAATAAAAGGTCACCTTTGGCCTAAAATCATGTTCGAAATAATGTAATCTTATGTTTGTTTTCACCTTATAACTTGAAAATAGTAAAGCATACTTAACAGAACTATGGTCAATTATGTATACAATATGAAATAAGATGAGCAGGTTTGGTAGTAACCATATGAAGGTCAAAGGTCAGAGGTACATAAATGTCTAAACACGTGTGAAAATGAAAAAGAATTGCGCGTTATCCTAGGCATAACTTAAAGCCCAGTACAGGTATGTAAACCAAACTTTAGTTTAATTTTGTTAGTAAAATATTTGAAGGTTAAAGGTCAGAGGTCAATGAATATCCAAATCCTGTGAAATGATGAGAAATTTCTTTTATCCTTATGGCCAGCTCGAGATCTACTAATAGAGAACTGTCACCAAACTTTAGCCTATTGATACTTAGGCATGAATTTATATGGTTTTTGGTGACAACCATATTAAGGTCAAAGATCAGAGGTCAGTAAAATGTCAAGAAACCTGTGAAAAGATGAAAATTTGTTTTGTTTTACATGAGGAATGCTGACTAAATTGGGGAGTTAAATTATATTGATACTGAGGCAAATTAACATACATGTATAAGGGCACACGAGCTGACAGTCATTACAGGTCAGAGGTCAGTAGATGTCAAAATCCTGTAAATATGATGAAAATTAGGTTTCATTGCATTGTGTATATTGAGGACAATGACTTGGCAGTGTGACAACTATATTTGAAGGTCAAAGTCAGAGAATAAGTAAATTTTTTTATAACAAGAACGTTGTGTACTATAACCCTAACTTGAGATCCACTTGAGGAGTGTGAACCAAACTTGCTTTAGTTATGGTATATTGATAGGTAAATGTCTATGACTTGACATGTCTTGGACAAGCGGGGCAATATCCTCCACAAAGTTTATCGAAGATAATTACTTTTGTTACCTGTTTTATATGCGATATTCTAGAGCTGATTTAGTACAACTATCATGTAGGTAATTGCAACCACTTGGATTAATGGTGTAGAAACTTGGTAGCGACCAAGATAAAGTCATTCGAACGTTGTAGATTAAATATTTTAAAGTAATGGAACACCAAACAATATCATGAGAAGATCTTAATGAAAACTTAAATTAGGGCACAAAGCTGGCTCTTATATGTGCATCTTGCCAAAGAAATAAACATCCTGGAAATATTCATATCTTTATCTCTGGCAAATGTTTGCAGTCATTTCAACACTAAAAGTTTTTAAGGTGAATATCATTAGTATGGAGCTCCTGTCTCAAAGAGAAAGCGCCCACCCTCTCAGGCGTTCATTCCTGTGATTTCTCGGGAAATAGGGGTCACATGTATTTTAGGGTCCCAGTTCAGGGGAAAATTCTGAAAATCATTGAAATAACATGGTCTTTTCGCATTTTCCCCCAACACTGTTTTTAATTTAGGGGTAGTATTTCAATATTTTGGGCAATTTCATAATAGGGTCCCGTATAATATAATGAAAAATATACCGCTGGTATGAAGGGGTGATTTGCTAACTTCCCCTCCAAAAGGTCTGTAAAAGAGGGATTATGTCTGTAAAAGCATACCATCTCCTCAAGTGAATTATCATTCC
>CALNVZ010003426.1:31181230-31213866 GCA_940671915.1 Paracentrotus lividus
TTTACTGATCAAGATACATGTTTCAGATTTTCTGTTGCAATTAGTGTGAGGTTGACCCCTTTTTTGTCCTAGAATGACTGTACTAATAGGCCTATTACTATTTCATTCAATAAACTTTACCTAAAACAATATTTTGACATGTATTTGTTTAACATTTTGGACACAGCTCAAACTAGTAAATCCTATTTAAGTATTTGTTTACTTTTGGGATGTACATGTAGTCCCACCCTATACACTTCCATGTTTGATACCCCAAATTACCCTAAGCCATCGGGTTGTGTGTGTGCTTTGGCATTGTAAATCCCTGCGCTCAAACCCAATCCATCAACAGTGGTGCATCTGATTTAGTTCCCTTCATCCACGAACAAGTTGTATTGATCCCGGTGATAATTGCTCAGCACTGTGGGTGAAAGTGCGGAGAGCCAGGTACCGCAGCACCGGTCATCCAATCAATTGAGCACTTTGACGTGACAACACCCGGCTGCTGAACGTGTATGTCAGGACCCAGTGGTATAATGCTTCTTCTTGGATGTTAAAGCGAGATATCAAGATCGCCGAGAGCATAAAAAAGTTGTTAGCTAATATTAAAACTCAATTTTTATTTCATTCATATTCATATTCACTGGCTATTTTCCTTTCAAGGTAGCGTTCAAAGTGATAGATATTGGGGGGAAAGGGAATAGTGATATTCATTATCAATACAATCAGTTTTAATTTCATTCTTCCATATTTTACTGCAGAAAATATAAATGGGTTAGGGTAATCAAAGGTACATGTATTTTGATTTAAATCTGTGCAATCCAGGAGCTGAATATTTTGCTCCTTACAACTTTGTGGTGGATTTTCTAAACCTAAAAACAAAGGGTAGAATTGAAGTAAGATTTCCATTTAAAAAAAAATATTTACAAAATTATATCCATTGGGCTGGCTCATCAACTTTTAAACGTCTGTACTTGCAAAGATTATAGATTATGTCAAGAATACACTCCAATATTTACATTGTGAATGACCTGTCCTGAAGCTGTAAATATCTACCTTTTGATGAGCAATCTGGACAGATTCTCTGATCTTAATTGCATTAGATATGCCAGGCATCTTCCCTCCGCAGGGGAACACGTTACCTGCTCAGGTACCTCATAACCTCACCTCAGCTAGTCTGGGTTACAGGAAAAATGAATTATCCTGTCCAGTGAAATTTGTTCCAATTTATCTATACATTGTAGGCCTAGTTTGGAATATATTCATTTCCAGTGACTGTTCATCTCATTTGTTTCTGTTGGTTGTAACTTTTTTTTACGGTGCTATCATTCATATTAATATGAATATTTAATTGTGCGTATATCTTTTTGTATAAAGCTGTTGAGCTCGATTGGTATTCGTGGTTTCCATGTAGGGATGGACAATGATTGAGAGAGGGTTTAAAAGGCAGTTTGCCTGGGAATGAGGCTAGCTGATCACTAAGGGTCATCAGAGAGTACAAACGCAGAAGCAATTTTAATTAGAATTTATCTTGAGCTCCATTCACCTGTCACCTAATTTTGATACCAAATTTAATCAAACAAAGATATAAAAGGTAACCTTTAGCCCTATACAATAAGTCAGTCTATATATAAGAACTGAGATATATTCGTATAATAGAGGAATTTTATTCAGAATATAAAAAGTACATACATTTTACATGTAGCCTACACATAGAGAATTTTCTCAGTTGTACACACACAAACAAAATTAGAGGCATCAGAAATAAAATCACCTTAAAAGCAACGTGAAAATAACCCCCCCCCCCCAAAAAAAAAAAAAAACAACAACAAACAAACAAACAAACAAACAAAAACAAAAACAAAAACAAAAAAACATTAATATTTGTTGTTAACACCAACAAAATTATGAAAATTGATACACTCCAATTAAAATAAAAAATCATTAAATAACAGTTTTTAAATGATACTTTATACTGTATTATTATATCATTTGAATGGAATAAAATAGATGTACATTGTTGTTGGCCCTCACAATGCAGCTTTAATAAATACTGTTGGTCAAACTCCCAAAAACCTTTTCTGAATTATCAAGGAATGCTAGAAACATGTGGATTGCATAAAAAGGCGTATTGTGAACTGATTATCATTAACTAGTTTGACTGAAACCAAAATTGACCTGCTCCTAAATAGAGCCTAATCTCTGGCTAGTGTACAATGTAGCTGTCTACCTCATACTAATGGTGTATGCTCCAGGAGGGGTAAATGTACATGTAGTTTTATGGATATTTTGTGAAATATCTTTATCTTTGTATTTTTTCTGAACCATAATAAGTTTTAAAATGTTCTTGAAGTTTCTCTTAGCTGATTTCATCTTGTTGATTCCATCAGATCAATGGAATTTTTAATTGTTGATGCTTTCTAGCTTTTAAGTTCCGTTTTACCACTAGCTCTCTTTCTCGTTTTATGTCATTTTGAAATTGAATGAATGTTTTATACAACAATGTTTCAGGTATCTTTGTGCATTTCAAAATTATAAATCTACATTGTTTATTACAATCTTAAAGACATTTTTATTTTCTTTAGTTTATAAATATCTTCTTTTTTTAAAATCCATTTTGCTACAGGTCCGCTACTCCGACTATGACAACCCAGTTGAACTAACACCTTGTGCCTACACAAATGGAAAACAGTCTTCAAGCAATACTATCTTCTTCCCTCCAGATGTACAGAGACAAGCGCCCTCTGTAGCTAGAGAATCAAGTGACACATCCAACGGTACTAAACCCCTCTCTGGTGGCCAGCTTCGCAAACTTGAACTTGATCTTGCCAATCGCTCCCGAAAGTTTCACGAGTTTGAGGCCGCGGCCGATCATCTTCAGACGCGGTTAGAGAAGTGGCAGGCTCACGTGGAGGAGTCGCACTTCAACTGTGTCAACGAACAGGAAAATGATCACGGAGATATCTACGAAAATGTGTATCACCGGAACGAAAACACTCGCTTCAGCTATGACGGTCCAAGACGACTGTACGACAACCCAGCGGTACTAAACGGTAATCATCAACGAGTCCTCACAAGACAGAATAGTAGTCCAAGCAGTCCATCTCAGACCAGACGATCCATCTCCCCACGGAAACCTAAGAGGGGGCTAACAGCTCAACTCAGTCTCAATATTTCTCCGCCAGGATACGACAACCCATCAACATGCTTCTCTAGCTCTGATTCTCAACATATAGCGCATCAGCAACCAGATGATGTGGATGATTTGAATTCGCCAACGGGTTACGATAATCCATTGGAGTTGACTCGCGAACAGTCTGTGTATGAAAACGCGCCACCAAGGAGTAGTGAGAACACGCCCTCAAGGAGTATTGAAAACAATGGCAGACCGGATGAATGTGAACCACCCATCGTACCTGAGGTGATACGACCTGACGATCACTTGCCTTTGGATAATAAGTTCCTAGAAGCTAACAACGAATCAGACATTCTAAAACCTGATGCTTCACACCCATTTGCAGGTTAGACACTTTCTTTATTTTGGCGTTATTTGTTTCTTCCTTTTTTCTTCCTTTTTTGTGTGTTTGTGTTGTGTTATTTTAATTTGCTTTCTTTGATATTGACAGAATTATAATAGACCATGTTTATGGCTTCCAGGTGTATTTTATTTACAGAGGAAGAACCGCCAATACTTTCCTTATACCTTTTCCATTTTGTGATTTTAGAAATATTACTTAATTACTAAATCAGCATATTGCTTTGACTATTTCCAACATTTCAAATAACACATTCCATTGCAGATTGCTTCATCTTGCATTAAAACCTAAGAATTTCATATAGGCTCCATCCGTAAGAAGGGACATGCATAGGCCTACATGTATATCATGTTGATTTCTTTTTAATGATATACATTTATTGATATCTTATTACTCTTTTTGATTACGGAGGGAGGGATTAAAAGAAAAAAAAAATACTGTAGAAAGATTGATAGCACTGAAGTTGTCAGGGACGTTTTTTTACCGGCACTGAAGATTGTGTCAAGATTGTGATGGAGGCCTTCATGATGTGAAACAGACCATGTGTTAGCAACGGTTTAATTAATTTCCTTGAGCACTACTTGACATTCACATCTTAATTAAACCACCAAGCTTGCCAACTTGAGACATCTAATTAAAATATATACTCTATCTAGGCTAATATTGACTCACAATATATGTCCTACATTAATCAAGGGAACAATGGCAATTTTAGGCTTTGTTGTTTAGAAAAATAAGTTATTTTTATCATTCCTACACAGAACAAAATACAAGAAATGAACAGCCAGGTGTTAAAATATTCCCATTTAATAAGTATCCCACTTGAATTGATTACACAGTGAGCTGTATGTTTGTATTTTCACAGAAGTTGACCAAGGCATAAGTTAATTAAAACACCAGAGTCATATTCAAACATGCCACTCTCTCATAAAAGTCCCATATGTCATCAAACGAGCTGTTGTTTGATAAGTGTTGTACTTAAACAACAGTTAACACGTGTGAAGAGCCCTTTGTAAATATTACCTTACCCAGCCCATCTAATCAGATGCGGTCAATCGTTATAATTGACAGGGGTTATGTTAAACATGTTAAGTTCGGTAATTAACATGATGGTATCAGAGTTAATTAGGCCTGTGTCTTAATTTGCTGTGTAACCTCCTCCCCTGTGTACATGTAGCACTGTTTATTGATGTTTATGACCATGAGTTGGTTTCACATTAATTAGGTAACGATTAACGACCATAGCCAAGTAGCTGTGTTGGATTGGTATGTGAAACTTACCAGGGTGATATATATAAGGCCGTCTCATGAATAACCCAAATTAATATAGTAGTTTATTTAGGTAATAAAATTCATTGAATTACATGTATGTTGTAGCTTTTTAATCTGGTTAAACTGTCTTTACAAAGATCGCTTAATTAGAATTTCAGAGCAAAGTTTCAAAAAGGTTTTCTGATAGACTTTTACTCCAAACTCTCTTATCCGGGACAGGTGCCCACCAGTAATGTAGGCCTACTTGTATGCAGTTGGGCACCATTTCTATCAGAATTTATAGAAGTGGGATGTAGGCCTATTTGTTGTAAAATATATATTTTATGGTGTTGTGGATGATTTCAAATGACTAGTATATTTCTGTGTGGAGATTAAAAAAATAATGGATAAAGCAAGGAAAGTGAGGCTTTATATTAACCAGGGTATGTGAATTTGATTTGAAAAAAATATATATGAAAGTGGTAAAATGGCCTAGAGGACATGGCAAAATACATGTAGATGATTTGAGATGATGGTTGCATGGAGACAACTTTCCTCCATGAAGGTCAGACTGTATTCCACTGAAAACATTAAGTGCCATTCCATTCATCCTTTTCAATTTACCAAATTATAACTTACTTTTCAAGAATGTCTTTTTGCCATGAACTCTTTTTAGGGTTGTCATGGCTCAGTGATAGGTTTGAAACAGGTGGAGATCTTTGGAAGAGAGTTCTATTTTATGAAAGATATGTCCATTAACCATATCACAGGTGCATGGATGCAATATTAACATGTCAATCATCCCTATCTACTTTGATAATCATATTAGGCGCTGCTGCACTAGCTCGAGCTAAAAAATAGCGCGCTAATTGGTAGATCGGGAAAAAACTCGAAAAAAAGAAACCGGTCCTGCATTAGCTCAAGCTATTTTAAAATTTCCCATTAACGATCTGACCTGACCTTGAACAAACAAGCCCGATGTGTATTGCGCAACTGGTAACTACCGCTAGCGTATACATGCACAGGTGCACGATTTCGTATTTATCTCGAGCTAGTGCAGCACCGCGCAAAATAGCACGCTATTTTGTACCAAAACCGCAAAACAGCTCGAGTTTTTTTGAAAAAACCTAGGATGACTCGGGCTGGGATTTCAGCCAAATTAGCGAGCTATTTGACCGCAAAGCCAGCTCACCTTTGATCAGGCTAGTTCATCAGATCACAAATAGCGCGCTATTTAAAATAGCTCGAGCTAGTGCAGCAGCGCCTACTGAAATCATTTTCTTGATGGAAGAGCAGAAGGAATTGAGGGCTGTTCTGAACAATTTAGGCCTACATAATTTGGTCTATGACCCTGGTCTTTGGACAGTAATACCTCGTTTACACTGTGACTCGGGTCGCGGGTTCGACACGGCAATCGTGCTCGCGCGGCAATTTTATTCCATGTAAACGGGATCAGTGTGATCCGCGACCCGGGTTCGACATGCCTTTTTTGCTCCGCCAAAATTGTAGGTTTCGATCCGGGAGGCGGGTTCGACACGGCAATTTTTATGTGTGTAAACAGAAAGCCATGCCGAAGTCGATGACCTTGCGGTCAGCTATGGATTTGGCTATACATCGCAACTCACATTAATGACCTCCCTTACTTCCGGTCGGGATCTGGGAGCCATGTTGGACTAGCCTTTTTTTGTTGTGTATAAACACGATCACAGGTTCACTCTTTGCAGTGTCGAACCCTTCCCGTGTATTCGACACGAGAGCCGAGTCTCAATGTAAACGCGGTATAAGTGGACCAAATTTATGTGGATCAACCCAAAATTGTTCTGTGACCAAACAGCCTGAACTTTCTGAAACGAGGGGTTATTTCATGGTCTTTTCTTCCCCTAGGAGCAGTATCTAGAGGCCACCCATATTTTGTTGCAATTAACAAGTCATGTTATGTAGAAACAAAGCAGCTGTTGAAGATTAGACATTCTCGTAGCATGATTTTCATCATGACTGTGCAGATATGAAAAATATGTATTTTACAGACATGAATCATGATAAAATTCAAATGAATTACATCATGTACAGGAAATGGGAGTACTAATGTTTGAGGAGATCAAGGTTCAAATATCACATATTTGGAGATTCATGTACAAGGTTTTTTTTTACTTCTTATTAATGAGGAAAGCCATCCTTTACATAATTTTCATGAATGCCAGGTGGTCTTAATTTGAATATTTATTCACTAGTATTTTTTCTTGACAAGGAAGGCAAATTTCGAGTCTGGTTGTATTTTTATCCACTCGTTCCCTCCACAGTTGTAGAGCCTGTGATGAAGGTACTCATCATATTCTGTATTGCTAAAAATCCTGTATCTGCCGCTCATCTTCAGGGCACATGTGTTCAGCATATGACATGATTATGGGAAGGTGACAAAACGGGTGGTTTTTATTTTGGTTTCAAGATGAAATTGCTTTGACAAAACGTCTCTGAGTTACTGTTGGCTCATACATTGTCTGTCTTCTGACAGAACAATGTTCATAGAAAGGTTTAGTTGTGTTGGTAGGCGGGTATAGGAACCCCAGGTTGAGGCTTCATATGACACACCAAAATAATTTTAAAAATAATTTAGCATAATTTGTCTCAAGGGATGCAGATACTTCATTCTCATTTTATATATTTTTTAAATTTAAAGGGGAATCCAACCCAAGGAGATAATCAATCTTACAGGAAAGAGGAAAATGAGAGGGGCAATCTAAAAAAAGTTTCATCAAAATCGGTTATAAAATAAGAGAGTTATGGAAGTTTGAAAAGTCTAGTTGTTCCTTCTATGGGGATCCTCAAATTGGCATCATCGGCTTCAAAATGGCCGATCTCATGGACAACTCTCCATTCATTTTGTACACAAATTTTCAGATTTTCCCCATTTTCTTTCGAAACATATCTTACCTCCTTCTGAGCTCAACATACATGTATGTTGTGTGAAATATATTTTCCCATGACATATTTTGAGCTCAGAAGTAAAGAAGACAAATTTTGAAAGAAAATGGGGAAAATCTGAAAATTTGTGTACAAAGTGAATGAAGAGTTGTCCATGAGATCGGCCATTTTGAAGCCGATGATGCCAATTTGAGGATCCCCATAGTAGGCACAACTACACTTTTCAAACTTCCATAACTCTCTTATTTCATAACCGATTTTGATGAAACTTTTTTTAGATTGTTCCTCTCATTTTCCTCTTTCCTGTATAGGTTGATTCTCTCCTTGGGTTGGATTCCCCTTTAATGTAGAGGGCCAAACAAAACAAAGAAGTTATTGTTTTGCTTGCTGCTTTCTGATATCATTTTAACAAGAAATTTATTTCTTTCTAGAAATAGATGGGGCTAATTGTATAAGAACGAAATTCAATAAAGGTAGACTCTTTTATTGTCACATATATCCTAAGTTGCCATAGGCAGCTTCATAGTAAAGAGAATTAATAAGGAAAAATATTAAACAGAGCAAGGAAGAAAAAAATGCAGCTAGGAGGAGTGGAAAAGATAAATGAATTTTCTTTTCTTTCTACCTTTGGAATGATAAATGCCTTTCAGTCATTCTTATTGTCATTTATGACCCGTACTAAATGAGCAATTCATAGGTCGCGTGCCTTGGTCGACCCGTTAATTTAAAGTCTTTGCTCATCTTCTCACTACTTCGTTTGTCTCCTCCTTATCTGCCTGAAGCGCTTATCTAGCGTAGGCCGCGAAATTAAAGTCGGCAGACCCCAAATTAATCAAAATGATGTACTGTTATGTCTCCATTTTGTGCTCGTTTCACATCACATTAGTCTCATTCTGCCATATGCTGTAATGCAAGGTGATCATCATCATCATGGCTTGATTAATAATGGATATGCGTGTTGCCAATTTAACAGACAGTACAGGTGAATTATGAAGCCTCCTCAATGGCGTATGCTTCCTGTCTGTGAAAAGAGATGTTGCCTTCTTTGGCATTAGATTAGATGCATAGAGATGAAGGTGGGTGAGTTTTGATAAATGTAATGATTTTTTTCAGAGTTTTAAACATTTTACCTGTGATTGGATGAAGTAATTAATTAGGTTTTCTGTGATGAAATGGGTAATTTATGATACTAAAACATAGATAGGGGGTCTATACTATACTTTGTCTCTATTTTGGAATTTTTAGTACACAGTCAAGTTCATGTATCAGTGCCAATAAATTTCAAGCATTGGCAAGAAATTCCTTTTGACCAGTCGAAAGATCAAAGTTGATATCCTTTTAAAAACAACTTTGCAGTACAAAAACAAAAGTGAAATTGCTTTTCCTGGTCTTTGAACAACTCTAGATATTGAATATGACAGCTCTTGAGCATGAAATATAGGCTGTGTTGAGATAAGAAGCTAGTGGATCTCTTTCCCAAAAGGTTAGTTAAAATGAATTCGGCATCTGTGTCCTTACAAGTTTGATGATTTTTCCATGTGATTTATTTTTCACTGGAGTTCTGTTTTGTCTTTGTTTTTAGGCTGGAAGGGTAGTAGGACAGGTGTTTTATATGAATTTATTTTTAGGGGTTACAGAGATCAGAATTCATGTGGAAATATGGAAGTTTCTTGGCTGATTCCATTGTCTTTTTTTCGATACAAAAATTGGTGTATCCTGAGAAAAACTTCCAAGTTAGAGAGTGAGAGCTGGACGACAATACATGTAGGCCTACATCCATGATGAAAAGAGGATTTACATGTACATGCACATGCATGTGGAAAAGTTTTTGAAGTACAATAGATGATATTCGCAAATGGTTATAGTTGAGATTGACTTTCTACAAATTCATACATTTTGGAATATAGGGCCTACATATTGGCCTACATCTACAAAAAGGAGAGGATTTTAACTCTATAAAATAGAGGAAATGACATGCAGGAATTGAGGAGGTGGAAAGAAAGGGAATGAGGGACAGACAACTTTTCTCAAGACATAGAGAGAGCAAGGGAGGGGAAAAAATAAAAACGAAATATCGCTTTACACAATAAGGTACTAAACATTATAATCTACATGTCCATAACTGTAAAAAGTGTCTGTTTGCCAATATTCTTACAGAAAATTTCAGTGAAATATTACTGTTCTTATGTTTGTCTTGTTATATGTTTTTCATTGCTAAATCATCCTGCAAAAACTGATACATGCTTGTAGTGGTAAATGTACATTATCAATCACCGTGTAGCGTGTGATGGAATAAAAGAGGAGATACACTATCATTCATGACAGAAGCCAGCAAGAGCAAACTACAGGTGATTCAAAAAGACCTCTTATAAATTATCAACAAATTTGAACTCGCACAGGGACCTGGGGATGTATACCAAAGCAGGCTTCGATGACGGAATGTAAATTTACACATCTCGGCATCGCCAATAAACTAGCTTTATATTTGTACGTCCAAATGGAGTGCCATCAATTTCCTTTAGCGTAGTGACGTCTTCACGAATACCATGATGGTAGGGTTGGGGAAGAGATAGAGGAGAGGAGCAGGAGATAAAGAGGAGAGTGAGAGAAAATGAAGGAAGATTGTAGAGGGGGTGGAGAGGAATGGGAGGGTAAAAGTAGATCAATGGTTTGAGTGGGAGGGAAACAAGAAGAAGAAGACCGAAGGAAGATGGTGAAGAGATTAAGAATAGATGTAGACAAGGATATGAAGGCATGTAAAAAGACTAAGTTTGGCTGGAGAAATGGTAAGATAAGGAGAAAATGAATGAGAAACAGGAGGAAAGATGAGAGGGATAGAAGGAGAAAGAAGATGAGAGAGAGAGAAAGAAGAAGGCGAGAAAAAGAGAAATCGAGGAAGATTCATAGAAGATGATGATGATGAGAGAGGGAGAGAGATGCAACACAAATCAAGAAAAAAGGCGAGAGTGGGTGGAAGTGCTTAGCCATCTACTGTAGATATCTCCCAGCTAGTAAAGTGGCTGGGTAATTTTGAAGAGTCTTAATTTAGAATTTGAAGAAGTAGACCGTGCTGATTAGCTCGCTGTTAGCTGCCCGGTTAGTGACCGGATGATATTGACCACTTGATGTACATGTACTTGGCAGGATCTGTTTATTCAATGAAAGTTGGACTTCGTACACAAATTTGCCTTGGTAATGAAAATGCATCAGAAGCTCTGTCAGGGTCTTGGGCTCAGGAAAATTACAAACCTGTTGAACCACTTGTATTGGAATGGTCAGGAATATGGTAATATGTGTTGAGGTAAAATTTTTATATTTCGTCTTGGTCAAACATTAAGAAATATCTATATTTGTTTTGTTGTTAAATTTACAATTCTTTAATTGAATCTAAAGTAGATATAGACTCAGGTTCTTTAATGATACTCAAAACCAAAGGTGCTACTCAGGGCTTTAAAATTTCGAGGTAGAGAAATAGTTACATTGAACAAATAGACAATAACCATTATAATGTGGTGCATTTTCAAGTTGGGAAAGATTAAATGCGCTATTTCTAATTACTTTCAGAAATTGCTGCCAACATATTAAATAGATATGAATTGTTAAATGCCACACATACAAGTACATTGTACACTATACATACTACGATGAATGTTATGTGTAGGTTGATTCCATCGGTTAATATACTAGTGGTGGCATGTCTAGTTCCAAACTCATAATGACTGTAATGAAGGATTTGCAGGAAGAGGGAAGTAGACATTATGAATAAAACATTGTTGGATTACAGCTTAGTATGTTGCCATAGTAACTAGAAACCCGAAGTGGTGTGAGCTTTCAGTCAATTATCACACAAGCCTGTTGTTGTATGAGTTGCCCTACATCGGGAAATGAGAATGTACTCTGTATTTCAAAGCTTTTCTTGAAGCCAATATGGAAAAGGTCTGCTTTTGAGACAAGAACAAACGTGGCCAAAACTCATTCTGAATAACTAATGCGCAGGGACACTTATTTTCTGTTTACAAGTAAAGTCTGTTTGTTTCTTTACTCTTCATATGAAAATTCATGAAATTTACTGATGCAAGACAGAATTAATGTTTTTGATGGGGACAGTTTGTATGGCTAAACAGAATTCCTATAACTAATATAAGAGAGAGACCCTTTGAAACAGAATTCACTGTTTTCCCAAACAGAAAGGGCTTTTTTTTTAACAGAAAAAAATCACCCCTAAATGCAGCTGACTGGACATCTACTTATGTGAGCAAATTTATGATTTGGGTAAATACTGGACACTGAACCAGCATACATTGTAGTTGAAAATGTTTGGAAAAAAAAATTAAAACAAATTACACAGGTGTACCATTCAGGGGCCGCAGAGCCGGGGGGGGGGGGGGGGGGGGCTGGGGAGGCTGCAGCCCCCCCCCCCACTTTCGGCTCAGCCCCTCCACTTTCAAAAACGCTCCGCGGCCCCTTCCATTAATTATTTCAATGGTGTCAGTGCCTATACATTATTTATATCAACTTCCAAGTGGATAATTGACAAGGTCAAATGATTTCACTATTCATTAAAAAGCTTAATTCTCCATTTAATTGAAATCATTTCAAAACTGCTGATATCGGTCATCTTTTTCCATTTCTCTATCAAGTATTGTAATATTATTATCATAAAAGTCTGCATTAAGTAAAACAAACAAGTACATGTATGCCAGGTGTGCATGGAGGAACTCAAGAATGTACATGTATCAGTAATTGTGTTTTATAATGTACCCTATTTTTCTTCACTTTTTAGCATTTTCATCAGATAAATAAGCTTGATATCACCTGTATTGTATTAATTTCTGTACCATTATAGTCTAGAAATAATTCATATGTATTGAAAAGTTTCATGAATGCTTTAGGTTACATTTCTCATGTATGTTGTAATCAGCATGTACATGCACTAAATAGATCTCATGATTACAAATGTCATTGATCGTTTTCTGAGGGCCAGAAGGATGTAATGCTATGAAATTTCTTCCATCGTTTCTTTCTTTTTCTAGTTCATCTTTCTGGCTCTCAATGGTGTTTTTCAGTAATCTTACACCCTAAACCTTATATTAAGTTTATGGTAAGGTTTAGGTTTGTCCATTCATTGATATAGTTTGTTATAACGTTGCTTCATATTTTGTGTGTTTTTTTCGTTTGTTTTGCATTCATTCCTTCCCAGGATCAATAAGAAGTCAATTTTCAGGTATTTATTCCCAAATATAACAAGCCAATCCACTCCATTCATGTATATATTCCTACCTTGCACCCTTTCAAGAATACCCCAGTTGACCATGATGCCACAAAATTAAAATATTATACAAAAAATTAAAACTTTTTTGCTGCCATGCACCTTCTAACTTGGTGTTTAATTGCCTACTTGTACTACAAAGTTAAACAGTGAATCTAAGACCAATTTAGAAAGTGTTAAACAGGTAAAGCTTTGGGAAGGCTTGTACCAGAGAACTATTGCACACTGGCTCCTGAATCTGAATACCAGTCATTCAAAAGATCCACATACATTTTCAAAAAGTCCCAAGCTTTAATACAGACAATGAAAAAAATGGGAACTGGACCACTTAAAAGTTTGTTTGTTTTTGCAGAGTTACAATGCATGGTCATCTGGGAAATTCCCCCCTTTCTCCATATTATATTGAACCTTCATGATTGTAATGGGCTGTGGATCATTTCACCATCAAGGTTTCATCAGGGCATCATTAGATTATCATTATGCTTTCTTGATTTATGAATAAGAAATGAAATTAGCAGCGACCTTTGCATTTGACAGGGGTTGATGGAATAACAAGTGAAAGTACTCTTTTATATAATGTATCAAATAGTCAGGATTCAAGATTTATCATTCACTGAATCGCTTTAAAGATTACAAAATTTAATAAAAAGTGTATTTCACTTGAAGAAATTAAAAGATGCCTTGATAAAATCATATCAAATTCTATTCTTGTTAACCCTTCCGCATTGTACATTTTATTATTCATATTGACAGCCCTTGTACTCATGCAACCTCTTTCTCTCCTTTCTCTTCATTGTATTTGAGGCACTTCTCTTGATATATCAGTTTCATAACAGATGAGTATTCTCAAGAATTTCACATTGTTAATTATTGTATATTGTAATACTTTCCATAATATCCTTTAATATACATTTTGTATATCTACATGTCGATATATCCATATTCCCTGAGATTCAGAATTTTATTAATGCACATTTTTGTATTCTCTGCAAACAGAGTTTATACCCTTTTGATAATTTATTACAGGGTGTGTTTAATACCCCTTGTTGTCCTTGTTTAGTGTTTATTTCTTATTTCTATTTTATGTTTATTAGGAAAGTTGAGGTCTGTCCCTTACTTTACATTGTTCTTCTTTTCACCTACATGTACCTTGGTTTCTCTATGGTGTCTGTTTCATTACTTTTCTTCTCTTTTTCTTCTATTCAAATCATAGCAGAATAATATAAAAATGGTGCATTTCTATTGGGCAGGTTATGAACCATATTGTCAAAATGTATTGAATGATCTGTGCATTGTATTAACCTTATATTGATTGTTTTTCATTATGGGAAAAAAAGTATTTATCTCAAGACCTACATGTAATTATATGCTTCGATCAAGCTGTAGACTGGCAATTTATTGCTTTAATACTGGATGCCAAGTTTCCATTCTCATTTTAAACCTTCTGCTAGAAGGGTATTAATTTATTTGATTTAACACATTATTACAGGGAGTTACTTTCTGGTTCATATGACTTCCGTCGTCATGGTCTATTTCCATTTACATTGCTTTCCCTTTCAGCTGTCCTTTATACCTAATCATCGCTCTCTTTCCAGTATCTATATGAGGGCAAGAAAGTGTTAATACATACTTTAACAAAAGTCCTTCTTGCTCTTAACAGTACATGTAGATTAACATTCTCAATGTATTAATCTACCTGTAGCTATTAATTGTACTTGTACTTCACAATATGATTCTGGAGAATGAAAAGAGTGTTGGTGTATCATTCAAGATAAGAGCTTGCATTTAAAACATGCTAAATCCATTTTTATCACTTCTGAGAAGTAAGGTTTGTTTAACCGATTTTGTTTACTCATCTATGGAAAGTGATACCATAGGTACATTTTTATTTTATTTTGTACAATTCCTCTCCAAATGTTTGTTACTGCTTTTGTTTCAGAGACAGATACTATTGATTATATAGACAATATCAATAACTCAATTTTCATCAAAAGTGGATTTAGCACCTTATGCATGCATGCTACATGTATGTCCTTATGAATTTACACTCTCAGAAAAAGTTTAACCAACCGGGCAAAATTTTAACCAACCGTTGGTTCAAATATGAACTTACCAACTGTTGGTTAAACGCGTTAACCAACCCCAGTTGGTTAAAATTTAACCAATTATGTATTAAAACTTTAATAAAAAGTTGGTTAAAATATTTTAACCAAACCTAGTTGGTAAAATTTTTTAATACTTAATTGGTTAATTTCTTTTTTTAATACATCATGGTTGGTTTAAAAAAAAAATCAAGCGATAGACCGGACTGGACCGGCCTTTTGACAATTTGAACAAAGTATTGGTACAAATAACATGAAGAGTTATGCCTGTATTATTAGACTACATGCATTATTTGTTGGCCTAAATAGAGTAGGCCTACAGTTGCCAAGATATTGCCTAGTACGAGTAGTCATACTCGGTTCAGACGTATAGGTCTACAATCTAGTCCAGTAGGTGAGATCTAACTGGATCTAATTATAGATCTAGAAATAAGAAATGAATGTTGGCCTAATGTTAGATTCCAAGGTCATCACTCTTAAACCAATCAAGTAGACTCTAACGTTAGGCCTAGATCTATTGGACTATATCCACATCGAGGGAGTCTAAAAATATTTAGGCTAAATTTAGATGCAAATGATGGTTCTAACGTAGTTCTAAATATTTAGGCCAACTAAATCTATGACCTCAAGACTTAGTCCAGAGACCAAGCTGATTGGAGAGCGAAGTATTTAACGATAGATTCTAAGACCGAGAGTTGCAAATTTCAAGCAAGTTAAAGGAGGAGTCCGGGCTGAAATGAAAATTTTGTAAAGTAAAGTAAAATTTAACAAACCAAACACAGAAAATTTCATCAAAAATCGGAATGAAAACAACAGTTAGGCATTTTTTTAGTATTAATTTTCGTAAAACAGTTCTTGGCATTGTCTATTGTCTCATTTGAATATTGAATATTCAAATGAGCAAAATGATTGATGTCACAGTCCCCCTACTTCTTGTGTTTTTATTATATGAAATCCTATTTTCTTCATTTTTTCATATATTGCGATACAGAAATCTATCCCTCATAATGAAATAGGTACAGCACTAGTGACCTTGAACATTCCACAAGGATTAATCCTGTTTTGTTATGTCCTTGGGCAGAAAATCTGATAATATGGTATTTCATACAATAAATACAAAGAAAGTAGGGACTGAGACATCATCAGTTTGCCAATTTGAAGATGGCAAAACAATGTTTCCTAAAAAATTCAAAAACCTAAAGAAAATTCTAACTTTGCTATTTCTGATCCGATTTTGATGAAATTTTCCAGTTGTTGCCTTTTAGATTTTACTTTTTTTTTCTAAATAATGCAAAATCCAGCCCGGAGGAGTCCTTGTAATACCTAAAAGTTAACGTTCGGTCTAACGTCTCAACCGAAATAATTAAGAACCGTACTGGCAATGTAGTCCAAAACATAATGCATGTAGTCCTATATCACAGGCCTATATCTTCAAAGTCATTTCTACCTACCAATATACTTTGATCAGATTGTCAATAGGTCAGCCAGACCAGCAGTCAGCTTGGTGTAACCTTGTTGTCGTCGCGATCAAAGTACGTGCAATGAATAGGCGCACTATATCTTACGTGTATAATGAAAAATCGCAAGATTTCTAGCGCGAGGAGCGGAGCGCGCTATCTTTGTTAAATCCGCGTTTCCCATTGGTTGTTTTTCTTCCACGTGACCAATATTTTTAACCAACTATGGTTAAAAAATTGGAATTGGCTTGCTTTTAAACGAACCCATGCCTTTTTCACGTTTAACCAACTTGTTTTTTTAACCAACTTTTCTTTTTAATACATTATTGGTTAATATTTTTAACCAACTGGTTTTAATATGCATTTTTTTTACCAGCGTTCTGAGAGTGTAGCTCATCAGATATTAATAATACCCTTAATAATTGAATAAATCAATTGTATATTATACTTGGATGGTTTAATTCATTTCTGATGTTGGTGATGGGTGAACATACTCAGTATTGTACGGGTTGAGAGGGATTTTCATTGTCATTTCATCAGCATTGATTTATTGGCATACATACATACATGTGGTTAATGCGATTATATTGCAAATTGGTGATGGAAGTGATAGATGTCGTTATTGCTTTATTAAGAATTATTGCAGGCTGTAAATCTATATTGCTCATTCAAATGAAGTTGTGTACTAGTTACAGGTTGATATGTTAGATAACATTTTGTTGTATTTCTTTGTTTTTACTGACATTGACAATATGTTTGTATCCTTTAACATAATAATCTATGAGAGATTATGACATACATTGTATCAAGGAGGCTGTTAAAAGTTTCCTATATTCTGGATTACAAGATTTGTTTATTCATTTATTTATTTTAGTATTGTAATCTACAGTAGATGTGGATATATTCCAGAGCTCTTTTTTTTTTCTTCTTTTTTTTCTTTTCGTTCATTTCTCTTTTGTCGTTTTGTTACTTTTGTTTTCTTCCTTTTTGTTCCCTTCTCTGGATTTCCACTTTCTTTAATTTGATCTATTTTCTTGGAATTTCCCCTCTCCCTTTTGTCTCTCACTGTCTTGTCCTGATTTCACTCTATCTCCTCTCTCTCTCTCTCTGTCGCTCTCTCCCTCTCTCCTACTCATTGTATTTCTTTCCCTCCCTCTATTCCTCCCTTGGCACTGTGTATCTGTAGAAGCAATGACGTACTATTGTTTCATCAATGGTATGCTAGTGATTAACTTTGATTGATTAATCAATTAATGAACCACAACATAAAGAGGCCGCAAATATGTATATGTATACTCTCATCTTCAAATCCGTTTGAGTACAAACCGTTCCACTCAACAAGCTTATCAAATGACAATCGTACTTTAGGTATTGTTGAGTTAGAATTTATTGATCAATACATGCAAGTAATAATTAAATGTCATTTTCAGACTGTGCATTGATATAGTACTTTCTGAGGATTATTATCTATAGTCAAAATAATTATTCAAATAGTTATTAGAGCAGCAAAATACCTCACACATAAAACAGGGAGAACATTAAAGCACTCAAGCATACAAAATCCATTTCATTTCATTTCCAGTCCCTAGACATCAATAGTGTTCTATGATATCTGAATAGTTTGTGGTTTAGACCCTTAAATCAACAAAGACTTTTATTATATGTTATCCATGAGACCTTAAGTGGGATAAATATATACATGTATACCGTAATTGAAGATTGACCAAAAGCCACCTCAACAAGGTCCTGATTATACAGTTGGCCTTTATAAAGCTATATTTCCATATTTTATGTCTCATTTTGATAATTTTTAGTCTGCTGATTGAGACTACCAGCTCTCATGTTGTCTGTGCTGAATCTAGCGACTAAAAGTGCAGTCACTCCTTCCGTTCCCCATTCCCATATCACATGATCCACATATTGGCAAGCAATCCCAGGCTGCTATATTCAGCTGCATGACTCAGATGCATTGAATTGTAACAAATCATGCATTCAGATGCAAAAGGTCATTAAATCAGATGATTTCACAAAGGGCTAACGTCATTGTGCCTATCTGCAAGCCAAATGTCTTCACATCAGACTGATCTTTATGTCTCTCTATGATTGCTTTTCACTCCTGATAAAATCCATCTTCTTTTTCAATCAAGTTCTTTCCTTTTTACCCTGTACACTTCTGTTTGACTTTTAACATACATCACATGTATAAAGGTATAGTTTTTTGTGTTCTTTAACATAGTCCTTCAGTATGCTGCATTTATATGTCTCGTAGATGTGTTGTGGTCTAGTGGAACAATCGTGGACTATCAAAGGGTATGTGGTTCAAATCCTGGCCCACTCACAAATGTCTTTGGCTAGACATTAATGGGTAGCGGTAGGAAGAAATTTATTTGTAAAGTCCTGTGTGTGCCTTATCAGAGTAGCCTTGCAAAGCCGGTTAAAAATTAGGCAACATCAAATGGTTCATTTTAGGACATTTCTACAGTAATCTATTAAAGTAGTGGTAATAACATACACATGTATATAGATACATATAAAAGGCAGATACATATAAGAGATAATGAAGTATATGTAGGGGCCAATATATCACAGTATGACTACATGACATTCCATAGTAGTCCATCCTATAGATAGAGCATTTATTTTGAGAGCGCTTACCAATTAAGCTATCTCTTCTACACCTGTTCTATACCAGCATGGTAGCAGCAGAAAGAGCACTACACCTGTATGCCCTCAATAGTGCTCTACTAAATATGTAGGATATTCCTGCAATGCTTAAAGGGAATAAGTGGGGTAAATCTGCATTTTCTGTTATTAAGAGCCAATGCTCTCTGCTCCTGGTTCTCAAAAGACGACACAAATAACATTATATTATTCAGATATTTTGTTAGTATAGTCCTCAAATACCTATCACAAATGCTAATTATAGATGTTGTTTATTTCAGTCTCAGATTTTTTCCATATTTCCCATTTTTACATCTATAGTATTAGAACAATTTCTATTAGGGCATTTGAAGAGCAATCTTTTCATGTGGAGCTTTTTTATTATGATATTCTTCCCAAATATCATGAAAATAACAGGAAAGCTCACAATAATTTTCTTCATCTTTCCCACACCTTCCCACTACACTAGATTCCATTTGATTGCTTCTGAGGCAATCAAACATTATATTGTATTTTATTGGGTTGTTTTCCCCTTTGGGGTGTAATCTACAGTAGATTGGAACACACTACATGTTTAATGTTAGAGAAGTCATGCCTTCAAATTTTCTTTTTAAATAGGTATCAGCCATGCATAATTTCAATCTAGTTGTAGATTATGTTTACAGATCTGCATATTAATAGTCACTGCCTCCTACAGGATGACAATTAATCCCTTGGTACATATTTATGTGTTTCTATTCAAATCACACATATGAATTTTTAAAAATCCAGTTTAATTTTGCAAAATGTTCTGTTATGCTATACCACTTTCAAGCAAGAATGTATTCCAATATCTAGGCTCTATTTATTATCTTGAATGAGGTTTGAGTACATTGTACAAGGGTTTTCTCTCTCTCTCTCTCTCTCTCTCTTACCAGTTGACTGAATGGATCTCTGTCATGGTATAATGTTCTCTGTGTACTGCTGGCACACAGTGTCACTTTCCTGCTCCAAGCCTTGTTCACATTTCTTTGCTATAAAGTAATAGTAACTGCTCCCAAGTACATTTTCTTTCCTGAAGATGAAATACTTCAGTAGTGAATCTTTCCTTCTTTAAGCTGTTTACCTTGCCTGCTTCCCACAGTGTGAACACAATGTGAACACACTGTGACACTGTGTGTTCACATTGTGCTGTACTGTTTCCAGTACCGACAATGTGAAAATGGGCCAAATCTACACAGTCAACTCTGCAAAATATAGTGTCCAAGTCCTTCACACTGTTCGCAGTGTAACGACTGTGTGAATTTGGCCTATTTTCGCAGTTTGTTGATACATTTGCAGTAATATTTTCACAGTTTGGACATTCTGTTTATTGACTCTGTGTTTTTTATTGTTTTTTTTTTTTTTTTTTTGTTTGTTTGTTTGTTGTTTTGTTTTTGTTTTTGTTTTTTTTTTTGGGGGGGTTATGGTAAGCTTTCAATTTCTTGTGTATATAAAGGCTTTTCTTTATGACTACTTTTAATTCTTGATACTGATCGCTTGTCCTCAACAATCACTTATGCATTAGACCACTTATTTAGATTTTTAAATAGTGTGGTCTGTATATAATTTTAGGCCGATGTGTACATCTTGAATCTGTACTGGGAGTACATTAGTGTATTTATGTACTTAAACCTATCCTATCATTCACCCAGCTTAGCTTTAAGGAGTAGTATTTAATAACAAGTTTATAGATAGCATTGGTAGTTTTAATCAGTAGCCATACTATCCCATTGACCTTCTCATATTCCATGAGACTAAGCCAAGACAAGCCAGGCATGAAAGGCTAGGATGATAGAGACTGGGTGAGAATGAGTTCACTTATCATAGGAAGTTTGGCTGATGCAACAGCATTGCTAGATAAACTTGGTAGATGAGGGTTTTCTCTATACCTTCAGGTATAGAGAAATTTAAAAAGTAATCACATAAATGAAATTTAGATGTAACAAAACTATCAATAATCACATTAAATGACATATATTTATTTTGATATTTGTATATTGAGATATTCATATTTATGTCACTATTTACCCATTGAATTCCGAAGCTCTACATCACTCACTCTCTTTTAAATCTAAGTTAAAACACATTTGTTCTGCTAAGATACTTTCGAAGAATTAAGTAAGAAAGGATTTCTGAAGCACAGCTGAATGCCAATATAGTATTCATGCTATACAAATTTTGTGCACATATTTGGGGGGGGGGGGGAGTTTTGAAAGGCTAAAACCATGTTCAAATGATGAGATTTTTCATTTGTTTTCCGAGCATGCCAATGCAAATTTTTTCCAATTTCATTACAGTTAATTCTATCTCATAAACGTGACTAAAAGCAATTTTTAAAATTTACATGTATTTCCAAGTTGATAAATAGTATTTTTAAAGGATTTGCCCATCTAATCCTTTTTTTTTTCAAAAACATTTGTGAGTAAGACTACCCTGCATCCGTCCATGATTTCCAGGGATATGCACGCTTCCGATACTCAGCTCACAGCATGTATAATGGAGGCGCCCAGGCGTCTGATCAAAGATTCATGAGACGCATACGCCAACGTGTCTTGTAAAATGGATGTCGCCGTTTAGATCGATTCACACCTAAGGTTTCCCACCCTGAGGCCACGCAAGGGAGAGTTTACCTTATTCATGTACATATCTTGTGATCTTCTTGCTTTGGTCAGGCAGTAGCGTCCTCAAGGGTTTCATGAATGTTCATGTCTTGAGTGTTGTGAGCGGGTAGGTGTGAAGAAGGCCTGGTGATAGTCTGATATTACAGACACTCAGTGTAAAAAAAAACATAAACCTATTAAATGTATTGCCTTGGGATTATGCTTACCAAAAAGTTCATGTTTTCAAGATGAGAGTTGATGCAGTATCATAACATCATAAGGATATTTCCATATTACACATTTGATAAGCCTACATTATCAGTGCCCATTACTCTAGAAATTAGAATAACAAGTACCACGTACATTATAAAGTGACACAATTGATATAATTTATAATCTACTAGTACTTTAGATTGATAAACTCATGAACATAATGTACACATTGGCATTATATTCCTGTCAAATGGACTTGGATTTTTTAGAGGGACAAAATTCATAGAAAAGACTTGTCTTCTCCTTTTACCTCTTAGATGCAATTGTACTATGACATGTAGGTGTGAAGCTCAAGAAAGATTGCAATGATGTGTCTCTATTCGCATGGTCTTGGAGGTGGGAGAGGAATGCCATAGATGGGAAATGCAGGAGATTAGAATGTATAGTGATACAGTAATGTGCATGCATGTCAACGACTGCTGCAGTTATATGTTTCGACCAAAGAGTATAAACATATCAAAATGGTAATCTGTGATTTTCAGGTTTGTAGAGATTCGGAAAGAGGTTTATACATTGTAGGAGAAAGTGCTTGGAGAAACACATGCATACACAAGTTTCTGAAGAGTTATGAAAATGGTACATACATATTTAAGATAATTCTATTGCTATGGATATGGGGAAACTTATAAAAAATAACAACTAATTTCAGTCAATTCTCAAGTGCTTCTAAAAAAAGAAATTAGTCATAAGTCTGTGATACTTAACAAAGATGGCAAACAATCAACATTGACCTCGGACTCAGACTTTAAGGTTGAAAGTGGTCTTTGGACCCTATTTGTGATCCTGTCATGCCTTTGATTGTCAATGAGCCTTTATACTATCTATTCACCTGTCAACCTTATGACATTCCCGATCCTCCAGGCAGATTGGCTCTTATCTTCAATCAACTAACCTGACATTGAACATTGATTTCATACCATTCTGGCTATCTCTCTGCAGATAACGTCTCTTTTATTGATGTTGACTATATCATCATCAATTAAAAAAAATCAACTTTTCTACAATACAGTTGTTACTTTTTTGTTTTTGTTTATTGTTTATTTTTGTTTATTTGGCTATGTTGTCTGTTTGTTTGTTTGTTTGTTTGTTTGTTTTTTGTTTGTTTGGTTTTTTTTGTTGGGGGGGGGAGAAGGCAAAGATCGGATATCCTCCATTATATAATCAAGTTTATATTGGATGGGAAAAGGCATAGTTCGATCACTAATAACCATGCCAATATCTTCATTGATTTTGATTGATTTTGAGAAGAATAGTATTTTCTGCCTTGAAATGGGGAGAAATGGTTAGCTAAAACATGAAACTCTAAATTTGTTTAGCATTCAAAAGCATGTTTTTGATTTGTTAACCCTTTAATTCTGTCACCCAAAGAAACATGGTGTAATCAGGTTTATTTTGATTGTATTGTATTGTATTGTATTTATTTTCCATTCAACAATATAAAAACATAACAATATATAAAAACATAATTCAATATAAATAAGTTTACAAGTGAAATATACACAGTAAGGTAAGGATTAAGGTATCAAATAGAAATGGCTGGATAGCCCGATCAGCAACAAAATTAAAATGGTACGGTTCTCCTCGAGGTCCAGTTAAACATAAAACATAGAAACTTAAACTGACTGTTATATATATACTACAAAGTCTAATAAGGAACAATTTAACATTCAAACATACTATAAAGCGGCTAAAATAAGTTAAAAACATTGAATATCAGTAGAACCCTAATACCCCCCCCCCCGGTGAAACCAACCTCTCAATTAAAGATCAGAGCCATATGTGGTTGTTGAAGGCAAAAATCTAAGAAATGTGTTTAAGTTATTTGCCAATTTAATGTTAGATGGTATATCATTGTATTTTTTTTGATCCTCTGTATAAAAACATTCTTCGGCAAGATCTGTATTGGTTTTGAATAGTAACATTGCCTTTAGATCTAGATTATACACATAGTTGCAAAATTGGAAAGATTCGGTTAGGTACAAAGTGCCATATTATGTAACATTTAAAAACAATTGTGTTAATATGCAAAATTTCTTCTGGTTGTAGAGACATCCATTCAAGCCTGTTATGTATTGTTTATTAGAAGTATAATGAAGCGGTTTAACCTTAAAATAATACGACCTGCCCTATTTGTAATTTTTTTAATTGATTTATGTATTTTTTACTTGCTGGTCGGTATACCACATCGCTAAATCGAAAAGGGGAGTTAAATAGAATTGTGACACCAATTTTTAAGTTTACTTTCAGTTACATAATACCGGAGTCGTGCCAAAAAAATTAACAAGTTTGCTAATTTTTTTTACAGAGTTCTGTAATATGCAAAATCCCATTTCAGTTTGGATCAAGAACATTCCAAGATTTTTACCACATTGCACTGCTTAATAGGCCTTACTAGACATATTCACATTTAATACCATGCATTTACGATAACATAGCAACCAGTTTCCAAATAACATGGATACAGTTCGTGTAGTATTATCTAATTTATGTATCTTTCACGCCGAGTGGTAATTTTTGCATTCTATTATGCTAGGAGGGACCGACCTCAGCGAATGGAGAGTATTTGACACCTAAAGTTTCAGGGACGAGATCATTTCAATAGCTAACATATTTCTATTGATAATCTATAGTTATATTCACTGGATGAAGTGACTTAGTAAGTTTAAATTATAGAGATATTTGTATTGAGAGAGGTGATGAGATTAATCCAATGTGCCTATAAAGTGATCGCCGAGAGAGTGGGATAAATGGATGTCAATATAAATATGATTTCGAGTATATGATTGTCTTTAAACACTAAAATATTCTAGAGGTGTGATTAGTGATAGTTAGATCTGCTGTGTATATGATTTAGATAATTAAATAATTCGGGTTCTCAAAGCGACAGAGCATACCTAGAGTGGTTGTACCATCCCTCAAAACAGCAAATATCCACTCACCACTCCTTTAAACTATTGAGAGCGATAGTACTCTGGTCTGTCAACACAAAAGGAGAGAGAGAGGAGAGTATTTGTACAGATTCGGGTTATATTTGACAAACATTATGATCTCTCTCACATATCCATCCATAATATATGTGCAAAGCTCTCTCAAGAGCACACATATTACATCCTCTTTACACCGCACTTACAATATGTTATACGTCAATTTTTACAAGTATACATCATTTTAATATATGTTTAATTCCAATCTATAAGATCAATATCATAGATAATTAGTCTGATTTCATTGTCTTTTATACGTACAGCTTATTGAGAAGGTTCAGAGAGGACAGAAGGGTATATGTCTTTGGCCGCTTTTCCGACTGGCACCTTATCATGTTCCTATTTACCCCGTCTCACGTAATTACAGAAATGTTGGTTTCCTCGTGGAAGGGTATGATTCGATATTAACGCAATGAGATACTCAATCCAGATAGAACTAAATCCCCAATATGGATACTAATTTAGAATGATAGACTTTTTTATGGCAGATCTCAGATTTTGTCTATTAAGATTGGGAACGTTATTTAAGAGGAGAGAGTGATATTCAGATAGTTTTTTTGCTGAATAGATAGCGGTCTGTCATAGAATAATTGCAGTTGGTGGTAAGCCGTTTTTATGAACATTCTTAGTATTGTCTATCAAAGAGCGCAGGGATTGCTCATGTACAAAGTATAGAATGTTTCTTCAAGTAAAATTTAAGTTTGATTTGCTCAAAGTCTTTCAAATATTTAGAAACAGTAGGGAGAAGGATTGAAATCGGCCTGTTAATTACAAAGGCTTCATCTTTTTTCCCGGACTTATGAATTGGTATAACTTTAGCTATTTTAAATTTTCGGGAAATTTACCATCTGGCAGTGATTGTTTATTAAGTAAGTTAACGAAGGAAGTATAATTGGAGCAGACATTTTTTATTTGGGGCGGAAATACCAATCAATGCCACATAGGGTATTTTTAACAACTTAATTCACGTAAACATCTTCTTCGGTCCACTGTTTGAAGTAAAGCAGGTATGAGAATAGGTATCCCCTAAGACAGGCTCACGGGAAACAGTATATTGTGATGATAATCTTTTCCAATATTTGCAAAATAATCATTAAAACATTCGCTTTGTTCAAATTAATTTTTTCTCTATCATTTTTAAAAACAGAATTAATGTTGTTATTGGGTAATATGAATTTAAGAGAACTGACCAATATTCCCGAATTTTCTTTGATTTTGTAATTTTTTCAGAATAATATTTTTTCTTTTCTTTTCTGATTCGAATGTGACATATTCCTGTAATTTCCTATACTTTTTCATCTTTATAATCATCTTTATTCTTACAGGCCTTTTCTTCAACATGTCCTTTCCCGTATCCCTTTAATAATACTGAATTCATCCATGGCGATTTCTTTACTTCGTACTCTTTTACTTTCTATAAGAGGGTCATACTTTTGTTTGGACAACCATCAATTAGAAAAGTCCCCATTTATCTAGGGCTTTATCGATACTTTCACTCTCAAGAATTTCGTGCCAAGGTTGTTTACTTAGGTCTTCAGAGAAAGAATTGATCTCAACATTTTCTCTTCATTGTTTGAATAGCGGGCAACTGAATAAACTGTTGCACTTGTGTTTAAAGCTAGGCAAATACTAAGAATCCAAAACTCCATTAAGGATTGAAAAGATTAAGTACATGTAACACAATCAAACATTTCTCAGTAAAATCAAGAGAGACTGTATCCAATAATAGGTGGGTGTCTCTTCTCCAAATTATTCATTTTTCAACCTTTGATCAGGGGAGCAATGTCTGTTGTGTATACTTCTTAAGCTGTGCAAACAATTTTTTCTCTAAATGTACATGAAGCGTGGAATAATGAAGTCAGCTTTAAACGGAATTGGGGAAGTGGTTTAATGCATGTTGGCGTTTCCTGCAGTCAAAGCCGGTGGCTGTGTTGTTAAAAGCCGTTTAGAAGTTTAGAGGTACTTGAATTATTTGGGGGTTTTCCAGTGGATTTATATGATTGGGAATTTCCATTCGTCGTTTTGTCATTGAGTTTTGTTGTGATATGGTTGATGTTCGCTGTTTCTATACTTTCCATGGAGTTTGAACGGAATGAAACTATTTCTTTTCATGTGTTTACTACATGTACATTGGACTTCTAAATGATCAATTTTCTACCAGTGGTACTCGACCAATTGGAATATGTCGGATAGTTTTTAAGTGATTGGGATTGCTATTATATCTTGAAGGAATATTATCATGAATCAGGTTTGTACGTACTTCACATACTTCCATTTCTACTCATCATGGAATATTTTAATAATTTTTTTCTTTGACCTTTGTGAAAGCAAATGCTGATGAGGATATTCCGTCTAGACTGTTACCTGTCTTCAGAAGTTAAGTTGAAGGTCTCAGTAGAATTTAAGCGACTTACATGTATTTCCCAGACATGTTTTTCTAATAAATTGACTTTATAAAGTAAGAAAACAACCAAAAAATCTACAATTTAGTATGATAAAAAAAAAATTTCCATAAACAATTAAACTCTCTATGATCTCTGGTGTAATTAGTACTCTTGAAATTCTCAGAAGTCTTGTTGGTTAGAATGGAATGTGAGTCCCTTTTTTTATTATTATTATTATTCAGACGATTCAAATGATCATGGTAAATATTTACTCTCTATAATAATCTTCCATCAACTTCTAATAGAACCAGACAGAAACTTTGGCAGTGGGGATTATTTTGGAACAGCTCATGCATATCACAGAATGCATTAGCTAAATACATAGTAATTTGAATAATTTAAATGGGAAAAACCAAAACTCTTCAACTTTATCTTGGAGAGTACTTGAAGGTAGTTTATAAAAGAGTAATTGATACTTCTCTGCTTTTTGCTATCAGTGAGAAATATTAATTACAAAAATTTAGTTACTAATTCAGTGATGAAACAGAAATGATACTTGAAAGAAGGTGTAATTAATTTGTTCATGAGTAGGGCTGGAACTTCATGTACATGTAGGCTCTAAATAGATATAATGGCTCATTTTAATTAAATATATACTTTGTACAGTTTGTTGTATTTTACACAGTCATGTCAATGAGGTGAATAAAATCTTGCCATGAGTTTTACCTGTGTAGTTTTAGTTTCACCTCTCTCTCTATTTTTTTTATCCGAAAGAGGAAATTAGAGAGGATATTTGCCTTGGTGAATTGTGACAGACAGTGTACAATGTATACATGTAGGGCCTATATTAGCTTTGAATTACTGTGACTGAACATAGTGTATGCATTACAGTTTATTCTGTTTTTAATTTGATATCATTTCAATTGCTAAATTGTTTTGAAATCAAAGATTTTAATTTTTTATTGATAGAATATGAATTCATAGTGCTGCATTGTTTAAGTACTTTTAAATAAAAGCGGATTCGTACATTATAAATGAACAATATATTAATAGATCAGTATGGTTATATTGTAACTTTATGAATCATCCTTCCTTTCACTTTCAAATTGTTGTCTTCATTTCACAAAAGAGAAAGGACAATTTACTTTCTGTAAACTTCAACGTATGTATAAATGTAATCTCCATGTTTCTATAAAAATTGAAAGCCTATTTTCACCATGTTATTTTACATGCAAGCTAACAATTTACTACTTATATTCAATCCATGCTAAATTGTTATTTTCAACTTAAAATGTTCAACATATAATGTAATTAGCATACAATTTACCCTAATCAAGCTGATATACAAAACCTCCATTGACTCCCTGCCTGACTGTAGAAGCTGATTAAGGGGGTCATGTGAGGCCAAGGGAGATGATTACATCATCACTGATTATTAGGGGTAATCCCCAGAGCTCAACAAATTAACATGTGTCATGCTCATAGTGAGCAATACAAGGGGAAGGTACAGGTAATATAGGTCATAGGACGGTCACACACAGGTTGAAAGTTTTTCACCTTCAAAATGCTGTTTGTTATTGGAAGATATGTCCTTCTGAACAGCAGTTGTGTATTTGAAACTTGTTGTACTTGGAAATAAATGAAGTGGATGAATTGTTTTCGATACATAGATTTTTTAAGCAATATTCTATAAAGCAGTATACCCTTTCATTTCGAAGAACTGTTTGTTGAAGTTTAAAAGTGTGAGAACAGCACTTTGCTCTTTGAACTTGAGGAATAATGTAAGACGGTAAGTTCATGTTCACATATTGTCTGTTGTCTGAAGGATGGTCATTAAGCTCGCAACAGATGATTACATTTTGTATTCCAAATTTGCATTAATTTGAAGCTGTTGCATAATCGTTTTCCCTTTTTTGCTGTTCTTTATTCCAGGTTTAATTTATGGTTCAAACCGCGGTAGCCGTACTTTCTCTTTGTCGCAGCAAGATCGTTTCTCTCGCCTCCGTCCAGGCATCGAGCGCTCTGGCACCCTTGCTGGAAGGATGTCAGTGATGAACGGAACAATGGGCGAAGGCCTGGGGAAGGGGAAAGGAGATGAGCCGGTGGTTGGGAGTGTGGACGACTCTTCAGAATGGGATCAGGTTAGTTATGAAAGAATTATATCGTCTTATTTTCCTACGGTTGCTATTTCAGTTCTTCAAAACTGTTCTATACAAGAAAATTGAATTGTGTGTCATGCAATAAACTGAAAAGTTTTGATATCAATATTATCCTAGTTTGGAGCTCATGCAGTTATGGCAGGATACTCAAAATTTGAAGATCTTAATCCTAGATTAAATCTGAACACTAACTAATCATAATCATAATCATAATCCTGATATATGAATGTTGATGTGGATAATATTGATTGGTGTAAATTACTCGGCATTCAAACCGATCCAACAACAACAAGAACAGCCTTATATAACCCTTTATGTAAATGTAAAGAAATTGATTATTTGTAATTGCTTTATTAATACTAAAACATCCTTTTTATTTCATCTTTTCTAGATTGAGAGTATCATGAATTCGTTTGGAGCAGGCTTAGTAAGGGAGTCAGTGTATGTAAGGGATTATCAACAAGACTTTGAGAAGATGTTTGAAGGTAAGTAGAACAAATCTGTGCCCTCACAAAGATTATTTCTTTACAATGTGCATTACTGGCTGCTATTCATTTTGGCTGCTATATACCTAACTGTTGTATTAATTTAATTCAATTCAATTCCAGACTTAAACAGAACCCTGTTTCAAACTTAGAATCAGTGACATACATGTACCTGTATGTGTTTTCATAGAAACCCCCAAAATGATGCTTGTTTTATCATCAGGTTTGGTTTTGAGTTTTATTAATATATATATATATATATGAATATGAATTTGAATTATAAAATTTAGTTCATACCTGTTCAACTATTTTAAAAGAAGGTTCAGGTCGGAACTTTCAGGGTCAGTATTGTGTATATATCCATGTAGATCCCTACTGGATTAGATTTGTTGGTCTGAAAATGAGATAGCATTCGTAGGGGTTATAAACCCCATTACATTTTCAGACATACAAACCCTTTTCATTGTTGAAATTCGGGACCAATGAACATGCGGAATAATGAATCTTCGTAATCACAAGACCCATCCGTTAAATTTATTAAGTGTTACTAGTTATTATTTCCAATGAAAAAAAAATTGTGGTAATTTTGTAAATTTATTTTTTGTCAATGTGTAGGTCCTGGAAGGCCCCATTGTGTTGGTGCCTGGTTGGATAGTCTTAATCTAGGACAGTATGAAAACATGCTCATTGCTAACGGCTTTGATCATCTGGATTTCATTGTAAGTACCAAGAATATTGACATCTAATTTGACCCTTAACCCCATGCTTATGTTTTCTGTACAGTGGCTGGGGCAAAATATTGGGGTTAACTGGAATCAGTCCCATTTTTACCTTTACCCACCGCTGAGTTAAATATGTGTCCAGGAGATGAAGAAACAAGATTTTGGGGAAAGCTACAAGGAATTGAGTATCTTCAACTTAAGTTATTGGGGGTTATGATGTTATCAGTACCTATGATAATAGGATTCTCTGTATTCTTGCATAAAATTCATATTATTGTAATTTTTATTTAGTTATTTCTCACAAGGGTACTAAATATTTATACATTTTCTTTAAAAAGATTGACCAACAATCCGTGTCAATTGACACTGCCTTAAGCATATTCATGATTATCATTATACTAGGTGAGTAAAAGCATAAAAATCCAATTCTAACAAGATATTTTGTAATTGAATCCAGTGACCCGGTAATAATATGATGTAAGCATTTTGGACATAATCGGTAATATACATTGTACAAAAAAAAATATTTTATTTCATCATTATAATGAGGTATTATGTTGCATGTATATAATTTCTACCAATATACCTTTTTTGTATTTATCCAGGGAGGAGGAATCATTGAAGAGCAAGACTTGATGGATATTGGTATTGTAGAAGAGATTCATAGAAGGATGATCATAGAAGCTACTAAGTGTTTACCTATCATGAAACCTATAGGTAAGATATGACATACAGCTCATGCAAAAATTATTAGACATTGCACCCTTATTAATCCTCTTATTATCTCTCATCTGAAGATCAGCTATAAAGTGTTTACCCATCATGAAACCTATAGGTAAGGTATGACATACATCATTTTGGCGATGAATTTAGGGGCAAAGCTGACGTGTTACATGTGTACAATGTACAAAAATGTAGCCTCTGCGTGCTAGAAGGTTAAAGCTGAATTATTTTTGTGGTCATGAGATTGAATTGTAGAAGACACTATCTCAAAGTAATTGGGGAAAGGAGGATAACATCTCATCTAAGAATTAGTGTGTGCTTAGAGGTTTTAGAAGCAACAAAATGATAAGAAATTAACCCAATTGTGGTGAGAGTAACATGCACTGGACACAAAAATGAATGTATGGGACTGCACATGGATGTTGGGGGCCCAAACATTTCCTTTTTTTTTTAAATCATATTATGTCTAAGAAAGCACTTGAAGTTTATTCCTTTAGAGTTGACCTTTCTACTATTTTATTCTACCTTATTAAAATACATGTATATGTACCATGAAAAAAAATGAAAGTTCATTATAATTTTGTACACCTTTCTCACTACTCTAGATTCTCTTTAAATAACCTCTTCAATGTTACATGTATCATGCAATAATGCACTTATGCCAACTAAATTGTAGACCATTTAGACTTGTAAATGAAATATGTATAGTGGTCATCTGGTGTCAATAAACTTGGGGCCTCTTTGTGGTTAGTCACAGATTTGTGAAAGACTGTTTTAGAAAATTCTTTTTGGTGAGTCATGGTTTTGTGTCATTTAACATTAGTGACTTTATTTTAGATGGCTATTTTAGTATGTTTATAGTGTCATGCAGTTAATCCTATCCACATCCCGTATTCAGTCCTTTTTATTTTTCTTCTCTCTTTCAGTTTGTATCATCATGTTTGTCATCATCTCATACATGTAGTCATACTATTTACTTTTTTAACTTTCACTGTACTCTTAATCTTTGCCATGTGCACTTTTTTGTTTTACTTTTTCTCTCTCTCTCTCTCTTTCTTCTTCTTATTTTTGCCTAAATTTTACTCTTAACAGTTTTTTTTTTTTTTTT
>CALNVZ010003426.1:31213881-31234163 GCA_940671915.1 Paracentrotus lividus
CAGTTTTTTTTTTTTTCTTTCTTTTTTTAATGTACCTTTCTATTATTCCCTTTTAAATTTCTTATTTTCACAATGTGAAGCTTTCCCTTTATGTATTGTTTTTAGTATTACAGTATTAAAGTATTATCTTCTTTATGTTAACATCTTTTATCATCACCACTAAGTCAGTAGTAGCAGCATTATTATTTAATTTACTGTTATCATTTCAATGATATTGAATAAACCATCTCTTGTAGGGCCTGGACCAGACTTCACACCCAAGCCTGCGTCTGTCTCAGACTGGTTAAGGAGTCTACTATTAAGTGACTACATCCCAAACTTCCTGGAGAATAACATAACCACCATGGATAGAGCGCTGGAACTCTGGGATTTTGAACTAGAAAATGTAAGAATTGTCTCAAAGAACTAGGAATAGGAAAATAATCAGTATTATGTCACAGCAATATAAAGATGGTATACAGAAGGAGTATGAAAATAAAGTGAATGTTTAGAATATAATGAAGAAATTTAAGAAGAGTGTAAAGCTGGTTTGTGCTACATGTATGATCTTTCATACAAAGGAAATGGGTGCGATTATGTGAATACTATACTAGGAATTACACACTGTATGAATAGTAGTATTCCAGACAATATGTATAAGAATTTTAACATGAGGTTAATTCAGTCCACATTAGAAAAAATTGTTATTTGGACATTACTTACAATGTACAACAGAGACAGTATTGAGGATCAGTTTAATACATATCATCAAAATGATTTGAAGCACGTGTATATGAAATGCAAGATTACATCCTTGTTTCCTTATTGCAAATTCATTTTCTGTTGTACTTTTAAGAAGTGAAAGCTTAGAGGTTTAATACATGTATGTGCTACTTAGATCATGAAACATATGTGCTAATTAGAGTTTTCCTAAGCAACCTCTATCAAGTGAGTAGCGATGAATGTGCTCTAAAAATAGATCCTTTATTTGAATTTGATTAGATCAGATATTAGCACATTGTTGAGATGTGTGTGTGGCCTCATTTTGTAATCCTATTCTCATTATTGATCCTTTCAGGTTCTTGAGGTTCCAATGCTGGGCCATAGAAAGAGGATCCTGGCATCACTTGGTGATCGACGGCGGAGTCGGCACAGCAGCACCATCGACATTGAGATCACCCGGCCACACTCGCTGGACATCGACATCACCAGCAGCGAAGACTTGGTAAGGCCACCTAAACGCAAAAACCCTTCTTCCTGTGAAAATCTTCTGATGGCTTGTGAAAACCCTCCGATACCACCCCGCCCAAACTACGTTGTAAAGCCTCCGAGAGGTCAGGATAGCATCAAGGGTAAAGATACCACAACTAAGTCATCAGCGAGCCTTGTTAGCTCCAAGAGCTATGGAGCAATTGCACGGAGGGTGTCAACAGAGCGTGTTAGCTCCAAGATTAAACCTAAACCAGTTCCACCGAAGGCAACTTCATCGGGACAGGCAAGAGAAATAAACTTCCCTGACAGCATTTGGAAGCTTCATATATATATATACTCTGGAGAAAACTAATACATGATCATATAGTGGTGCAGGCTATCCACAAGTTTACTAGCCATGGTTCGTACAAGCTGTGGGAGGGGGTGGGGGAATCCCTGAAACCATATTCAAGTTAGCTGAAATTACTCATGCTCCTTTTAAAGACAATTCAACATCAGCCTAATTTTTTTAAATTAAAAAGTTTGAAACTCGTGCCGAAATATCAAACATGCTAAATGAAACCTCTAAAGATTTGAAAAGTATCTCTGAAAAGAAAAAAAAGGATGTTCTTTTAGCCCCATTGATTGTGCCTGTCTGTAGTTGAAAAAGTTCTGCCTTAATTTGTTGACACTAATTTTGCTCTTCACACAGGCAAAAAAAAATTGGTTATGCCTAAATAAATATCCCAATTGGAAATCAACAATCATCCATACAGTCATAGCTGACATTCCATATTCACTTCATGGCGTATCAAAATTGTTATTGGAAAATACTGGTAATTAAATTTAAGAATTCATCATGAAATTTGATTATCCTTCCCATTGGAAAGCTTGTACGAACCTTGGCTTGATCTCTCGCTTGTTTATTAAACAAAGATTATAGATTAGATAGTTGACAAACAGATTAGATTAACAATATTAACCCATTCATTGGACATAGATTCTGGTTCATTATAACCAAACATATTTTCTTCAGATACAGTTTGAATCGTACATCTCGGGTCAGTGGCTTCTGTTATAGACATATTAAAATGTAGATAAATTTTCTCTTCTGGGTTTAATTTCTTCATTGTTGAGTGGTTATTTAAAGCAGTAAACACTAAATATTCTTCTTTAAAAAAAAAGAAATTTTGTCTATCGTTTAAATTTCAATTTAAAATGGAACTTTTAAAATAAAGCATAAATAAATTATATTAATATAAGCAACAGGATGTTTACATGGGTTCAAAGTGATAATCCTTTGTATGTGTAAAATAAGAGGGAAATAGGAGCACAGTGTAATGCTAAAGATCCAGACTTGCTGTAGATCTATCTTCTGCGTAACGTCATGTTCAACTGATCCTTGCACACGTGCATAGGTTTGAATGTTTTGTGCATTATGAAACTCCATTATTCCTGAAGAATCCAGTTTCATATTTACATTTTACATTTTGAAGAAAGACAGACATAATCATATCTATTCCTTTTAGATGGACAAACACCCTGAGTCGTAGACGAAGAGAAAATAAAATGAAAGTGAAAGAAAAAATAGGGAGGATTAGAAAGAGACATGAATATGTAGTTTGGACTTGACAAATCACTTCTGTGTAACACAAAGACTTACGATTAATAAAAAGTTACGATTGATTTTTTCTTGGCAGCCTCATTATGGACAGGATGCTCCAATGTTGATGATCTTAATCCTAACCCTAGCCCTTACCCTACTCTTAATCATATCAAAATCCTGATCCATGACTACCTAGTCTCCAAATGATGATCCCGAGAAAAAATCAATTGTAACTTTTTATCAATCGTAATTCTTTGTGTTACAGGGCACAGATCTGTTAGCTTCCCAGTACAAATATGTTTTTAACTCTGTTTTTTAGCACTGCCTTTAATTGAAATGCAGTGGAGTCACCATTTGTTTCTAGCCTAGAAGTCCCATACATTCACAGGGGATAAAACTACCATAACACTCTATTTCACAAACTCAATGATCATACGCCTATGAGGAACTAAACTTAACAACTGTTGTGTTGTGACTACTTAAAGCGTATTTAGGAATTGCATTCAAAATGACATCCGTCCTTACTTGCGCTTGCATTTGATTTGTGTTGGTATATATCCAGCTTTGAACCGCTTCTTCAGTCTGCCAAAGATATTATAGTAAAACATACTGTAGATGTAGAGGCAATCTAATTATATTCTATTGTTTTTTTTTTGATTGTTTGTTGTTGTTTTTTTTTTCATTCTTAAAATTTGATATTAATATATCTTGAAGCCTTACCAGCTGCTTGCAGGCATGGTCTTGTCTAAAGAGAAGATATCAAATTAAGCAACATAAAGTTTTGCTGATAAAGGAGGTTAACAGCAAAAATCAGTGGGAATAGATTCCCATTGGATACTTTATCATCAAATGTACAGGTAGTCTATAATGCTTTACATTTTATGACTATCTACTGGCTGGCATTTTGTGTTTCAGACAGACATTCTCTCTCTGTCTGTCTGTCTCTTACTCTCTCCCTAGATATATTTCTTTCTCTGATATTTCTCCCACCCCCCTTCATCCCTCTGACTGTGATAATGTTGTGTATAACAATATTTTGTACTTAAAGACTGGACACAGTTTAAGTGCATACATACATATACATGTACGTATATGTACATGCATTATCAATTTTGTACTAGACTTTGATGCGTACCATGGACATATTTCTTTTTGCTATTTAAAATAAATTGTTTCACTCATTTCAGAATAATATGACATCATATGCATATTTTTGTATTCAAGTATAATTTTTATGATTTTGTCATGGTACATACATGTATGTATTCATTTTGGACAAGAAATTTCATTTATTCCATTGCATTATTTTCTATTAGTTTTATTTAGTTTCACAGGGATTAGTTTTGTTTGTTTTTTAAGACTATAGAAAGTCCAAATCATTTTAGGTGACATTGAGGGGAAGATTCATAGTTATTTTAGGGTGTCATAGAAAGCTCAACTAACAATTCAAACATTTGCTTGGATCACTAATATCTTTTCTTTGTAAATTTAAATAATTTACTCAACTTTGTATAATAAAAATGAAATCAAATGGGTAACATATAGGCATTTTAAATCGTATTAATTTTAATTGGATAATCTATGTTTACTTCAACAATATGCATATTACATGTAAATATACAAAATAAATGCTTTTGATCTAATATGAATGCTTAATGGCCTTGCCCTTGTCGTTCTAAATACTTTCACATACAATTGTGAATACATCAACTTTTCATTTATCTAATATGAAACTGAAACACGTACAATGTACATGATAAGAATAATGAAGCATGACATTAAAGTCATGATATCTTCTCTTTTCCAACAAAAACAAAAATCTCTTTTGGAATATTTTTATATATGTTTATTTATTCTTTCTTCAAAAACATGATTTGTTTTGAAGCACCGTTTCTATTTCAGTTGTAAAGAGCATCACCTTTCCTCTAATGTGCTTTGGATAAATGGAGTTTTTGGTACTTGACCATGTTCTCTAATTTTGTTTTGATAAATGTAATCTCATTGAGTTTTTGGTTGAATTTCTCACTGATTACAGGAGATGCAGATAGAATCATTTGTTGGACCTCAGGAGAGAGAAGAGATGAAACGTCACACCAGCCAATCATCATCATTAGACATCGATCTCTTTAAGGACTATTCCAAGGAGGTAGCATCACCGACTAGAAACTCCACCTCTTCAACGATACCGGAAGAGGGCGCTCTCCACCCTTCTGAGGAGGAGGAATTTAGAACTCTTATTGAGACCACAGAACAATATGCGAGGCAAAATGGAAATCTGCCAAGCCCTAAAAGAACTAGTGAAAGGGGTATGGTGGAAAGTAAAGTGAAAGAGGGACAAAATGGAAAAGAAAATGAGAAAGGGAATGAAGTCCCTCCGCAAAAGAAGGCGGATGAACCCCCTGCTTCAAAATGGATGCATCCACCTGATGCGCTGATCAAGGGCTGCTGCAATTATACATCATCTGTAAGTATGTAAGATATTTGAAATGAGGAGGGAACTGGCATAACATTGTCAGAGGATTCTGGGTAATGATCTTGTTAATGGCATGATTATGACAGCTACATGTATGGTGACTATGAGGGAGATAATAATCATGATGATAATGCTGCTGGTAGCCAAGACTAATTTGAAAAATAACTAAACCCCCCACCCTCCCTCTTTCCTATCCTCACAGTACCTAGGCTCATCTATCATCAAAGAACTCCACGGTACCGAGTCAACGAGAGAGGCTTGCACGAGGCTCCGACGATCTGCCCAACACCTCCAGAAGATGCCTGCTATAACCCTCTCTATCAACTATGGTGGTGTCAAGTTCATTGACTCCAAGTCAAAGATGGTGATCACTGAGCATGAGATATGTAATATCTCTTGTGTGGCGCAAGATTCTAATGATCTCAAGACGTTCGCTTACATCACAAAGGACATACAGTATGAGAAGCTGTATTGCCATGTCTTCACAGTCAAGACAGTGGTATGTAATGTCAATCTTTTCATGACTTATTTCACTTCTACCGTCCTGAACAGCACCGGTGTAAAGCTGGATGCTCTTTCTTTTGTTCCCCTGTAACAGAATAAATTGTTACATTATTACTTTCTCTCCTCTTTTCCTTATCTAGCAATTAATCTTATAACCTTAATATACTGGGTAACTTAGATGATTGTAAGACATAACTTTGTTTTGATTTCATGGTTGTTGTTTTTTTTTATATATTCCCTCCCCCTTCATGTGGACACTTCTGAAGAAGGGGGCAAAAACACCAAATAGCAACACAATAAAAGTTTATTCACCCTTTATTACAAACCGCCTGAGACCGCCAATCTTATTACTCACTAAATGGCCCCAAACAGCCCTCCGTTTGCTTCATGCTCTAGTCATGATAGTAATCAGAGTATGTTTTCGAAAATGCCCATACTTTTTGTGTTTTACCTATGCAATGTGTGTGTGTGTTGAGAAAATACAAGAATTTCTTGTTGAAACACACTGAGAGCTTGAGAGCCATCATTTTCGGAAAACTTTTCATAAATTTGTCATCATTAAAAAAAAGGTTTATTTTTTGTTTTCCTTCTTCTCGGAAATCTTTTCCATTAGAGTTTGATTTAAAGGGTTGTCTTTCATGTTTTTAACAGGATCTAGCCACAGAGATCATCATGACACTAGGTCAGGCATTTGAGATCGCTTACAAGATGCTTCTCAAAACAACAAAGGGGGCAGCAGACTACTCCCAACCACAGAGTGCCATCGGAGTCAAACAGATCCAGGCATTACAAGACCAAGAGGATTCGGATACAGCGAGTTATGAAGATACAAAATTATAGCAGCAGCTCACTTAGAGGGCGCTAGACTTGTGAATACAGTGATGTAGATATATATAAAGATATATAAACTATAAATAATGAAGCTAACTGACCAGATTTTAACATGGGCAGTCAACTTAAGACAAAGCTATAGCAGCACTGACACAGAGGGCAGCAGTTTACTTTTACAGACTCATAGTAGGGTTGGGCAAATAATGACTTTTTCGGAAAAGTTTATGTCAAAACAAGTTATTTCTATAGTCAAATGATGATGTAGAATCCGAAAAAATGACAATGATTTTGGTTGACGATGAAGTCTGACGCGTCGCAAAGTGCAAAAAAAACCAAAAACTGTATTTGCCATTCATTCACCACTATAGGTAAAACCGGTTTTATTTTTTCTTTATGGATTTTGATGGTTTTAAAAGCCTCAAATCTGAAATTTTATCATGGACCCAAATGTATCCTAGTATGGTTATAGGTGTTAATTATTTATTTTGATATGAGGTGATTTTTGCTCGATATTGACTGAAACTTACTACCAAAACTACACTAAAAGTCAACTTAGGTAGATTAATCATGCTTGGGATTAATCATGTTGGGTTCCCTGACACGCCAAAAGACATATTAAAAACGCAAAAAAGTGCGTTTATAACGTATAAAAAGTATGATAAATGGGCATAATACGCTTTATGGCGGCATCTGTTTTTTGCACTTTAAGCGACTGTAAGACGTAACGTATGCAAAAATAAACTGTCATTTCAGTTCCACGTCGAATTACTATAGAAACAAACTTGTTTGAAAAAAAAAGTTGAAATTCGCCCAACCCTACTCATAAGCAACATAATTGTGACTTGAAAGACACCAGGAACTGCTATAACAACAAGGATATGACCCCTAAAAGAAAAGACAAAAGAAAAAAAAAAAAAAACAAAAAAAAAAAAAAAAAAAAAAAAAAAAAAAAAAAAAAAAAACAACCGAAAAAAAACAATTATGTGAGATAGTTGTATTATCATTCACTATCACTTCAATATACAGATTACAAAAACGTAGCAAATTTGTTCCATATGCTGAAATTAACATGGACTAATACTATCTGCATTGGTTAGCTATTACATAAATTCAACACAACGTCACTCATTAATTGTGTATTCAGTTGTATAGGATTTAAGCACTTTGATATGCAAATGAAGCAAAATTGAGTATTTTACTTCTGAAGCAGATTATTCCTATTGCCTTACTTAAATTATAGTTCTTGTACAACTTAATTAGATTCACTTATATTATCAACACTAATTTCAGCATGCCCCAAAACAATGTTCTGTGCTCTCGTAATTTTTGCTTCTACTGTATCGGTTCTAATATTCATTGTAATCGCATTGCTGTTTTTACCATATTTTATTCATCTTTCTTGCTGTTTTTACTGCCCCCCCCCATCCTACTCTTCTTATCTCTCACTATTGCCCCCTCTCTCTTATCCCTGTCTTTCTCTCTTCCCTCTGGTTGTGTGTGTTGTCTCTCTCTTTTTACTGTGTCGTCCTCCTTTCTTAGTATCATTTCATTCATTTTCCTTTTATATTTGGACATCTCTGCTAAGTTATCTCTTTCTTTATTTTTAAATGAATGTTATTCATGTGGTTCTGTGTTCATTTAAAGCCATTTGGACTGCTAGTCAGTCATAAGCCTAGGCTTTAATAACCTAAGCTTCATGTACTTAATGATGTTTTTTGCTGAAGCATTTTTGGTACAGTGTACCACATAATAGATATATATCTAGCTATAGCCTACATCGGTGCAAGTCTATATATTTTTATATATGTAATTTATTTTATATCTTTATGAAGAAAATTGTCAATTGCCATACGTTGCTAATGATGTTTAAATAATGTAATGAGGTCAAATGTACTTAACAGATAATGATTTTATGCTTGATAGTCTATACATGTATTTCAATCTTCTATAATTAAATGATACAATACATTTACATTGTATGTGTAATATCACCTATTCATTTTGTACCAAGATTACTATCTAGACACATTCGTTGCTATTATGAAAAGTAATATGTGGATTAGTGTATTGTCAATGTCATTGGCTTGCTTCAATTTCAAATCCAGTAGACTTATTATATATGTTACAGGGTTTCATATAACGCAGGTCTTTTGAAATAGAGATATGACGGCATATCTATGAATAATCTCTCTGATACTTATTCAAATTTATCAAATTTACAAATGTTTTTAGGTTTTATGATTTAAAATTGCTCCTGTGATGTTATATTATTTCAGTTTTTGTTTTTTTGTTTTTTTCTGAAAAAGGTTAATGAAAGGACATGCCGACTTTTGCCTTGAATTTTGAATTGAATTTTGAATTCTCTGAAATGATGTCAAGTTGTCCTTTTATATATCCTATATACATGTATAGTTATGCGATTCATAGTAGAAATAATGAGGTTCTAATCTGTTGTGTGATAAAGGGGAGGGGTGGAAAATAACTCACAAAGTAATCTGTTGGACTTGTTATTTTGTGTGCATCGAAATGCAATGTACATGTTTATTATAAAGCACAGTATATCTTTTCACTGTACAGTATATATATCTTTATTCGATCTAAGTGTAGATCTTGTACAATTAACATCTTTCTGTTTATAGTGCATTGTTGTACTAAATAATGGACTTGGGTATCAATGCAAACATAAATAACAACATGTGAATTACTAGAAACACTCATTCTTTCATCTTCTCTCATCTTGTACCGGCTGTCTTGTTCATTCTATTTAGCCTGCTATTACACGAACCTATTCATGAAAATTATATCTCAAATGATTTTGCTATGTTACATACAAATAATTTCACTCCCTTTCCTTTGTTTTATCATTTTGCCCCGATTTAATTTATTTTTCTTCCGTCCTTTGTTTTGTCCATATTCTTCCTATTCATAAGCATCAATTTATCAATATAACTTGGTAACGGGATGTTTTGATAAATGTTTATTATTTATGGTTATTCTTTGTATTAATGAACAATTTCTTGGATTTGTTGATCAGTTTATTTTTACTAGATATTTCAACTCTTTTGTTTTTGTCATATTATTTGTTTATTTTGTTTTCATCATCATAAACCACTACTGCTGCTCTTTTCAAGCATTGTTTTGATTATTACTTTTGCAGTTAATATTATAATTTCATATCACTTCATTTTAATGATTATTATACCATAGCTTACTAAGATTATGTAAATCATTTATTGTAGAGATGATATCAAGGTGAGAGACTAAAATGTATTTTAACTCTGGATCATTATTACCTGAAAGGCTTATTGACAGAGCCCTTATAACTAGTCTATCAGTGTTTAGTTTTACCTACAAATAGAGTACTGAAGTGTGATGTCATACCGCAGATGTTCTCATAGTTGTCGTTTAGTATTGAATAATAGCAACATAATCACACCTAAACCTGTTGATTCAGGCTACACCACATGCACAGGCTTTTTTGTTTGACAGCCAGAAGGGTTATCGTTTATTGACGGCTTAGAGTGTTAATCGTCCATGATACAAGTTATCTTTCTATCCCTGAGGAAATGATATTTCAAAAGTTCATTGGAATAAACTAAGGTTCAGGAATATATCTTTCATTTTAATATGATTCAAAAGATTAAGAAATACAATTTTTAATTTGAAAAAAGTGTGGAGATAAAATACTATCTGCACAGTTTTTCATTTCAAATTGTATATCTTTTTAGTTTATTAACTTTAAACCAATGCAGAAAGCTTTTCTTAATGATTAAAATCTATAAGACAATTTAAGTAAAAACACATGTTTTGTCTGCTTGATTTGCTGTGTAGCAATGACCATTGTATGTAAGTATGTATGTAATTCCCATAATTTCACCATAGGCTTCTGTACTTTATATTTGTGCATGGTTGTGCATGATAATGGCAATAACAAATACACAACATAGGATTAATACATTCTCATAAAAATTGGTCATCCAAGATGATGATTATATTACATGGCTATATTTCATGGAAAATAAGGAATGTTGTACATGTACTCTTTTGGGCCAATAATTCAATTTGTGCATTATATATCAGGGGCCGCGGCCCCTGTATATTGACCTTAACTTATACATTATCTCATTCAATGCCATCCTATGAAATATAAAATATTTTATAGGCCCCAATTATTCAGCCTAATATCAGGCTTACATTACTTTAAATTAATATTCATTTATTTTATATAGCATGATTTATATTATATTTGTTTCATCTCATTCTGTACTTATGTGTGTGCATTATTTTTGCTCATAGACTGAGTTGGTTACTTAACATGTATGCATTGTATATTTGAAAACATATGGGGCATGTCTGCCCCGAATAATAATAAGAAATGATTTATAACAAATTGAAAACCAGAAAATACCAGTAGTTGAGTGTTTTACATGTGTTTGTCAAATACTTGTTGAAGTGAAGATACAGTGATAATGGCGATGGTAGTGGATGACAGTAAGGAGAATGTTGATGGCAATGATGGGAATGATGTTTATAATGATAATGAAGATCATTGTAATTATGATAATAAGGGTGATATTGGCGATGGTGGTGATGGGGATGAGGTTGTTGGTGTTGGTAGTTATAATGATAATGATTGTGATGATAATAAGGATTATATTGATAATGGTGATGAAGATGTTGATGAGGATGATGGTATTGGTAGTAATGACAATCATTGTGATGATGATAATGAAGATGATATTGGCGATGATGTTGATGGGGATGATGATGGTGATATTGGTAGTGATAATGATAATAATTGTGATGGTGCTAATAAGGATGACAAGCGATGGTTACGAGGATGGTGGTGATGTTGATGGTATTGGTAGTGGTGATATTAATGATTGTGGTGATGATGATAAGGATGATATTGGCGATGGATATGATGAGGATGTTGATGATGGTAGTGGTAGTGATAATGATGGTTATTTTGAAGATGGTCAATGATGTAAGTGGTGACAGATGTTAATATGATAAATAAGATGAAGGGGTAGATTTATGAGAATGAAGATGATTATTGTGGTGATGATGATGAAGATGACGATATAGGTTATGGTGATGAGGATAGTATGATGATGATAATGATGATGATGAGTATGATGACGATATAGATTATGGTGATGAGGATGGTATGGTGATGATGATGAGTATGATGACGATATAAGTTATGGTTATGATGGTGATGATGATGATGATGATGATGAGTATGATGACGATATAGGTTATGGTGATGATGACGACGACGACGATGAGTATGATGACGATATAGGTTATGGTGATGATGATGATGACGACGACGACGATGAGTATGATGACTATATAGGTTATGGTGATGATGATGATGACGACGACGACGATGAGTATGATGACGATATAGGTTATGGTGATGATGATGGTATGGTGATAAAGATGATGATGATGACCGTGAGGATATATATTTCCACTGTTCATAGAGATAACAATGAATGACAATGAGAGCAATGTATTTGTGAATCTAGTAGTATTGGTCGATAATGTAATAAACTCCTCAAAAAAAGTTCCCCAACACGAATTTGTGCCCTGATAACCCCTAGGCTGATTTTTAATTATTGTTTGATTTCATACCATTGGCAAGTTCATCTGTTCCCTTTTTCTAATGATACCGTACTGTAATTTTCACGGTGATGTCACGTTTTCATGCATAGAACACCTGAATATTAGAAAAGGCAAAAATCAAAAGTTGTAAATTGAATGCCTATTGGGGCTATTGTCGTGTATTGCCAGTTACTCAATGTAAATAAAAATGCAATTTGCAACTTTTCACTTTGCCTTGTTTGTGCATTCAAACATGACATCATCATTGCAAATAGGGTATCAAATAAAAGAGGAATAAATGATGTTTTCAATGTTACGAAAATCAATAATGATTCAAACCCACATTAAAATTTATCAAGGCTAAAATTTATGTCGTGTAATTTTAATTTGAGCAATATCATATGCTTTGTGCATGTAGAGATGACATTACCATTACAAATTGGGTATTAATAATAAAAAGGAATAAGTCAAATGTTAATGGTATGAAAATCAAGAATGATTAAAACGAACCGTAAAGGCTATAAAGAGTCAAACGTCGAAACTGAAAATGAAAGAATTTAAATGCAAAATAATTACAGCAACTTCATGAACTTTATAAATGACATGACAACAGCGAATATTTTGTTGTAATATATTTCATCAGCTGTGTATAATACAAATTGTATTTGTTCTAAACATACATGTATACTACCTTTTGAATTTTTCAAAAAATTTAAAGTTTCTATCAAATATAATTACAATATGAAAACTTCACATACAAACACATAATTAATTGTAAATTTCTAAGTAATGTGATTGTTGTTCGCTTCTGTTTTCAATTAAGTGAATTATGAGAGGTAGAAGTCAATAAAACGATATTCCAGTTTTAAACTTATTTTAAAACATAGCTTCCTGCCCTAAGCGTGTTCAATAGGGGAGACCGGGGATGGACGTTACAAAATTCACATTTTGGGCCAGATAATTCTAATGAAAGTACTCACACACTCTATTTCGGGTCTGTAGTTAGCCCATTATGTTGGCTAAAACCCGAGGCACATACAACTTGAAAACATGTAAACACTAATAAACTACAGTTTAATTAATGAAGACATTTTTTTGTAACAACCTACCCCGTATACGGGGTAAGTTGTTACACCATACGGGGTAAATTGTTACTATATGTAAACATACGGGGTAATTTGTCACAATGTGTAAATCTCTTATACCATACTTTTGTTTCAACTTTCCAGTTTCTTTGTATCGTTAACAGTAGATCAAGTAGAGCTCTAGAATAGACTAAAGTAATAATAGAAATATCAAAATATTAACAGTTGAAAATTTTAACAAAATTACTTTACATGTGTAATGTAATTGGGGTAGGTTGTTATTCATCGACGTGGGGTAGGTTGTTGTAACAACCTACCCCATGGGTGATTTTACCCACAAAATCAACTGTAGCAAAGCCATTAGGCAGAATTACAGGGCATGGCTCAGGGGTATATTAGTGACATACATGTACTATATTCACAATACCAGACTATCATCATGTGCCTTCAGTTGTAAGAACTATTACAAATTTTAATTTTTGTCAAAAATTCACTTGGAACTGTAAAAAATGTTTTTTGTTGATTTACTTTTTAATAAAACAATGTAGAAACCTCACGACCGGCAGTTCATCACAGCTATGTGTAGGCTGTATATAGATGCTAGTTAGCACGAACTCTCTTGTTCCAAGATTGAGCGCTCATGATTGAGCGCTCATTGCATCTGCGTATGCTATTTGCTTGCTCTCTAAAATTTGTTTTTGATTGCTTGTTATTTGTAGACATTTTTATACCTATTTGAGTTACCATGTTATTGTATTAGTAACCTGGAAAGTACTGGACAAGTTGCAGTTCTGAGGTGTATATTTATGTCATACTTTGATGTATCAATTTTGGATGTGATTCTACTGCAGTATCTGGTGCCATATGTTCCCATGCATGTATTTTATGTAAGTACCATTAAGCTATTATACAAGTCTGTCTGTTTTGAACTTGAATAGAGGAATTACAGGTCGAATACAATGAGGTCTATTTCATCTTAGTGTATTTGTTGTACTCTACTTAAGTACCTCCCTGAATGACTTTGTGCATTGCATGAACAATCCTTTGTACAGTCAATTCATCATGACCCTTTCATCAGAAAGTGCTTTCTAAAGAGTAGAATCTCTTTGATCCAAACAGCACAGCTTCTTTCCAAATAGAAATCTTGCATGCTGGAGATGTTCATCCCAATCCAGGACCGGACAGGGATAATGGGGATACACTCTCTTCTTTGGCTAGACTTGATCATCATCATCATCATCAACATGCGATTAGGTATTCCCCATCTGAACTCTTGCAATGGAGACGGTCCAAGATTCAGCTTCCACATGACGTTCATGAAGTCATTCAGTCACTCGGAATTCGTCGAAGGAGACACGTAGAGGAACCCGAGTGGCAAAAGAAAGACAGTATCAAACGGAAGAGCCAAGGTAATCCTTCTTCAGACTTTCAGCTTTGCTCTGTGAATGTGCGATCTGTCTGATAACAGACTGCTTTGATACACGATTTCATATGTGATAGTAATGCGGACTTGATTCCCATGCAGAAACGATCGGCTCACGGACAACGATGCGACAGTTCTGCATGAACTCCTCCCCCTGGAATCGTTTTGTGCACCAACCGCGAAAGGGTCGTCGTGGTGGTGGAACTGGCCTCGCCTAACAAAGAGACAATTAATGTCCATCAAGGTGCTGCAGGTGAAAAGGACTCCTTTGAGTTTGCAGAATATTTCGATCTCATGTAAATCATTTCGTCTTCAATTAATTAATATATATCGACCTCCCTATTCAGAATCACATCCAGTAACAGTTAAATCATTTGTATCAGAGTTCAAATGACTACATTCAATGTCATTTGCTGTCAAATACTCCACTGTTAATCATATGAGATTTCAATATTCATGTGGATACTGACCATACGGACGCCAGATACTTTGCAGATCTTTTATGAATCTCTCTGTTGTAAACAATTAGTTAATTTTCTCTACACATTTACACGGTCACACCCTTGACTTAATGATATGTCAGTCTGATGAATCGTAGTAGGGCACCATGGCCACACTGCTCTTTGATATCTGATCATATTCCAGTTATGTGTGTTCTCAAGTTTGATAAACTAAATTACCTACTAAACAGATATCATTCCGTAAGCTTTCTGCCATTGATGTAAATAGCTTAAAGGTTGACATAGCTGAAAGCGAGCTTTGTAAACACACTCCTGGTGATCTCACTGATCTCTGCTTTGTTGTATGATGTTACGCTTACTAATATCTTAGAGAAACATGCTCCTGTTGTTACTAAACAGGTAGTTGTACGTCCCAAGTTCCTTGGTATACTAAAGATGTGAGGATAGAAAAAAGGAAAAGAGAAGGCTGAAAGCGTTGGTTAAGGACTAAGGCTGATAGTGACTGGGATAAGTATAAGGCAGTTCGAAATGCAACGTTGCATCTGTTGAACAAAACTCGAAGAAATATCACAAAGATCTCATCATGGAAAACAAGGATAATCAAAAGAAGCTTTTCAGTGTTGTCAAGTCCCTACTGAACATGTCAAATAAACAACCTCTGATACCTTGTACTATTGATAAACATAAGTTTGTGAGTGACCTAGGTAGTTATTTCTCTGACAAAGTCGTGAAAATCCACAGGAAGATCGAAATACGGTTAGATGCAATGAGTGAAACCAGGATTATCCTCCATCAGCAACTTACAATTCTGATGACGTTCTGAGCAATTTCAAATCTCTTTCTGAGTACGAAGTTGAAAAACTCACAGTCAACCTCAGTAAAAAGTCATGCTCATTGATCTATAACCCACAAAACTGCTACTTCAATGTACTGACATATAATTCCTGTTTTCACATCATTGATTAATCTTTCTCTCTCGACAGGTCATTTTCCCATTACAATGGAAAATGCTCTTATCACACCATTATTGAAAAAACCTGGTATTGATGCAGAATTTAACAACTTAAGACCTGTGAGCAATCTGAAATACATATCGAAGTTGGTCGGGGTGCTGCTACCCAACAGATTATGAATCATCTCAATCGTAACTCTCTTTTGCCATGTACCCAATCCGCATATAGACAATTCTATAGCACTGAAACTGCACTGCTAAGAATAAAGAGCGAATTTATTGATGGCTATGGATTCCCAGAAAGTCACTATTCTGCTTTTATTAGATCTAAGTAGTGCATTTGATACCATAGATCATTCATGCTTACTAGAAACGTTAAAGAGTTGTTTTGGTATGGATGGTCTTGTTCTCAAATGGATAGAGTCGTACTTGGTGAACAGCACATCAAAAGATCAAATAGATGATGTTCTCTCTGAAGAATTCCCGGTGCCTTTTGGCGTTCCACAGGGTTCTCGGTTGGGTCCCTTGTTATTTACTCTGTACACTGCTAATCTCATTTCAAATGTTCAAACAAATTTCCCTAAGATATCAGTCATTGTTATGCTGATGACACACAGCTCTATGTGTCTTTCAGTCCGAATGAACATGCTCAAGAACAATGTTATATCTCTTCTAGAAACAGTGTGTTGACTGTGTACGTGGATGGATGTTGCAAAAAAGGCTGATGCTAAATGATAGTAAAACTGAACTAATGATAGTTGGTACAGCTAAGCAGACATCCAAACTTAACATACATGGTGTAAAAGTTGGAGATTCTGTAATACAACCATCATTAAGGCAAGGAATCTCGGAGTACAGTTCGATGCGCAGTTGAATATGAGAGAGCATTGTCACTAATGTTTGTAAAGCAGCATACTACATGATCTATAACCTCCGACGTATTCGGAAATATCTAGACAATGACGTTACTAAAGAGATTGTTCATGCATGCATTACTAACAAGTTAGACTACTGTAATGGTCTACTGTATGGAATCCCCGACACTCAAATACTGAAATTACAACGGGTTCAAAACACCTGTGCAAGGCTAATTTGTGGATGTACAAAGTATACACCTATCACACTATTTTAAGGAACTTAACTTGGTTACCAATACGCAAGAGAAATAACATTCAGATCCTACTAATTGTATATAAAGCACTTCATGGTCAAGCTCCTGTCTACATCACAGAATTGTTAAGGTACAAAGTCAATCAACACGGTCGCAACTTGCGCAGTTCAGGGATTCTCAACTTTTACTGACCCCACTGGTTAAAACAAAGGTGACCCTGGGTGATCGAGCTTTTGCTTGTGCTGGACCCAAACTATGGAATGAGTTACCTCTTGAAGTCAGGAAAGCAACATCAATTAGTAGCTTCAAATCTAAACTTAAACACATCTATTTAATTAATTACAAGCATTCAGAGCTGCTAAAAGCGCAGTAGAATATATACTTTTGTTGAATAGTTTCTGCGCTCTACAAATTGACTATTATTATATATTATTATTATAACTTAGCACATTGAGAACTGTAACAACTGACCCGTGTAACTTCCATCCCCGGTCTCCCCTAAATAGTTGATAATAAATGTATTTTCCATTTTCAATATTTATAATTCGGCTCACAGAAAAAAAAACAAGGTCATTTCCTTTCATTAGCAGCTCATGCATTGTCACATAAAATATGAAAATTAGCTTTAAAAATATTCTGCGTACATGTATTTCTCTATATCTGGTATATCATAATACTTCCCTCCACCTATGTAATTCATTGTGACAATTCTAAATACGTTTGGTACAAAGTACTCCTTTGTGATTTTATCAAAATGCGATATTGTTATATAATATAATACACAAATTATAATTCTAAAACAATTTATTACGAAGAATAATCATTCTCTTTCACTTTTTGGAAGTCCCAGGGATAAAACGATCCAATGACATGTAGAAGTCTACAAAATGGATATTTCAGAGTGTTTTTGTTTTTACACTCGGGTAAATTTGCATTCTTGAACTCATATTCTTTACACCATAACAACATATTATTTATGATGTATTATATGATACTGTATTATATTAAAGTAATATTTGCAGTAATTTTGGCTGATAGTAAAGTGTTCAGCTCCGATCTTTTCAATGTTATCTGAATTTAAAGGTCATGTATAGTGCTGGGAGAATACATTTTTTTGTTTTGCTTCCACAGCAGAATAATATGAATGAATACCTCAATTAACCTCTGTGTACAAAAGGATTTGTTATAAAATCCACTCTAATACCTGAATTTAGCAACAAAACTGTGTAAATATATCAATTGACAGTGCCAAAATCGATAGGATCTCACAGGCACAATGCCAGCATACAGCGGTTTGTGTGCAAAGCATAGTTCCCATACACAGACTGTACACACAGAATTCACTCACGCTATACCAATCAGCTGCTGGTTGGCATGGCCAGAGTTCTGGGGTGAGAATGAAGGAAGTATGGCCTTACTTTGATGAACATCTCCCCCTGCTCATGCAAACTATTACATATCATGGAAAGACATGCATGGAACATGATTATATCCTTTGCCCATATATTGTTATGTCTTTAGAACACTACGAGGACAAGTTGAGCAGGTTTTTCAAAAAATCAGTGTTTTCTACTACAACTATACTTGGGCTTTAAGATTTATCATGGTGTCGTTTCAAAAACACGTGGAAATCAAAGACGCAAAATAAAATTTCGCATGTACACATACATAAGACATACTTTGTACATGTTTATCTTTTAATATGTATGTTGTAAAATAATTAAACCTTTCTGTTCTTAAATAATGGTATCTTGATTATCAGAAATGGGACAAAGTTGGCGAATTTCTAAATATTTAAATAATGACAAAAAATATGGTATTATTAAAGAGAGTAAAACAATTTCCTAAGCGTACAAGCTTTGTAATTATTCAAAATACAAAAAGTATTTCAGTTCAATGAGGAATCATCTAAAACATGAACATTATTGACATACTTAGCTCTTTCAACAGCGATCCTGAATTGTTGTTTACAATAACATCTAAGGTTATATCTTAAAGACGGTCTGTCGACGCAAAATGTATACAAAATACTTTATTAATTAAAATGTATTCTAATTAGCTTTTTGAATGCACGATCATAATGGTAGAATTATTGAGTTGAATGTAATAGATGTCTCACGTGACTTTAAACCTCATAGGTTGATGGTTTGAATCCCAGCCTGAAATTAATGTCGTTTGGCAAGAAATCATTCTGCATTAATTTTGTTTTTAATTTTGCTATCACCACACAGCAGAAATCAGTACCTGATTATTTCAGCCGATTATTTAAATCCTTATAAACGTGATGGATACTAGCGGATTGAATTATGATGAAACTTTATAATCATATTTATCAATCTACAATTTCTTTAAAATTTGCAAGAGATCGATGATCAGAGAACTTCAGTAGTAGTGAAATGGGTTCCTTTCCACCGCGCTCTGAAAAGTCAATAAAGAAACAGTCTAAAACATAATAATCATGTCTTCAATTTTCCTACATTTTGAAACGATGTATATTTGTGATACAAATTCAAAAGATTAAAACAATCGTCGAAATTAATAAATATATATATCCTGGAAATATGGGAAAGCAAGAACTTGTAAGATTGCAAAACTAAAACGATGTAAAGCAAAACGATTAAATGATAAGGATTAAGTAAGTTAACAGTTTATGTATATTCAAATGTAAAAAAAACGTCATAATGCGTCGTTATCACACTCTGACCTAGCAAAAACATTTTGACAAAATTTCCTTAAATTTTTTATCTTTTTAAGATGAATCTTATAAGTGATTCTATGAATTAAACAATTTGGGGTAATTTTTCCTTTTGTCATTTGAAATTTTGCCTCTTTGATCTTACATAAAACATGCTTGTGGTATTAATCAAAGGGATCTCTAAATTTCTCAATGGCACTCATAACGTAGAATATTACGAATCGAGAGATTTTTCGTGTTTTGGCAGGATTAAAAATGTTTTGATTTCTGAAAGATTTTATTTTTTAACAAGTCAATTATATACTTACATCTGTACTGCTGTGTCCATTGGTTACATAGGGAAGAGTGAAGTTATCGA
>CALNVZ010003426.1:31234182-31263167 GCA_940671915.1 Paracentrotus lividus
TGTACATTGTTTAAAAAAAAAATAGATATAATATTATTAATTACTCGAACATATGTCAATTGATACTATATCTATCTATAATCTATACAATAAAAATAATATCAGTCCACTTGAATCCCACATATTTGAATTTCCTTGTTTACGAATATTCCCGGATATCAGATTTCATTATACAGGCAAACGGTGAAGTGTGTTCCATGAAGCATCTTCAGTGATTTCTGGTAAAAAATAACAATGAACAACCATGCGTAGAGAGAGCAAAACAGATTAACCCAAGCACTATTTCATAATAAGTACTAATCATTTATATAGCACGTTTTATTTAAAAAGATACAAAGCGCTTTTATATACACAAATATGGACATAACTAAAAGAAAGGACAAATGAAAAATAAATACATTTAGCAACGGCAATTATTATAATTTACAATGAAAACGACAATAAAAGTAGTGTAAAATTATGTTGGCAAAACAATGATAAGCGGGCATTAACGGAAAATGTAGGCCTTGTCCAATTACCCATGGGCCTAATATTTATATATTTTCGTAATTCTTAGATTATTTAATGTTAAACAAAAGATGTCGAGATATCTTACTGGATAACGATTTCTGGTTCAGCCCTGCCCTGATAACGTCGGATCCTGTCCACAGCCTGACCGACCTCGTACTGACGTCGATCTAGAGAGAAGTCTAACGAACGACTATCCGACGTCGCCTCTGACCGAGTGTCGTCATCAAAGAAACTCTTGTGAGGTGATCGAAACACGTCACGAGTACGTGGTCTGTTCAGTTGATGAAAAAAAATTGATTGGTGAAAAAAAAATGTTTATTTGAATGATAATCGGTTGATTCTCATACAATTTGAACTGGCCTGAAATATGTCAGTCCTTGATGCTAAAATTATTCCTCATTTTATCATCTCATCTAATTACAAAACGAAATATTATTAAGAATCGGTTAGGTTAAAGGGTTTGTCATAGTAGCTCTAACCCCAAACCAGACCTGATGTTAACACTAGTGCATTTACTTTATTATAACCCTAAGCCCAACTTTGGATTTTGACTATTAAGGGTATCAACACTCACAAAAGGGTTATCTCCGATTTTCAAAGTAAAATGCTCAACTTAAACTACAACCCCTTCCAACAATTCCTCATCTATTCGTGAACATCAACACCACAGACACAAATACATTATATATTATTTTATGTACATCTGATAATGATAGTTTTTTACAACTGTGGTAAATGACTGTCCTCAATCGTCTGAAACATCAACACATGCATGTAATTAATGCATTCCAAATAAAGGATCTTTCCAAGCCCTTTGAATATAATTTTTCAGGTAATGAACTTATCACTATGTGTTTGTGTTGTTGTTTTCTTTTTGTAGTTAATTATTGGCTCTTAAAGTTTTCATACCTATTGTATTCCTTTGCAAATTGTTGAAATGTATAATTATGTATGTACACAACCGAAAACAATTTTCACACTTAACCAGAAAGAGATAAGAACATAATACGTTATATTCTTTTACATTGCAAATGCAGTAAATGTAATCAATTTGTGTGATATAGGGCATGGTGTAGATAGAATAATGCCTTACCCCATTATGATCTTTGTTGCTTGGTTACTACGCATTATCTGGACCATAATGCAAAACGCACATGCTAGGATGCAGAGTCCTGCTGCGACAACACCAAAAACGATGCCTAGTATAGCACCAACGGATAAACCATTCCCATCAGAACCTACCGGAATACAATAAAGATATTAAGAGTGTAAAATATATTTTTTAGACACAATTTCAAAAGGTGTTCTTGTGCATTTGCCAAAATTTCATCGTTCCTTGTCCAACTTGAGACAAATTAAGATATTAAGATACATATACCAAGCAAACAAATACAAACAAACACAAATAAATAAATAAGAAAAAAACATGAAGAAAGATTGCTGTACATACATTTACAAATTTATACGGCTTACTTGGATTGTATGTACAATTTTGAATATCGTTTTAGAATACGTTTTCATGATTAAAGTAATTAGTTATAAAAACATATTTCTCTTTCAGGTGAATTAGAAGTTGGTCACACAACAAATCCCCCTAAAGTACGAGACAAAGGCAAAGTTATGATTTATATGTGTATACCTGTTGATGTGAAGCAATTCTGTCCAGTGTATCCCTCAGGGCAGATGCACGTAAATGAGTTGAATCCATCGGTACATGTTGCTTCATTCATACAGGGACTACTGTTACAGTCATCATTATCTAATATTTAATAACAATATACAGTTAAAACTCTTTTATAACAAAAATACAGCGAATGGAAACATTTGCTTGTTATATCAGGTATCCTGTTATATCAGGAGTATATAAACAATAAAAAACAAAATGAAATTGATTTTATTTTGGCTGGAGAGAATAACTTGTCATACAGTGTGTTCCAGAAAAAAAGAAACGTAAACCCAGATTTGAGAGCCTCCTATGAAAGTTGTATAACATATACGTGACATTAATCTTTATTCATGGGAAAGAGCAACTTACATGTATATTCTATCCAGTACGCTTACGTAAACTTTTCAAGACTTTTTCAAAATTACTTTGTACCAAGTTTTGGCAGTCTGGCTTCATGATCACCATTTATTGTTTGAAGCGAGCCTTCCTGAGTCCATTGAAAAAGAACAAATTGAAATTCAAAGGCTGCTCTGCTGTGCCCTAACTTGGTACAAATCAATTTTGACACTTTCGTGTTTTGTTTTTTTCTCTTTTTTTTTCAACGTTTAAGTGCTCAGTCACCGTTACAGCAAATGTACGAATTTGGTATCATTCAACAGAATATGTGTTATTCTTGAACATGAAGTAAAGATTAATGTATATCTGTTTAATATGGGGCTCTCAAACTTGGTTTTTTTTTTTCTGGGAGGCACTGGATATATGGTATACTAGTAGTGATTTTCGTATTAGGCTGCCAGTATAAGAACATGTATAAAGAAGATTGTACTCACTGTCAGAAGCAAAAGCTGTTACATAAAGGGACTCATTGTTGTATGACAATGTAACGTCGTTACCCGGATGTAGTTTAGAGGCCGCATCACTCAGAGTATTGGCTAGAGCTTGCGATGTCGACTGGGTACCAATAAGGAGATCACCGACCACGCTGCCGTTACGGAAGGACATTACTTCACATGATATGTCGGTTAGGGACGAGTTAAGGTTGTCCCTCAGATATAACGTGACCTGAGAACAAAATTATTATAATACATATTTGGATTGCTTTGGAATAAACTCTGCATCATATCCTATGGTGTATGTAAATCTTTAATGTTATTACATTTGTATTTCCATTGTTAAACGTGTCGTATGCAGCTTGTCTAACCACTTAAACATACATGCCAACACCACGGAATAATTATAACATTAGAAATTAGAACGCAAATGACCAAAATAGTTAGAACAGCTAAAATTAATGACTTCTCATTAGAGAAAGAATGAATAATAACGTTATGCTCCATCATTAAATTTTGGGAATGTGTTTAAATCAATAGTTTTCTTTTTCTTGTTAACAAGACATTTGTTTCAGCTGTTTTAACTATTTGGGTTATTTGCGTTTTAATTTCTAATGTTATAATTATTCCGTAGTCTTGGCATCTATGCTTAAATATGAATGCAAAGGTCGTGGGTTCGATCCCCGCACCGGCACGTTTATTCAATCAGCATGTTATTTTGCCTGTCTTGCTTCACCCCATCAGATGAGTTGTAAATGGTTGCCCGGTACGATGATTATGTTTCGGCCTTACAGGCGACCAGTTAGAATGCTTATCACGGTGTAGAGATTTTCCATGCAAGTGTCGGATCGTAATTTAATCCAATAATATGTAAGCGGTTTGGCCATATCTAGAACAACTCTTTATAAGAAACCTTTGTTATTATCCATGTAATTAATACCATGAAAATTTTGATTGAATAACGCTTGTAATAAAAAGATTTTGTTTTAATAGGCCATCTACATGATGTAGGAGATGAGAGGGAAAAATGTTTGAGAAAAAATTATATTCCTTTGCTTACCGCCCCACAGAAAAGAAGTTGGAGTTCGAAGAAAAGAGGAGAGTTTCGATCTTCAAGTTCGATAGAGAATTCAAGAGGCCTACCACTTCGTCTATTAGCAGTGACCTCCAATCTTATTGTGCTCATGAACAATTCTACTTCTGCATACAAGAAAGATATTAAGGCTTTAAATGAATGAATAAACCTACGAGTGTAAGTAACATGTTTAACATATTTACATCACGCAGGGTTTTTTTTACCGATTAGATAAGGTCGAAAAATTCTCTTCTACTTTTTTCTCTTCTTTATTTATTATAGAATTGTTATACTCCTGACACAATACCATTACACTTAATGAAATAATACGTCGTGTATGAGAAAAATTATTATTATTATTGTATATAATACTATTAAACCATAATATTGCATATAACATTGTATATAATATGTTAGATACCTGTTGAGCAATTGATGCCAGTATACTCGGGAGTGCAAGTGCAGTTATACATGTTGATTCCTTCAGTACAGGTCGCACCATTATCACACGGATTGGAGGCACATTCATCGATATCTAAACAATCAAACGATATATTTGTAAATTAGTGAGGTTTAAGCGCGTGTCAGGGCGAGTTTAGAAGAAAAGGACGAGGAGGAGGAGGAAGAAGAAGAGGACGACGAAGAAGAAGAAGAAGAAGAGACGAGGAAGAAGAATAAAGAAGAAAAAGACAAAGAAACGGCGAATAAAGATAGGGAAAGTGCGGTTATTCATGTTGGTTTCATCCGTACATGTTGCACCATTGACACACGGATTGGAAACACATTCACCGATTCAATCAAACGAGATATTTGTAAATTAATGAGGTTTTTTTTTGGGGGGGGGGCAGGGCGAGTGTGAGAGATAAGGAAGAAGAGGAGTAAGAAGGAGAAGAGGATAAAGAAGAAAAAGAAGGCGAAGAAGGCGAAAGAAAAAAAAAATAAGACAAAGACAAAGAAAGAAGTATAAAGATAGACAAAGTGCAGTTATTAATGTTGATTCTCTCTGTACAGGTCGAACCATTAACACATTGGAAACACATTCATTGATATCAATTCAATCAAATAAGAGATTTGTAAATTAGTGAGGTTTTGAGGGTGACAGTGCAAGTGTGGGAGAGAAGGAGGAGGAGGAGGAGAAGAAGAAGAAAAAGAATAAGAAAGAGAAGAAGAGGAATACAAATTAGAAGAAAGGAATAAAGAAAGAAAGAAGAATAAGAAGAAAAGGACAAAGAAAGGAGAATAAAGATAGACAAAGTGCAGTTATACATGTTGATTCCCTCCGGGAAAGTCGCATTATTAGCACATGGATTGGAATCACATTCATTGATATCTAAACAATCAAAGCTGTTAATTAATGAGGTTTTTCGAGTGGCAGGGCGAGCGTGGGAGAGGAAGAGGAAGGAGAAGAAGAAGAAGAAAAAAAAAGAAGAAGAAAAAAGAAGAAGAAGAAGAAGAAGAAGAGGAAGAGGAGGAAGAAGAAGAAGAAGAAGAAGACGAAGAAGAAGAAGAAGAAGGAGAAGAAGAAGAAGAGGAAGAGGCGGAAGAAGAATAAAAAAGAAGAATAAAGATAGAAAAAAGTGAAAGAAAAATTAATGATATTAAAATTTTAGGGAATGAGAAGGGTAGCGAAGCAAGAAAGGGTAAAAATAGAAATAAAATTAAAATATATAAAATTAAAAAGTATAATCTTACACAAGAAGAAAAAGGATGGAAGGGAAGAAGGATGCATGGGCAGAGAATGAAGATAGAAATAGAGTGGGGGAAAATGTTTGACCGAGTGAAAACATAATGTTCAATGGCAAATTGTCTTTGTTTGTTGTTTCTTTTCTTGTTTGTTTGTTGTTGGTTTTTTGTTTTTTTGTTTTTTGTTTTGTTTTGTTTTGTGTGTTTTTTTTTTTTTTTAGGGGGGGTGCGTGTACGACAAAACATGTCGTATAAAAATAAATATCATTACCTCATAGAAGCATTACTTTACCGAGACAGTGAATCCATCGCTATCGAGTTCAAAACCAGGACGGCATGAACATGAATAATTTCCTGGTGCATTGACACACATACCACTGCAATTATGAGCTCCGAGGCATTCGTTGATATCTACAACAAATACAATAATTATACATTACGTTACGATAACGAGAGTGTTAAAACATGAAAGAGTGATAAAAACGACAGACAACGATAAACTTGACCGAAAAGCAAACGCATAAAAACATTGAGATATTATTAATTTATTATTAAATCCACCCAAAAGTTTTTTTCGTGACAATAACCAATGAAGATGAAGAAACAAAATAAGAAAAGGGTTATAAAAAGGAGACCGCCGTTAAAGGAATAAAAAGGGTGTCTAACGGAGCCGAGAACACAAGCAACACCAACGCCCTACACATAACGCCTTAATCACATTCTACATTGGAGTCCATACACCGCAAAAACAAACAGTTTCGGTAACTTTTAAACGCTATCGTTCATACGAAAATTGCCATAACAACTTATTTTACAAGCCATATACGCCCCATTTTCTGATACTTGTTTTGATATTCCTTTATATTAAAGTGTAGACGTCACATTATCAAGTAGCCCTAATGATGCATTTGATTTATATCATATATATTGCTCGTTTCACCATATTCTTTAATAATAAATACATGATTACCTGTACATAATTCGGTTCCTGTCCCACTGAAACCCTCGTTACACGTACAATAGAAGCTGGTATCAGTATTGGTGCATTGTCCATTCAGACATACATCAGAAGATAGCTCACATTCGTTGATATCTTAAAATGATGGAAAAATTGGTAATTATAGGGGAGAAATACAATATTCCCTATATATTCATCATAACAACAAAGCTATTTTTATGACATGGCAAATTAAAAATTGTTAATCTCGCGCGTTTTAGAATTTCTTCATTTAAAAAAAATGCTAGTCTTATGAACAAAAATAAATTGAATATATGAATATAAAAAGAGCCCAAGTCCATGAAAGTTCATTTCGAGTAAATCAAGAAAAATTGAATTATTTTTATGTGTAGTCAATGGAGATTTGAGATAGTCTTTTATTAATTTCAGGCATTTTGGGGTAGAATTAAGTGCTGTAAATTGTACACAAGATGGACCCATGTATGAGCAACAACCTTCCATGGTTAACTCAATTTGGCCAAGAGATGGACTTGGGCCTTTTTTATATTCATATACTCAATTGTTTGAGTCAGATTTAATGTAAATTGTGCTTTTATTTTCTTGTTTCGTTAGTTTTCCTTTGTATCTGGGGAAATACGTTCCTTACGCTTACCCTTCAATAGGGTAAATTGGTGATATGGTGAGTGAAAGATGCGGAGCATTTCATTTACCAGAAAACATGTGCTTTTATTTACCCAACTTTACTTTCTTCTGTGTATCAGTATAACTTTGTCGAACACATTACGGAGCGTTTTCTTTTTTACTGCAACAACATCGTCATATCCAGGATTTGATAAATGATGCTCATTAAAAAAAAAATGAAAGGAATACATCGGTGACATGACATTTTCTCTTGCGACAATTATTGCTCTGGCTATATTTCATAAGGTTACAATTATGGCTGCATAAACATGAAGCTCCTTGGTTAAGGGTAGATTATAGTGTTTTGCCCAGGGTTGAAATTACAGCAGAGTACATGTCATGGAGTAAGAATTTCAGATCAGATCTCTCAGAGTTGCTGGGATTTTTCTTATTTTTTATTTTATTTATTTATTTATTTATTTATTTATTTATTTATTTATTTATTTATTTATTTATTTATTTTATTTATTTTTTTTTTATATATATTTTTGTTTTTTTTTTTTTTTGGGGGGGCGGGAAGTCTGTAATCCTCTTCATCTCCCTCATACTCCTCTCTTACAATACCCTCACCCATTCTTCTTACTTAAAGTCCGAGTATAGTTGTAGTAAAAACACTGATTTTTGAAAAACCTGCTAAACTTGTCCTCATAGTGTTTCTAATGACATAACAATAATATGGGCAAAGGATATATGTTCCATGCATGTCTTCCATAAAATATTTGCATGAGCACGGGGAGATGTTCATCAAGTAAGGCCATACTTCCTTCATTCTCACCCAGAATCTGGGCATGCCAACCAGCAGCTGATTGGTATAGCGTGAGTGAATTCTGTGTGTAAGTCTGTGTATGGGAATAGCATATGCTTTGCACACAAACCGTGTATGCTGGCATTGTGACCTGTGAGATCCTATCGATTGTGGCACTGTCAATTGATATATTTACACAGTTTTGTTGCTAAATTTAGGTGTTAGAGTGGATTTTATAACGAATCCTTTTGTACACAGAGTTTAATTGAGGTATTCATTCATATTATTCTGCTCTGGAAGCAAAAACAAAAAATCTATTCTCCCAACACTACACATGACCTTTAATTTACCAAATCTCTACTCATAATCTATAAATGAGCGGGTTTCCAATCAGTGTGCTAATGGAGTGACCTATACGGATGAAATCAATATGTTCAACTGAACTCAGTCTTGCTCTCCCGAGTTTAGGCCTTACTGTTATCAACGGCTATTGTAATATCATAGTATTATAGTCATTTGATTCGTGTATGGATTTTACAACGAAACACTTGTCGCCGGAGCACATGTTAGGGAATTAGGTTTTTAGATCAGACATCCAGAGTTCTTGGGAACAATTGTCTTTGGATTTTTCTTCTTCCTGCCTACGATCTTACCTTCCTGCATAACACGGTGATCTGGATCGATGATTCGTGAACTCGGTAGTAGATCCATGAATATCTGCTCGAGGATAGAATCAGTCAGGGTTGCATCAGGCTTCACGTCAACTCGGAAGGAGATCAGAGCATAGCTTCCGGATAATGTGTAGTTCTTAAAGGACACAGCCTGTAATGTACCATAGCTCAACGATGAAGACGTATTTAAGTAAAGTAAAACCTGTTTGATACAAAATCAAATGCCATATTTGATATACGTTTTCATTTTTAAGAATAATTTGATTCGAATAAAATGTTACAGTACACCAATTATTATATATAACTGACATAAAAATGATAAAAGTATTGTACATATCATTAAGTGAGTGGAAAAGACGATTTATACGGTAACATTACATTGACTATTGAACACTTTGATATAATGGTTAGCATTGCAATCTCCAGAAAGCAGAGTGTTTCTAATTTGTCAAAAGAGAGGGAAATATTTTTGTTTTCGAGGTGCGCAAGTGTTTTTCCTGCAAATACAACAAACAAAAACATAAACATATGGATTGATCAACAAAAAAGAGCAAAGTCAAAACCTACATTTATGCGGAGTTACTCGTGGGACATTTAAATTTTTAGCTGTCACATAGAATTGTATTATCAATGATTAGTTTCATTGATATGAATCCATATGCCTTTTTCACTCGGCCTATTTTCTGAATATGCAGGAAGAAACAACACAGAAGGCTTTTAGAATTAAAATACTTACCTCAATTTTTATTTTCTGAATGGCCCATCGACACACCAAAAAAATATATATATACAGTATACACCCATACAGTTGAACCAACTGATGAAACTATTGCACACGATTAAAACTATATAATAAAAACCCAAACTGTTGACTTACATCTTCAGCCAACTGTTGCTGTGTCTCAATGGTTTCAATTAAAGCAGGAAATATTTCAACACTGAGTCCACTGATGTAAACAAATCGTACGGTCAGTGAAAGTGTAAGAGCACCTGAAATAAAGTAAAAACGTAAAATTAATCAATTTTCATTTCCTCATACATGTATGAGGTAATGTACAAGTTTGTAATATTATGCACTTTACATTAATTTATTTATTGAGTTTTAATAGATAAGTTATAGAAAACACTCTAAATGTACAATGCTGAAACTGAGCATGATGTTGATACATTCATAAAACAAATATTTGTAAAAACTTGGAGAAAGACGGTTATTTTTTCTTGCTCTAGTCCTCAAAGTAATTATTTTTTTTTAGTCACATAAACATTTTTGATCGTAAAAAAAAATCAGAGTACGTTTTTTCTCGACAAAGACTTAATAAAAATATGACTGATCCAGACAATTCACATGACCACCATATAAATGTCATTCATATCACAGAATCCTTCTCATTTATCAAAATTTACAATTTCTTGGAATTCCTACTTTTACATATTCCATTGACATCCGTTGTATTCTCGCCACATACGCAGGTGAAGTTGCCAGGTGTGTTCAAACAAACACGATGCAACGTTGAGTTACAGTCACGCAAGTCGAGTTCACATTCATCAACATCTATTCAAAGTACAGATGACAAAAATGGGAAAGATGTTTAGTCATATTTCAAGGAAAATTGTCACTGAAAATGTTATTGGAAGCATCATCATCGGTGCATTTAATGTCCGTTTTCCCCACTTTGAGTGGTTGAACAGTTCATTTCTCTCCTCCATGATATCCTGTCAATCGGGTCATTGTGGGTAATTTTTGATACTTTACTATCCTTTTTGATAAAGGCCTCCGCTCCCCCCCCCCCCCCAATGTCTTGCGAGGTCCCCACATGGATTCCTCCCAACAACTTTGAAATTTAGTAAGCATGTGTTAATAATATGAAACATCTTGCGAGTGTATCCAGGAGTTGATAAGGGCGAAGTCCATTCCGAGATTAAGTTGGTTTTGTTAAAAGCATAATTAGAGTATCCTATATGAGGTGCATACCGATGTGTTGGCTCAGCGGATAGAGCGTCCGCCTCATAATCGGTAGGTTGTGAGTTCAATCCCCGGCCGCGTCATACCAAAAGACGTTACAAAATGGTAGTTGCTACTTCCTTGTTTGGCGTTCAAAAAAAGGGGGATAGAGCAATGTCCTTTTGGCGCTGCCCAGCGGCTGCCGGGCCCACGAGAAAAAGGGCCAAAAGAATATCCGTTTCGGACAATACAATTTGGAGCATTTGGAGCATTTTTAAAATACACTCCTCCAATTTATTTGGAGTTCTGAAAATTCTGGTTCTTTCCCTTTTTAACAATATCTTCATAACTTTTTTTACCCCCCGGTGGATTTCCGCCAAATCTTCACTAATAATATTTGTTTTTCATTTCCTGCAATGTGAGCTTCTTTTTAGGTTTTTTTTTCTGTTTGTTTTTCTTGACGATTTGTATATCCAGATTTGATGAATTTTATTATGAGCCTTCGTCACATGTCTAATGGAGGTGTCACATTTACCGGGTAAATTGAACGGGTTTTCGCCGTTCACCGAGAAACAACAAATTCCAACACGGCAATAGAACGGCACCGGCCACATTACATTTTTCTTAATTTTCACCGGGTCGGGGTCGTTCTATACCGGGTCTGTATCGTTCTATACCGGGTCTATACCAGGTCCTAGCCAGCCTGGTACCGGGCTGACCGTCCTCATACATAGTCCACGCTTTCCTTTCGTCCGTGTGATTACCGCTTGCCCGCCGGCCTCAACGCTCTCTGACAAGAAAAACAAAATTGTTTTCTTCGCCGGGTGACTCACCGTTTCCCACCGTTCGCGACCGTGCGAAACAAGTTGATACGAACGACGGGACACGGAGGATACCCGGAGATAATACACGGTGGGTCGGTGATGACCCGTCTTCTGATTTTGCCTTCGGTTCATGCCCGGCGAATATTTTGAGCATGACTGAGCATGCTCAAAATTTTCGCCGGGCATGAACCGCAGGCCTCGGTCGATGGAGACCCGGTGTACGGGCGGTATAATGGCATTGTAAAGACGGTTTATGAATGGTGTAAGGACGGAAAAAGCGCTCCTCACCCGTCCACAAAGCGGTCGTGCACGGTGGTGGTCTGAACTGGCAGATCTTCCCTTATGGTGTCTTAAAATCACTTATATGGTGTCTTCAAACCGCCCTTTGTTTTCGAAGCTCTCGATCTCGTCGCCCTCTATACAGGTCTAGAGAGGAATGATATTTAAGCTTTTCAAACATACATTATAATCTGAATTATTTTTATTGTCGTTGTCGGGGAGAAGAATTTAAAATTGGGTCCTTTTATGGACATTTAATCTAAAGTAATGTCCATTCTTTTTTTAATGTTTGCTTTGTTTTGTTTGACATCAGTTTCTAACGTTTTATTATAACAACTTTGGAAATAAACATTATACTACTTTCCCAATAAGCTTCAGTATAGTTTGGTCTCATAAGTTTTTGCCCAAATTACATGTTTACTTTATACCCGCGCTTCATTAAACAGAAATTGTGTTAGTTTTATCGAATATTATTTTAATTTCTCCTCGAAAATGTACCCGTGCTTTTGAAATGATTAAATCCTGTTATATCAAATGAAATATTGTTATCATGATAAAGGTACTTTATCATCTTTTTTTAATCATTATATTATGAATTGTCTAATACTTTTTTCATAATCATTTCATTGCAATATTCTTTTAGCCAAATTATAACCCCCATAGAATCACATCAAGAAAAATGTCTACATCATTAATAATTCTGCAGTTAGGATGTTTTTTGTATGATCCATGGATTAGTTTTTTGTTTATTTATATTTTCATTGTTTTACACACGACCACTTTGAGTGATTTTACTGTGATTAAATAGATTAATCAGAACTATACAAGACAATACCTTAATATAATATTTGTAGTAATAAAAATACATGCATAATGCCATTGTATTCTATATCTGAGAAACCGTCTTTAAGAATACCAAAAATACGAATTTTGTTACCAATAGATTGTATTTAATTCATGTAATTAATTCAATATCAGTAGGGTATATGGTTATGTTTGTGAGATAGCAATATGAACCATTTTTCAGGGAAGCCTACACAGATCGGAAATACAAAAAGAACTTACCCAGGCATTTCCCGACTGAAAATTAGGGAAAAGGTGCCTAAAATGGGAATTAGTTGCCTCTGCCCCCCCCCCCCTTTATCGAACCCCCTCCCCTAGAATAAATAAATAATGATATACATGTATATGAATGGATGAAGTGACCCGTGTGGAACGACTCCTACCCTGCATGGTTGTTTGAATAATGATGGGATATTGGACGACCAAAGACAAAACGCAGACCCCCTATATATCAATAATAATAATCAAAACATATAAAATATCATTATTTAAAAATGAAGAAACTTTGTGGGGAAAAAAATCCTTTGAGTTTTTCCTGTCTTTTCAGAACTCTAAGATAGAACAATATAATAAGTACGACCAATTCGATTTGTATAAAATCTATTATAAAGTGTAAATAATTAAACCAGCACTGAATGATATGAAAACTGAAACAGAGGCTAAAAGTAAATGTAACAATGCGACAAAATATGGGCCCCTATAAAACTATAATTTCCGAGTAAAGCAGCCCCCAAAGAAAGTTGATAATCACTCCCTGTTTATGTCATTGATTTATTCCTTATGGTATATAATACTTTTTGTTTGTTAAAAACATTACTCTGGGTATTAGTTTTTAACTCAAATTCATTTAGGTATTGATTGATCTTGTTTGGTAAACAATCAAGGGGACAACTGATTTAAAGCATAGTTTTCACGTGTAGTTTCATGTACTAGGAGTTGGCAAGTTCAGCCACAAGGGGGCGTACTTGATGAGGAAAGGGGGGGGGGTTATCGATTCATGTTGCCCGACCTCACCACGGTCCATCTCCGTCCTGTAAACGGGCATGAAACGGGCGCGGCGTCCTCATTCAGTCCTTTTACCGCCCTTTTAACGACTGGTCCGGTTTAAGACCGTTTCTGAAATACCCGGTCATCACCGGAAAAACCCGGCAGAGTTCGGCCGTTCTTTAAAAATTCTTTCGGGAACGGGTGCCCAGCGAGCTCCTATGAACGTGTTGGACGGGCTTCAACCGCTTCACCGTGTGCCTCACCGTTTGCCGCTGTGTGCACAAATTTGCCAGAACGGTGGCGAACGGTGCGCAACACGGCTAATGTGACACCTATGCATAATCAAATGACACACCGTCCTACAATACAAAAAAAAAATACTTATAAAAAATATGTATAAAATATTAGTATTTTTATTAGAGACATAAAAAGAAATATGATTGATTACCTTGGCATTCGATAGGTGATGTATTCATGTATCCTGAATGACATGTACAATTGTACTCTCCAGGTAGGTTTACACATGTTGAGATATCTTCAGGGCATAGGTCCACACCAAAGGCACATTCATCAAAATCTGTAGTATAATTTTGTTTTTTATTCATTTATGTATTTTGGCTTAAACTTTCCGATAGTATTCCAAACACTTATTTACCTATTTGAAACGTGGATTACACAATTCAAATTATGTGACTTCATTTCACAAATGTTCTCTTTTGCTAGAGGAATATGTTGTATATACAAGGATTATGGTTATATGCCTTTACTCTTAAAAACGAAATATTCTTAAGCAAACAATGAGAAATAGTATGTAAAAAAAGTATAGGACTCCAACATAAAAAAAAACTTTATCCGCTGTTGATATAAATATATATTTTTCACTTTCTACTATACCATTTTAGTAGTAGCGCCATCTATACCTGCATACGCATCAACACAGTCATATGATGTTACTTTGGACCAATCACCGTAAAGCATCGTACCAATTTTTATTTCGCTAACAGCACCATCTATTTTTATTACCATTAACACAATACATGTAGTTTCTTATCGGAGTTATTATATTAATACGATATACGATAATATAATAATTTGGTAAATATATATACCTGCACATGTTCCATTCTCAAGTTGGAATCCGGGTTCGCATGTACAATTATCAGATCCAGTCGAATTCATCAGAGCCTCATCGCAATCACTTATCACTGTGCATATAACATGAAATGAAACTGTCAGACGTAGGGAAAGGTGATAACTTCATCGAAATCTTTCTTTATCTTTTATCGAAAAATGGAAGAATAGTAAAACGACAATGCATTAGCAACAACGCTTTACTTCAAATATTTTAGAGACAACTCTATATAGAATAACATCATAAATAATTAAAATTAAATATAGCTAAAAAGAAATTCACTGATATAGACACAATTTCTTTTATATGTTCATATGTAGGCGCTATGTACAAGGCTACAGTACTGAAATGGAAGAGAAATCAAAGACATTGAGTAGGAAATTCTATTAAGAGACAAATTTCTCCATTACAAATCAGTTTGCCAGAAACTATCACGTAAAACATTATTAAGGCGTATTCTCCAATCAAAGGGCGTCAGTTTCCCGCGGCTTCATGGGACACATTCAGCTTTCAGCTTTTAACGTGTTTAAGCCGTAGTAAGATTTCGGGATTCTATTCAAAAGCCAATAAATCGTCTTTTTGAACAAAAGCCGAGGGAAGCTGACGCCTTGTGATTGGAGAAGACGCCTAACGTGTACATGACACATGACACATGCCCTGAATCATAAAAAGATAGAGTCAATCTTACGATCAATTGTAATTCTTTAGTACACGGTTTGTCATAGACTTACGATTGATATCAATCGTAAGATTGGTCATAATAATGTTACATGACAGAGAAAAGAAATCTGAACATATTTCGGTAAATTATGGCCAGTCTTTCACACTAATTGCCCCCCCCCCCACCATGATATACATACCGTAACATGAACTCTGGTCGAGGGCAAGAATATAACCAGAGTTACACGAACAGCGTGTAAGAACCTAGTATGTTTGTACATATTATCACAGTTATTCGTAATCGTTGTCTGCACACTCGTTGAAATCTAAACAAAGCAATGGAAATTCAAGATGTGAAAGAGTGACATATACCGCGATGTCGTTGACATGGTTGTTTATATTGTAAATCATTTGTCAGATTGATTTATTATTAATTATATTTTAATTTCAAATGAATGAAAGGGTCGAAAATTTCATTGTCGTTAGTACTCATGAAAGTACAACAGATTTTTAAACTTACATTTCGTTCCTATTTCATAAAAAATCCTTTGAAGCGATGGTTATGATATAAATACAAAGATAAAATTGATTCGATATCTTTTTTAAAAGGCAGGGAACAACAACAGTGACTTGTTAAAATATTCAACCACCCCCCCCCCCCCCCCCCCCCCCCCCCGCAAAAAAAAAAAAAAACAGGAAAAAAAACCAGACGAACTCACCATAGCAGGTGACCCCGTCCCCGGAGAGCAGGGGCGGACAGGGACCACATGTATAATACTCCTCTGAGGATAAAGGGGGTTCATCATAACAGATCACCCCCTCATAACAAGGCGACCCTGAACCCTCACAGGAATCATAGTCCTCATCACAATGATCACCTGACCATCCTCCAGTGCAGTTACACGTGACCACCTGAAATCACATGACACAATAGTATCGATCTGTATGCATTATTATAGCAATATTAAAAAAAAAAAATGGTTTCCTTTTCTACTAGAGTGACCCCTCTGGGCAGTCAGAAGGCCCTGAACAAGGATATCTTGAAGTCTCCCCAACATGCAATGTATAACATTTGTATAAGTTTAAGATAAATATAATCACCTAATGATATATAATTATATTACTTGTAAAAATGGATTCGATGTAGGAGGAATTGCAATATTTATATATGTCATGATTTTTATACATTTACGTATCATAACACATATGGAGCACAAAACTGCATATTGATACGTTTACCCATAATTTTCCTAACTTATCAGGATAAAATGAGATTAATTATTTTTCTGACATAAGATTACTAAAATTACAATTTTTGTGCCATTTTACACAATTTTTCCAACTCCGTTTAATTTTTATTTGTTGTTTATTATTTTTGGTCTTGTAGTTCCAGTTCTTTTGTTGTTTTTTCTTCTCTTTTTTTTTTTGCATTTTGTTTGTTTTGTTTTATTTTTTTTTATTTTTATTTTTATTTTTTTTTGTTTTTTGTTTAACCTGTTGCAACAATTACATGCCTGACAATAAAGATGTTCAACTAATCTCTCTACTTTACTTATTGGATACATCGACTCACAGCATATCCATTAGCATTCAGATCCTGACCGTCAGCCTGGCTTTCGAAGTCACACTCCCCTCCGTTCTCGCATCGGCATATCATGACCTTGAACGACAACGATGTCTCAGCTCCTCGGTTATCCATTACAATGATATCAATGGATGATACGTTCACATCAGGAGGTACCCAGGTGAAGATGCCATCTTTATCATGTTTATTAGAGATGAGAGGAGGAGATGAATGATGGTGGGATGTGAAAGGAATAGAGAGGAAAAGTGGAGGATATAATGATGAGGAAAGTGTAGAGGTGAGATCGAGAGAAAAGAGAGAAAAGAGGCGAAAAGAGAGAGGATAATAAGGTAAAAGGATAAAATAATTAATAAACGGATTTTAAAATGTTTTCTGTTTTCATAGTTGTGAATGAGGACAAAATCGAAAATGAAGTAAATGTACATAAAAAAAGACATGACAATTATATTATTTTATTTAATTTACTGACTCACTTGGCCCACTTATTAATTATAGGCTAATTATAGTCAAACGTATAATGGCAATTCTTTGCGTATTATAAGTTTTTTATTTAAGCCCCGAGGGAGTTGGCCTGTTCTAGATGAAAAAGTGTTGTTTAACTTTTAACCGCATTTGGACCGACTTCTTGTATTTTCTCGAAGCAATATGACTTCGGTAAAATCCTATTCCATACCTGAGCTGATATTACCGGCGCCATCTGGTATCGTGTCGTTGAATGAAAAGTAAACACTGTCTCCATCATTCGGGTCGTGTGCAACAATCTCCAAGGTAACGGACACGCCCACTTGCATGAAGAGCACATCACCTTCCTGTATCGCTCCTGTGTTACTTCTTTCTATCACGTCCGTAACGTTTGGTGGAAAATTATCTATTGATTTTTTTAAATAATTGAATGATCATAATATAATGAAATATGATGTTTTGGCATTTGAAAAGAGAACCCACAAAACTAATATTTTGGAGCCATTACCTCGCTATCTACATATATATCCTCGATATTGCGTTTGGATTAATCTATCAGAAGGCTTCTTTGAAGACGGTTTGGCGCACTGTGCCAGAATATTTGGTGAAAATCAAATTAATCTTGGAATGTGTATCCCTCTCTATTCAAACGACGAAATTTGCAAATGCTTGATCGAATTTTTATAAAATCCTACGGAAACAATGTGAAAGATAACGTTCGAAGGATCATACAGATTACAATTAGAGATTGATGAATGATTGGTGTTCATATTTCCTGAAAGCATGGAAAGAGGACCTGTAATCAATTTAACTTGAAAATGCCGCTTTTATTTTTGACAGTTGTATTAATCCAATAGAATACTCAAATTCCCCAAAAGTTCTTAAATGGACCCATAATCAATTCAACCATGATAATACTTTTTATTCTAGTTGAAGTGCTGCTTCAAAATGCTGAAGATTAACGCACTGGAGTCTGTTTTTATTTGTATTATATGAATACGTTTAATTGAGACAATCTCTTCTAAAGACATTGGCCGGTATTCTCGAAGGGTGACTAATTAATCACCATTCGAGAATATCGGTCATTGTAAGCATCGTTTCGTCATATCTAACCCAGGTTGAGGAGATCGTTGTCCAGTTCATTTCCCGTAATCATGGTCTGTTCTCCCGTTTCAGGATTGACGGCAAGGTAATCGAACAGGCATGCCTCATCGTCCCCGCAATCATCCCGAGCAGCTCGGGTCTTCTCAGGATCGAGATCCAGCAACTCGTCTAAGAACATCGGTGTGTAGTCCACAGGATTGTAGTAACTCCAGTTACGCATCCCATACTCAAACAACGATTCACTCTCACTGACCATCCCTAGGAAATGTCAAAATAGTTGAATAAAGTATCAACCAGTTGGGAATATTGAGTGAATTATTTCCGGCAATTGGATTAAATCATCATTGAATAGTATAGTCTTGTAAATAAAAACTAAACTCAACTTAATTAAAAATAAACAAAGTGACGGAGAAAATACAGCATGTGAAAACAGCTGACCTTGAAGTCAAAGATTTCAACATTACATTTTTAATTTTCACTCTTCTTTGTTGTGTATGATGCCATTTCACCCTTCAATTAAAACCATGTTCGCGAGTAATAGTGATTGTAAGTTTGTAACCATGTAATAATGAATAAAACATATTAAAATTGTGTTAAACTTACATGACTGCCCAAATTGAAATATCTCTTTGTCGGTTAAGTTCCTATTCGGTTGGTCCATTAATAATGTACCGTTCCGAAGCAGAAAATCATCCGATTTGTCTCCGTTTACGTTACCTTATTGAAGAAGACAAATTGAAAACAGAACACAAAATTGTGTTTGTGTGCACAAGATTAAATGGAAACTAACCATGTCCTTTCGTCGACGTAAGGTTTTTGGGAAATGAAAATCTTTTGCACTGTTTTTATATTTTTGTCAGTTTAAAAAGCAATGTTAAAAACAACAAATTAAACAAACATAATGATGTGTAAATTGGTGCATTATTATAAACGATATTCATTATTCAATCATACCAGACCCTCCTCCTCCTGAAAAAAAAAATTGTCTACAAAGTATGTGTTTTTGGAAGATCTAAGATATGTCCGAAACATGACCATTTCCGACGACAAACTGAAAAATCTGAAAACTTCTTGATTTGTACTTGAAACTTGTTCAGCTGCTTGTATACTGGTTTTGTTCCCACACTCCCTTTTATCATAGAAATAAAAATGACTTACCAAGTAGACCCCTCCCAGTTCCATTCTGCGCATACTCAGACGGAACCATGACACCAATCTCCAGCATGCTATTCTTGAAGGTCACGGTGAAGGACGAACTAGGATAGCCCTCTGGTTGAAAGAGTGCAGTGACCTTGGTCTCACCTTCAGAGGTCGTATCATTCTCAGTGGATAGGATGAAGGTGGGATCCAATGAATCGAATCCATCTGGATGTTATGGAATCAATTTTAATCTCATTGATTTATGTTAATCCTGTTAATATTCATAAGGAGACACCGCATCTCTTCTTTCTCTCTGTCTCTCCCTCTCCATACAGTTTTGCAGTGATTTATATCATATATTATATATTATATACTTTATTTAGTTAATCGTGACAGATTATATTTTAAAAAATATATATACCTGTTAAATTTTGTTGATATATACAGGCGCGGATCCATGAAAATCGAATTGAATGCATTTCGGGGGCCCAATTGTCTTGGGACAAAAGCGGCTCTATTATGTTTACGCATGGGCCCGGTAAATTCATTGTGTGACTCCGGTCTGCGTCCGCTACTGATATATCAGGTTTTGCCTGTCAGCCACTCATGTTTTGTCTAATTTTGTTTCGTCTTATTTTGTAGGCCTGAAGAAGGCCATGCTGGCCGAAAGCTTGTGAATTAAAGGAATTTGAGAGCTACGTCTCGAGTCATCTGTTTCATTCATTTCGCCTATACTAAATAAAAGATGGTTCACTGCATAGCACGTTACTCAATACTCAAGGGGCCCGTTGTCTCTCTCTCTCTCTCTCTCTCTCTCTCTCTCTCTCTCTCTCTATATATATATATATATATATATATATATATTCTAGTCAAAATGAGGATAAGGGTTAGGGAAGGGTATTGTCTGGGTAAGGTTTAAGCTTAGAGTTTTGGTTCGATTTAAAATTAGGGTATCAGGATGTGTTAATGGTGTCAGGAGATGGAAACCCGCTATATCAGTAGGTATACCATCGACGATCTTGGAGTTACTATGATGTACCATATTAAACATCAATGAACGAGATACTTCTTTTAAAAATAGGGTACACACGCAATACCACATTTACAGGAATGCTTATGAAAATAGATTTGAATTAGGCCTAATGACATGCCACCAATTATAGGGTTAGAGAGAATAAGTTGGTAATCATTTTGTTATAATATTTAATTGGAACATATCTATCCATTTGGAAAGGATAATGATGAGAATGGATATGAATTTGATCAAGTGTCAAGTTCACGTTTTAATGCTTACGAACTTGATTGAAATGGTACAGGTAAATTTTGGTTTTTACCTCTTCACAGAGAATAATTTCAATATGAATAAATATATATCGTTCAATATAATATTGAGCGATATTTCTAATGCCTTTTCACGTGCTTACCCGTCATGAATTGGGTCATGTTAACGGTTGTTCCGTTTACCAGTATACTCATTTTAGTCCTGTTGTCGTTCAACTGAAACTCAACCTGTTAAAAAAATCAACAAAAATAATGAATTAAAAACATTTGCATTTAAAAAAGTGATATAAAATATAATTGTACCGGCAATTCAGCCGAATGACGTGCGATAATTGGAAAGTTTCGTTTTGGGGTTGAAATAGCTTGAATAGGCCATGTCACACATCTAAAATATCGTATCAAATACTTAAAAGTACCAACTGATATATAAATAATGCGGCGGTCACAACTCGCCGTACCATCGACGTGCAACCTTCTACGATGGATTTCGTAGAAAATTCGTACAGCGGAGGTAACTTGCAGGTACAATGCATGTACGACGTGCAGGAAGTTTCTACAATACCCTTACTACAAAAACGCAGGAATCGCAGAAGTTTACCCAGGACCTGTGCGTGCATTGTGCATGCAACGCAGGCTACGTTGATGGTCATTACGTCATAGGCTACGGGGCACGTGCCATCAACGTAGCCTGGTTGCATGTACAACGCACGCACAGGTCCTTGGTCAACTTCTGCGACTCCTGTGTTTCTGTAGTGAGGGTATTGTAAAAACCTCCTGTACGTCGTACATGCATTGTACCTGCAAGGTACCTCCGCTGCACGAATTTTCTACGAAATCCATCGTAGGGAGTTTCACGTCGATGGTACGGCGAGTTGTGACCGCCGCATAAGGTGTCATGTCTAGTGGAATGGAGTATCGATCATAAGTGTAATTGTAATATGGTAGTACAATATGGTGGTATATTTTATATATTTTTTCTTAATCAATTACGTTCATTAATCATCTGATAATTCAAAGGTAAATATAAATGATAACACCATTTTAAAACTGTGCAAAAAAGAGCTTATGCGTACCTTCGTTATATCTTGTGTTGCTGCAAAACCAATGAAAACAGTTCCATGCTCCACTGGTACACTGTTGTTGAACGCCTTTCCAGTTCTACTTTGCAGCATGAAAGGATCTCCATTACTGTATGCCATTGTGGTGTATTCACCAAGTCCATTGAAGGTATACTTTCTGCCATCTAGAGTGTTGATATGAGGATCGCCCCAAAACCAACCTGCAATTTTTGAGGAGAAAGCTCTTGCTAAAAACATTTTCTTTTTCAAAATAAAGTATAAAGTATCAAAGGGAGTGGTGTGGTCGAGTAGATAAGTCAGCGGACTTACGATCACAAGGTACGCGGTTCGAATCCCGTCCATACCACTAGCATCCTTCGGCAAGGTGTCAACCTGCAAATTTACCGTACTTGACCCAAGTGAGGTGAATGAGTACCGGTAGGAATCAATTCCTTGAATGCTGTGAGCACCTTTCGGGGTAGCCTAGCTAAGCCGGGTAATAATTAGTTAACACTCTAAGCGCTTAGAAACACCAAGGTGGATATATGTATTAAGAGCTATATAAATGTAACTATTATTATTATTATTATTATTATTATTATTATTATTATTACAATTCATTGATGTTCATTTAGGCAACACTTGTCCAAGCACTATACTGTTTTGATAAACATTTGATTACTATTTTTAATGTATCTACCAGACTGCATTGTAGGAAGAGTCATTATGAATGAACTTTGGGTGTATGTCAATAATAATGTAATAATGAAAAAATAAATGAAATAAATAAATAATGAAACTTTGTTGAACAAGTTCATGAATTCCTCCAAAAACCTGACACGAAAGAAAAATAGTCTGTATTTTGGTTTAAACAAAAAATTCGCGCCATTCTTTTTCTTGTGGGTATGTGTTATTCTCGAATGATATACACATGAAAAAAAAAAAACATGTCAAGGAAACTATCCGATGATAAAGCTGTTCGGCCATTCCTCTCCCGCCTTCTGTGGAAAGCGAAGTGTTGCAAAATAGCCAAAACCCTTAATCAGGGGGTTTTAACACGTGATCAGGGGTTTTCAACTACTTCACGTAGAGCAAAACCACTGATCAGGGGGTTTTAACTACTGCGTGCAAGAGTTTCTGTGTCTTTGTGGTAGTTAACACCGCTGAACAGTGGTTTCGCTCTCCGCTCAGTAGTTAAAAACTAATAATCAGGGGTTTGGGGTTATTTTGCAACACTTCTTCTTCTCGAGTCCTTTCTCTCAATTTTTGTTTATTTGTGAATTAGAATGTGATTCAAACTCTGCCAAAGAATATATAGTGGGAAGAAGTGGAGCTTTCCACGTTCGGTGTGGTACACACCGTCCGCTGGATCTGATCGGGGTGTTTGTGCGCATTTTGTGCGACTCGAAAAGTTATAACGCCAAAACCGATTTTTTCGTTTTTCATATTTAAATTACTAATCTACCTTTTCAAGGCTTTGTGTTTTTGGTTGAGGCAAAGTAAAAAGTTCAAATATCATGTTTACAACCTTGATTTCTAAGAAAACCTACCAAATATGTCAGGACTATGTATGATTATGAACTTGAGCGTCAAATTGAGGTTTTGAACGTAAATACAGCAATTTAGAAATCAGTGATAGCCCCTGTAATTTCTTTGAAATGACTTGAAAACTGTGGATATTATCCAAATTTAAATAAATTCTTAACATAATCAAGCATTGTTCACAGTTGAGACCCCCCTAAAAAGTCAGTCTATGCCTCCTTTTGCAGATGGTAGATCGCCTATGTTTAAATCGTAAAACCACGTTTTTAAAATGGTAATTATCCCTTTTCTCATTGAACGATTGGAATGCTAATCTATAAAATTTGATAATTTTCTAGTAACAATTAAGCATTTTGAACTCTTGAACACCCCCTAAAAAAGTCAGTGACTATTTGCCCCTTTTGAGCATGAAAAACTTGCCGCCTGTGGGTTATAACACGTAGGCCTATGGACTTACGCGAATATTTGAACTTGATTACGATTCCCCTTTTTTTTCTTGAAATGACTGAAATGTCGTTTTATCAAATTTAATTAATTTCCTAATAACCATGCAATTTTAAACTCTTTGAAGACCTCCCAAAAAAGTCAGTGAGCTACTGCTCTCCTTGCAGAACCGAAAATATGGTAAAGCCGTATGTTTAACACGTAAAACACATTTTTTCAAAATGTATAATTCCCTTATTTTCTTTAAACGATTGCAAATGTTTAATTGTAAACAAATCGAATAAATTCTCTAGTATATAAGGCCTTTAAACTCTTTGAGACCTCCCAAAAAAGTCAGTGACTATGCTCCTTTTTGGGGTTTCTCTTTTGAAAAATAAGCTCATCTCTAATGTTGACAAGTGTTTCTGCGCATGGCGCGTGAACATAATTATTTTCGGAAGCGCCAGATTTTGGTAAGGAACAACCTTATCATTACATATTTGGGGTTCAGAGGCAAGGGTTATTGTTCGTTGTTACAATATAGATGGCTTAAGGTTTCATCTTATTGAATATTTTCAACTTGATTAAGTCTTAATTGTAATAAACAAAAATTCTTAAGCCGATATAAAACACTGATGTATGGTCCAAGCAGTTGCCAATCGAAGACCGCGACGCCGACGGAACCGCGGGGAGAGTATGGGGGCGGCGGGTGAGTTATTACTTGTCGGTTAACGTGGACTAGGTAGGGTTATTACTACCCCCGGAGTTGGCCCAGGACCCTGATGGATGGTGTAGGTAAGATTGTGGTGAAATTGCCACAGACCCTCAAATGTAGAGTTGAAATGTGTGATTCTTATTGCAGGAGCTGGACATATTGCACTAAATGTTATATTTGAATCATGTAATGCTATTAGAATATTCCTACGATCAATATTGATAGAAGAATAGCTTATTCGAACATATGTTTTAGCTTCTGAGACAAACAAGCCAAGCAGGCATTTCTTTCGTTAATATGCGGGCAACACCCACCCCCCCCACCTACATAGTAAACTGTTAATGACATTGTTATGAATGATTTCAGTATTTATCAAATAACATTGCACGATTATATTGTAACAATTTTTATGATCTGTTAGATCAAGAGTGGGCAAAAGCAGATTGATAGGAATGACCTGTAGACGTCCCTTACCTATATCTGCATCGATATCAGTTTGTTTGTGAGAAGCACTTCCAGCATCACCGTTTCTATAGATCTACTGTAAGTAGTGCACTAGTGGACTTTGTAGGCGTATGGCAAAATTGTATTATGTGAAGAGTCCTTGTCAAATATATGTTTTTATAAAAAAAAAATCATAGCCTTCCTGTGTCTTTAAGATGAATTGTTAGTGTGAAGTTCAGCCAGGGTATATAATTGATGTTATTAAAAAGACTGCCATGCAAACTACATTTCATTTATGACCTTTCCATTTAGCTTCATTTGGAACGTCACATCAAATTGATTCTGCAGCACTATGGTTGTACATCTTAATATATATTTGGCTGAAAGTTTTAGTAGTTAAAAGTAAATATTTTTCAATCTGCAGTTGTGTTGAGTAGATTATCTATCTGTGGAATGTTTATATGTGTGTGTAATACTGCCAAGCCAACAATGTGCATACATCAAAGTGCTTTATATTAGAGTAGTAACATTCATCATGTTTATATTGAATGGAACTATTTGATATAGAGCTTCCAAATGAAAACTCCATAGGCCCACCCAGACCAGGACTGATATTGTTAACTTATAAATCAATGAAGGATTGCGAACCAAATTAGATTTTATAGATGTTAGTGTGTGATAAAGAAGTCTAATAGTGATACAATTTATAATAAGAGCAGATATGTTCATATATAAGTACAATGTGATTAACAAAAGAACATAAATAATATTAATGCATTCTTGCAAGCACAGGCTGTACGACCAAAATTGCTCTGAAATCAAATTATTTAACAGCATATAGTTACATATCGATGGATGTTATTTTAAAAGATACTTTCACCTTTATACTTAACTAGTCAGTAGGCTCTTAATATATATTGCTTCCTTCAGTCTGTAAACATAAAGTATATTGCTCTATTTTTGCAAAGACTAGATATCATTTGGATATTTCATTTTGCAAATTAGTTTATTTTTGAAAAAATATACCAAGAAATAAAGAAATGTGGCATAGTTTATGATTTTTCAAAAGCTGAAAGCTCACTTTCCAGGCTATAATTATTTGTATATTATAATTTTGTTTGAATGTACATTACAAGTACTATGTAGTTCATTATGCTGGTCTCTCTTAGATAGGTACTTTCACAAAAACATTGAAATGCCCGAACAGTGTTAAATATGCGCTGAAAATGTCTGGAACATCTCACACTCTTTAACATAAAAATATTTAACTTGTGTGGAAAAACAATCCTTGTGAAAAAAGAGACAAAACTAGTATAAATAATACTCTCAAATTTGTGTAGAACTTTTGATCCCTGTTTACTTTTTTTTTCTTTTGAAGAGTGTGGCAATGTGAGATTACTCGATATTTTCACATTTTATGGTAGTTGAACTTATTATATCCCCATGTATTAGTCCAAAAGTGATCCTCTTTGAAGAGAAAAGCTTGAAAAGGGTAATATTTATACTAAATATATTGTTCTGTATTGCATTGAGTTCAATGCAAAATGTGCCAATTTATGCACTAAAATTTGTGAGGCATGAATGTGGGACTGCAATATATGAATGGGGGTACCTATATTAGATTTGATAATTTTTTTGAATAATAATTTGGCACTGTGCCGGATAGTTATTACTAATAATAACACTGTTTTAACAGATAATGTTTTCCAATATATACTAAGCCTCTTTGCCTCGAATGGGCCTGAACATGTTGTCCTAACACCATAGAACATGAAGTTGTTTGTCTTTTTTTACCATCAGGTTTGGTAAAGAGAATGGAATTGAGAAGTAAAGTAGGGCTACATGTGAGAAAGCTAAGAGAAAGATTTAGAGAGAGAGAGAGGGAGAGAGAGAGAGAGAGAGAAGGGTGGGGGGGGCCACTGAACACACTCAAAAAAAAACTCGAGGGGAGCAGAGGCGAACCACGTGTTTTATGCAAACGGAGCTGAAAATCTGTCTCGTATCCTTTCAGGTGTTCTTTATAAGAGTTTAATTCTGAAACTAATGTTTTATTAATATCATTAGTTTATTATTATTTGTTTAGTTATTTATGTTAGGCCAGTTTATTAATGTTGTTTATCCGTTTTGGGGGGGTGGAGGAGGGATGGGGCACCAGGGCGAGCTTGTGTCAACGAAGACCAAGTCATTACGTAATAATACTTACAATATATATATGACATAATATTATTATAGAAATAACTGTATATATAATACGGTAACTTTAGCTCCATCTCAATCAATGGACAACAAAATAGAAATCTGAATACTTAAGCGGAAATTGAATAACTGGGAGCGGGAAAGGCCGTGGAGGGGAATGTTGCGCTTATATACCATAGTAATCGTCTTTCTCTCGAAAGACCTAAGAAAACCCAAATAAACAAATCGGCATACACCTTAAAGTAACCTAGAATCTAACAGGCCAAAATGAGAGATTACATTGGAACAGTGTTAACAAATACAATGAAAAATACAGAAAATAAATTCGGAAGAGCATCCTATAGGAAACCGCCATGCAATAGTGTCCCGCCCCCGCCCCATCCCCGCCAATCTCCACCTACAGCTAGTCGCCAACTCAATGTTCTGAGGGCCACTATTAGTATATAATGCGCTTTAATACCAATTTAAGCCATGTAAATTTAAATACGTTAATCCAACAACAACGTTCACAATATAAAAGCGTGGAAAATGAAGACATTAGTTCTGATGAAGGTCTATATTCACCCACCATACTTCGTACGACGTATAAAGCTCAAGTGTCTTGAAAACAGAAACATCTATATCGAAGAACGACACAATACAAGTTCGCCGGTATCGAGCGAAACTCGCACCTCTCCGTTAATATCTCTCGCATAGACAACAGGACCAAAGAAAAATATAAAACCCCAATAAAATGTCATAGGACAGCTGAAATAATAGACCTAGAGACCAACTAGAAAGTCATGACTGGGGTTATGGGTCCAAACAACCTGGAACCAATAAGACCCATAGAACATTCAACTCTGGTTAGGTCCAATACAGGGCCAGAAAACCCAATTTAGTATTGACCTCATCGTCATCTGTGGGTCCATAGGATCTGAATATCCATTGAATAAGGTCCTATTGAAATACAATTGACATTCTATGCACTGAAACCATTCAAAATCCAACAGAACAACCATTAAAACCAATAAGACAATTTTCTGTTGTTTCTAAATGAGCCTACCGGAGATTAATGGAAATTACCGAACCTGGGGAGTCTCGCTGAAAAAATCATAGTTGCATAAAAGAACTAAGTCATTCATGTTCGCCTGGCCCGCTTTCGATAATATAATTCTTTGTTAGGTTAACGAGTATGGCCCTTCGCTCTTAAATATGGCGACTGGTATCGGAACGTTGTAAAATGATCACCGAACCCCCCCCCCATAAGAGGTGGGGGTATTAAAACAAGAGAGATAGAATACACAAAAATCAACCAGGCGATAATAGACATCTGTCACGTAATAAGACGCGAGGACGATCAAAACATGACAATCTTACATCCAAAAGAGTAATGGTTTCCAGTTGAGCAGAGTTGGAACTTTCCAATTTAACCCACCCAGAACCCGTAGTACAAATACTCTCTGACAGTACCGTATCATTCCCTCGTCGAGAGTGACAAAACTTCGAGAAAATTCCTTGCCCAAACCGAAACCCCACTAGAAAGGTCTTCATGTTCTTTCCGGTCGAG
>CALNVZ010003426.1:31263414-31281814 GCA_940671915.1 Paracentrotus lividus
GAACATGAAGTGCATGCTTCGAGGAAGTATGAGATGACTGCACTTCTTTCAATGAGCTGCCTTCTGAAAGATGGTGCTTATCCCTCCTTGACGGGTATTGCATACCAAAATGGCTCAGTCAACGTCGCGCAAATCCGTCGTACAGTTACCGTCGTCCAATAGCGGCTTCACGTACGATAGGGAGAATGCAACTAACCGCCATTGAGGAACAATAAGGAGTTAAAGGTGGTATGGAGGAGAGGTCTCTTCAAATACTCCGATAACGTCCAAACCCTAGATTCTCCTTCGGTTCATCCTAGAACTCGCTCGATCCCTTCGATAGAAACAGAGTTGACGCCCACCCCCCCGCCTCATAAGTGTTGAAAACGAAGGAAAAGATAAAAAGTATCAAAATGTTTGAGTGTTAGGTCTCTCCCTCTCTCCCCCCTCGATGGTTTTATACCTGCTTGAAATGGATGTAGCATATACTGCATGAGCAAGCTTTGCTTAATATTTTAAAATGGGGTGCAACTTAGAGAGGAAGGCAAGCACCAATTCCTCGCACCAATAGAGCCCTTATGCCCTTGAGCTTACTGAAAGTTCATCTGCAGAATTAATCCTGTCCTGTGGGGGTAGAGTCAGCCATGACTTCAAAGATTAGACCCCATCACTCAACAGTGAATTGGGTAGGGACCATTAACAGGATTTTCCCTTTGAAACACTTATATATATTCACATCCTCTGGAATACAGTGTATAAAGAAATGTGAGTGTGCCTGTTTTGATCTGGATCTGGCTGTAGTGAGATGTATTATTGTTGAGTACATAAGCTTGCCAAGAACTAAATGTTACAGGACATCTTAAGGGAAATCCGTATATATTATTGAATTTTTACTTTTATTTTTATATTTATACCGTTTAAAAATACGAAAATGCATGACCTTGATAAAAATTACGAAATGATGAGATTCGCCCTATTACAATTCATATCATGTAATTTATATTAACCAGAAAGGACTATTACGGATTCAGGACGTGTTAATATTAGCATGTTGGTAATTAAGTGATATACCATGTAGTAATTAAAGGTTATCTAAACGTGAAGCGTTCAGAAACCAAAGGGTTAAAAGTAAAAATAGTATGGTTCTATTAAAGTTAGGGCTTGATTACAGGTGAGTATAACGTACGTTTTACGTATGCACATAATTAAGAAAGCAAATTACTCATGAAATACCGGTGTTTCCCATCGCAGGCATACAATCGAATATGTGAAGGCGATTGAATAGGATTTCCATATATCAAGTGAGTACACATGCACCGGTTGAATCTTAGTGCATCTACATTGCAATTATAGTTTAATGGTTATTTAAACAAGATTAACGAAAGACGAAAACAAGTGCATATCCTGCAGTTAGTGAGTACATGGACAGTGATGTGGATGGTTATAAGTAAGCAATTCACACATTAGGCGGATTTTTAAAATGGTATTACTCTGATTTGTGGTCGCATAGTGTCTTAAACCCTTTGTGAATTGTATTGTGTGTTGAATGTGTTGCAGTGTATGTTATGAATCGCTGAATGCGAGCTTGTTCGAAACTGTTAGTCTGCTCCTTCTTCCTAGGCTAGAGTCTCCATTATAAAATTATTGGACCTCAGGGATACGGGACCAGGCATCTACGTGCCCCAACCGGAAGCCCTTAAAGCCTGAAGGACTATAACTCATAAGCTATTATCTCTGTCTTCCTCCTTCGGTCCGTGTGCTATACGTTCGCTTAGGATCTCAAACTTGTATTACTGAAATATAATCTAGTAAGTATACAATTTATAAATTATATTATTATTATAGATATTAGTTTATTATTATTATATGAAATATTTACCCTTATTTATTTCGCCATATTGTTTAATCGGAGGGCTGGAATTGATATCCCTTCCATTATCGGGCCAACCATACCCTAACACCTTTACTCGCTTGAAAGGAATGCGGTAAAAGGAATGCGGGCTGTAAGACAAGTACACTTTAAGTGTATAACTATGGACTGGAATAAAAGCTATACTTCTTCAGTTCCTAGTAAGGCACAGTAGGTAAGATATTATATTATAATTATTTAACTATTAAGAGCAAATATAAATATTTTGGAGGGGGGAGGGAGGTTCTCGTATCACGAAAAAGAAGAGTCCAGTTTGTGTGGTGCATTACATAACATGAACCTGGCTATTTCACCTTCATATTTTCTAACTTCCTATTGATACTATTGATACATTACTTGGGCACTTCTTCAAGACACGATGAAAAAAAATAAACCACGCAAGCAAAGAAAGAAATTTGATAACGATATGTTAACTGTTGGCGGATTTTGTAAGTATTGACTCAAGTCAATTGTGGTGTATTTTATTTTTCATTATCTTATTATTTAGCGACAGCTTAAACTCATATATTATATTCAGTTATTCACTTATAAGTTGTCTATTGTCATTTAATGTTAATTGGCTTAGCTTATTTATATATGTTGTTTTGTAATATACTTTGACATGATTATTTTATATCATAAGTTGTTGTTGGATTAATTCGGCTATTTTGGCCGATAATGGAAAGTTAGTCATGAATAAACGCATTTAGAATTTTGTGTAATTTTGTGGGTATATTTTTAATTTTTATATACCTTGGAGATATAAACAAGATCAACAATCATAACGTTCCCAATACATTAGTTACCATTCAGTTTGATCACTTCCTCCAGAATTGATGTGGGTAAATTTTCGTTCTCCTTAATTGGGAGTTAAATACATGTAAGGGTTCTACATAGAATATCAGAAAAGTAAATCTATTGTTTGATAGTAAAATAGTTCCGGCTTCTGCCACGTAATTCGGTTTTATGAGGTGTAGGATTGAACTTTTTTGAGTTAGGCAATGGTAAATCTATCCAAATTTTAGAGGATCATGGTCTTTAAAAAATAAAAATTAATTAAAAAAAAGAATATCTTTGGGGAGTCGGAACTCGAGGTCCTCTGGGATGGATGGTTGATCCTCATATCCATCACATACGGGCCCAGTATTACTGATAGCGACAACATTTGTTTTTTATTTAAATGAACTAAACTAGGATATTATTGAGGTAGCACGTTCAATGGGTTTATTTTTTAGATGTAATTTTTATATCGGTTACTGGAAAATAAAAACAGAATTTTCATAAACGACTTGGAATACAATACGGGACCTTTATTCCGAACTGTGATCCGCCTTACCCATTTAGATAGCCGTCATTTCGAGGTTATCTTATTAAATATAAGATTGCGACAGTCGAAAATATATACAGAACACATCCGGTGCTTTATTTGCCGCATTATGCTTTTCTTCTTTTTTTTTTCTCTTCTTCTCTTTCTCCCGCCTTTTATATTGGGGGGGGGAGCTGTGGCCGTGCTCATCGGCATCCGCACTCCGCCTCCTGTGGAGTCCGGCTGCTTGCTGCAAAATCTGCTACTAAAACTTTGAACTAAAAGACTTCGGTATATGTTGTGGTTTATAACTTACCTTTTTTAACTAAATTTTGGAGAATGTTTGACCTCTGTAAAGCGCATTTTATTTGGGAAAGACTGAAATCACAGCTATTCGTAGCTAGAGTACATAACCTGGAACTGCGTAGTCGACATAATGCCTACGCCTATAGGCTGTTCTATTGAAACACGGACTACTGCAGAGGCCGGCACGGCACTGCGTAGACCAGGCCGTTGCATGTCAAGATTAGTTAGATCGATAAGTTTTCAGCAGAAAATTAGCCTGCGTTAAAAGCTGTACATCTGATTCTAAGCCACTTAATACTGACATAGATAAGAGAATGGATATGAGTTCTGTCACTTGAGAACGTTTGTTCCTCGGTTGAGAAGCCAATTATGCCGTTCTGTGTTTACAATAATAACCGTTCAACACAAAGTTAAAATGTATCGACGACATGTGGGCAAATTGCGTATTGGTGATTTTGGCTCAAAAAGATTTTCTAAGAGCATAAGCGCAGATTTCTGCAAATTGGAAAAATAGTGAATATTGTATCTCTGATAGAGATTCGTCAACCGTGAAATTATTTCTAACACGTGATCACCAGATTTTAGCCAAATACATATCTATTCACTTACTCCATGAATATATTCATATATAGGAAGCTAATTCTTCTTTGTCATCCACAGATCATTACTTCTTTTATTTGTGTTGTTGAGTAGTATTTTGAGCAACAACCCACATGCCAAAATACATTGGACGAAGACATTTCTTAAGTTAATCTATTGGTAAATTGTATTCTGTCCATTTATTTTCTCGGACATGCCACCGCAGCTGAAGCGATTGATGGGAAGATTCGACTCTAGCACCACACTCGCATGAGCTTCTGTGAACATCAGACAAGACAGGTAAAATGTCCAACGTAAAAAGATGTTAACTTGTGAGTCCCTAGATTTTTAATAGTTATGCATCTGATGGTCGTATCATGTGTTTCTCGTAAGAATTTATCCGTGCTTTTGTCTTTGTTTATGTTTGTTTTATTTGGTTTTTGTTTGCTGTCGCAGATACTCGTTAATCACTGTTAAGAACTACTCTGTGCTCAAAGTAAAATGGTACAAGGATGGAGAAATTTTTTTGTCTTTATAGTAGAAGATTATATAACAAGCTGATATCCGCCCTTTAGATAGTGTTGTCAGCCAGGAAATCAAACTTTCTTGGCAATTTTTTTTTCATTTCAATTTGTGTTTTAGTGGATTTGAGATTATGACTAGGTTGGTCCCTAGCTAATCAAGAAGTCCATTTTCGCACGCCGTCCCAGGCCTTGGTGTATAGGTTTTGGCATAATGGGCCATTAAATTACTCAAGGTTTGCGGAGTCCGCGTTCTTGCCTTCGTACGCAGCAAGATTTAGCACTACTCCTTTGAATTATTATCGAGAAGCAAGTTATACAGAAGCAAACCAGCGTATGCAGGCAGGGAAAATCTTTTGGCTTGTCGAAATGGCCTACCTACAGTATCACCAAGCCACTTATTTGAAAATATTTCACAACCTAATATTTTTTCGACTCTGTACCTCATGTGTTTCAACTTACAGACTGTATAAAAACCGATATGAAAACTGTTTTAAATTCCTTGGCAAAGCTTAAATTAATTCCACACTTCTTCGCCTATCTTCCAATGGTGGAGCACAAAAATATAATACCCCAGTGGGCGTGATCTAGGCGGGGCGCCTACCCCCTCTTATATTTTTAAATACACTGCAATTGACTGTCCTCATACGTTCATATCGGAAAAATTTCGATTCCGTCCTTAATTGTGTTTTCATAATTGTTGCGGGATGTCGCCCTCGTATATAAAAGCTTCCTGTAACCTGCCACTTGTTAAGTGATATGTAATTATACATACTTCTCGAACCTGTCAATACAGAGAAAAAGGCTGGATGTCTTAAATTCTGTGATCATAGAAAGAAGAAAATAACTATTGATTATATATCAATCCTATTACGAGACGTATAGGGAATTTTGTTTTTGTGGTCAAGCCCTAGCATGCGTGGTAATTTTTATTTTTATCTCTCTTTTTTTTTTTATTAAACGAGTATGTTTACCTGTTTAGAATAGTTCTTGATATTGATTTATTCTGTATTCTTGTCGAAATGAAACCCAAGCAAACATAAACAAAACCTATATTATAAGAGAACCATTTGACATGCTGTGAACTTTATTTATTTCGTGTATCTAGTAACGTGGGAATCAAGCGGATTGCAGAATCCGACGCTAAATCAGTGAACGGTTGACATGCATCAGCTACTGAGTGATCTACATGACTATTTGCCATCTTAGTGAGCTTAGTTCCATGTAATTAACTGTTATATGAATCCTTGTTAGCTTTCTTCTTTTTTTTATAATGTTAATTGCCAGTGAACACGCAGCTTATATATTTTGACAAGCAACCCGGTATTCGCATCATTAATTAAAAGAATACAGAAGTTATAAATCAGATAAACCGAAGTGGATTAGACTCTTTTTGGATTATGGTAATCTTATACGAAAACACAATATAATAAACTTTTTATTGTTTATAAAAGATTGTTATTACACGAGGATATGGCTAAAAACATCATGGGGTTTACAGTAGCGGACGCTAGAGATCCAGTCGAGTCAACCAGGGATACATCACAAAGTGGCTTATATACGTGCCCACAAGAGCGTAAACGTGAATAGAGCGGCTTATTTGGGTTCCCGGGGACAATTGGGCCTCGCGAAATGCAATCGTAGTATTTTCATTTTCTTGGATCACGCTCGCCTGGTTTAGAAAACACTTAGTTCTTATTTTAGTATCCCTCAACATATTATTTCCCTTAAGGCCAGTTTTGCATTTTTCTAATTTCATACGTTATTTTCTATTTTGTTATGTGATATGTATTTGCTTGTAGCATGTCGTGTCGAATTGAATAAATATATAAATATTAATAAAATAATATATAAATAATAATAATAATAATACTAAGAATATAATACCATGTATTAATAATAATAATAATAATATATAGATATATAGTGAATGAATATAACAATACATAATAATAATTAATGATAAAGTAATAAATATATGACGGAATCCCTATTATTGTCCTCATGCTATCTGCCAGGATGGTGATTCAAAGAAGGTACATTCTAACTCTGGATGGTCTTGGGATTTCTGTCACACACGGTGTTATCTGGGTCTTGCTTATAGAATTCATCACTCCAGGTGGAGCAGTATTTGTTCTTGTTTTATTTATGTTGATAAATATCAGAAAGTAGAATAAAATGGTCCAATGGTTTCCCACCATTTAGATTACGAAAATATACAAATCTTTCTGCATGTTTAAGATTGTGTGCAGTCCTTCAGTTGCGTTCAACTTAGACCGATTCACAGTTGAAATAATAGCTCAGTGAATTAATATGTGTTTCTTATAAGTAGGCAACAGGCAAGAATTCAAGATACATAAAGCTGATAATTTTAGTTTTCAATTGATTATTGTGGGTGTTTTTACGCTGAGCCCTCCGAGGAGTGACAAAGTGGCGCAATCGGACACTATCTGCCCCATTTGGTTCACACTTATTAATGGCTGGTTTAAGTGTGTTTTTTCCTATTTGAAACCAAGTAGGGCTCCTAGCGATGGTTGTTCTGTGTACTTGATGTATAGGATCCTGTTAGATATTTCTTGGTAGTATAAAATGTGATATTTCTTGTCTGATCTTTTTACTTCAAATACATGAACTGATAAACTTTTTCCAAACATAATGTAATTAACTACGTTTCTAAGTAACGAAAAGGGTAAACTAAATTGGATAAATTTAGAACCTTTCAAAAAAATTAATATTTTCATTCTTGCACTTACTATCGAAACGTTTCTTAGACAGCTGCTACACTAGTGGTTGTAATTTTCATCGCCACATTCTGATGGTCGACCATTTTTTTTTGTTTGCCTGATTATCACCTTCTTTTCCGTGTATTAACGCGATTGAAAGTAGGTAAATCTGCAGATTTATAACTCATTGTCCTCTTGATGGAATTGATGCGAACCCCACTTGTCAATTGACGATTGTAATGTTGGTCATTTGAAACAGGATCAGTAGCAGTGAATAATAAAGTAGATTTACTTTTCATAATATAAGGACTTGTCTCAAAATTTTATTGAACGACGAATAGAAAATATAAACCAATTATAAACCCACTGACTATATTTAGACAATATACATGCAATCGCTTGGAGTTGTCCATGGTGAGTTGTTGTTGACTTCAGCACAAGTTAAAAGCTTCATATAACACCATGACAGACAATGTACCCGAATTGGCGTTTCATACTTGTGATAATAAAATGTCAATTTGCTTTGCTATTAACAATTGATAGAAAGAGACACCAAATAAAACATAAGTATAATACGCATGGCGCTCCACATGTTAGTTTTGTTTGTTTGTTTTATTTTTGCGATTTGTGGTTGTCGACCAACAGAACTACAAGATCCATTAACCGTGACAATTTTTCTTCTATTTTCATTATATGTTAAAATGAGAAATAAATCTATTTCGAGTTGTTTCATAGTCAATATCTGGTCCTGTCATATACTTCATGGTGACGTCTAGGCTAGCAAGTTGATCTTTTGTGATCTCGTATGAGGTCGTTACATCTTACTACCTGTCGAGATGATCCAGGTCTATTGATTCGTGGTTAACTCTAGCAATCCTGGTTTTATGGCATGAAAACGGAAATGGACGTGGTGGGAGTTTATTTCAAAATGCTTATATGACTTGTAGAGGTCCATCATGGGACCACTCTGGGGTTTGAATACTGCCGGCCTCCGTTTTAATTCTTAAGAATTCAGGTTACATTCGGTTTTAATTATTTGACTGATGCTGCTGAAATTAACATTCAGGGCCGGAATACATAGTGAATTGTTCTCACCGAATAATGTAAAACATAACTCGCACATTTATCTAACATTTAACGACAATCATACATAGTATTTGTATGGGGTGGCCGTCGCCCCTTGTTCCCAGGAATCCAATGATAAGATGCATAGGTAGATTAGGGTGTTTCCATCGCTAAACAGTACATCACTTCATAGACTGGCGTGCTTTCATGTGGACCTCATCTTTATCTTCATTCTTTAGTTTTTAATTATATGTTTAAATTTATTTATTGAAATTCTTTTATAATTCTGACTCCTCTCTATATCATGTAGCCTAAATAACTTTTAATCTAGGCTGAAAATAACGCTTAATGTGTATCTGTATCTTTGCTTGATTGTTTCTTTCAAAAGGATTTCCTATGGTGATACCGCTATACTTTTAGAGCAATGACTAAAGCTCTATGGCTTACGTAGCATGGGAAATATAGCATTCGACTTCATTTCAATAATTATGGAACTAGCCTGTGGGAGAATGTTATTGTTCTCTGCACGTTATATTACAGATATGTGCCCGGAAAGATATTGTACGGGTATAAGGTCTCTGCTTATTTACAGTTATCACCAGTTGGGGTGTAACACAAAGACTTACGATTGATAAGGAATACGAACTTGATTTTATTCGTCCTCGTAGGCATGTCTCATGGCAGTGGACAGGATGCATCCAAGAGTTGATAGGATTTTGATCCTAACCCTAGGCCGTAAACGCTTCTATTACTCATATCCAAACTCCTATCCGGATGAAATGAATCCTCTAATTTTATGTAGTCTAGACACAACACGTACCTTAGCTCTTATGGACTGAGCTGGTAAGTATAACATTATTCCAATTCATAGACTACGCCTTTGACTATGATGTGCACCTCCTAGTTAAGCTAGTATTTATAATTTAAATGATTCTCATGTCTTATCTGATAGATCGTAGCATAAAAGTTATGGTCCAAAGTACTTTTAAATTGTGTGAAAATGGCAAATATACTTCTTTAACACTTTGTGTGTAATTATACATATAACAGATGTTTGCTAGAATCCATACTGACGGGTACCGAATTTTGAGGCATTCTCCGAGCACGATGTTGAGCCATAAGCACTTGTAACTTCCGTAATTATCAATTCAATTATGGAGCCTCATTAGAGATTGGTGCGATTAAGAATATGGTGTGGTATCAACAATTCGCGGAAGACCGGGTGATAGACGTTGCAGTTTTGGGAACCTCACTTTGAGAATAGTTTCTGTAGACGGCTTTTAGAAACTTGGTTCGCCGCAGATGTCTCCTGTACGTTTCATGATGTTCTCTAGGAATATCGAAACCATCTCAAAGTAGTCCACCGTTCTCTAGAGATGACAGTTAAAATACATCAGCCATTCAATTTTTATGTTCGTTTATTTATTGTCTTTATAATTTTAACATTTGAACAACGAACAGAGCAATTGCACTGTTAAACGTAATAACAAATATAGCACGAAAATAGGGTTCATCCATTCCGAACCTGAGATTTACAGATAAGAAAAAAAAATGATCACAATAATGTCAAAATCACATTCGATTTGCTCACTTATAACTCTGTGCGGAATAAACCATGGCCATGGAATGCAGTTCTTTTTGACAATTATATTGCAATTTGGATGGATCACCTAGAACAATCAAATATTTGTCAGTAATAGAGGAAGTACTAAGGGCCTTCTGTATTATCCTTCTGTTCGAGATCAAGTGTGGTATTTCTTCTGTACTTGGGTCGTAAAGACAGTCGTGTCGGCTATCTCGATGTCCACTTGATAACGCGATGAAATCAAGTCAGAATACAGTATGTATTTCGACATGAAAACTGTTAAATTGATTCCGCTTTTGCGGGCTTTTCTAATTTGTGTACGTTTTCTTATAGTTATACAAGCAACACTTCTGTATATCTATCCATGCACAGTTCATACAAAATAGCGATTTTAATGAAAAGGTACAGGGTATAAGAATGTTGGATGTGGTATTGCCGGGTGTGACATGTTGTATTCTCTTTCGTGGGGGTATGATTGTGTGTCCGTATTTAGTGAAATGAGTAAATGTGTGTGGTTGGAGTATAGGTGCGCGTGTATGTGAGGGGTGGCGTGTGTTGTTGTGGTAGCGCGCGCTTGTTGTGTAGGGTGTGTGTGTTTGTGCCGTGTTTGTGCGTGTGTGTTATCTCTTGAGTACTTCATTTTTCTTGATTTTCAGAGCTGGTCTATACGAAGCATCTGTGCTCGCTGTTCCCTCTAACTTGGTATCGACATGGATAAACTGAACTCCTTTTGGTGGGCAGCAATTCAAGGTCATGGTCTACGGCATGGAAGTACGCATGTTATTATGTTGAATACTTCTCGCAGGTAAGGATGTAATTATTATCAGAATCAGTCCTGTATTGTGCTGAGACGCAGACACACTGGGTAGTAGCGCGTGGTTCACTTGGTTGCATTATGCATTCAATTTTTAAAAGGGCATTATACCGATATAGTAAATGTTGGTACGGTTTTTAATTTCTAACTATCGCCAGTTACGAAATAGACGCCGTCAGGTGCAAATGGGATCTGTGAATTTTCTTCCCTTCTTCCTCGTCAGGAATTATTCTTTCTTTGTCTTTAAGAATTTTACAGAAATCAGAGGGTGAAGGGGAGTGGTTAATGTATTTTTTTTATTTCAATGATGGCTATAAAGCATGATCATAAAGTACATTAATTTTGGGGGAACGTTATTGGTTCTGGCGATGAACAACCGGCTAGACAAAATTTAGAAATAAACTACCGTCTTTTTTTTTTGTGTGATGGAAAACTTTTTAATTGTGGACTTTACAGGGGGTGAAAGGTGAGTAAAGCTGACAAATTAGACAATAAAAATGGAAGAGGAGACTAAAGAGTTTATTAATATAGATATAATAGACACATTGGTCGTTCTGAATCAAAAAAATTGCTGATCCTCTGAGATGGTCCGTTAATTAGTAAAAATTGTGTGCATCAATGTTCTTTTGCAGACGAAGCAGGGGTTTTTCGTTGCAAGACTGTTTTAACTGTTTTCTGAATATCAGAGGTACGTAACGATATTTGCGATGAGAAGGATTGATAAAATGTAATTTGTACATTTTTTTTTATAATTGGCTGTGAACAGGAAAAAAACCTTCTTGTGAGCTGATCGAAGGGATGTTTGCAGTGTTTGTGAGTTGTCGGGAAAAGGGTTCACTATAAGTAAATTTATGGTTGTTCACACGTGAACTAAATACATTTCTCTCAACGAGTGTGTAATGATAACTGTCATTGATGGTAGTGGTTTGGCGATTCTATATAATGATGTCATGTCTCAAATGCTGTAATTTTCATCGACAAATGTCAAAGTGATTTATTCTACAATCTAAAAATCGCCTATATTACGAGTTGAATGTCATTGTGTGGGAAAAGATATAATCAATTGTGTTCACACTAGCTGGGTACCATCTTTGTGTATCAATTTTCAGCACATATAGGAGTCTGCGCGATGATCACGTGACGCGATTTTATAATAATGTCCTTAAGAGAGATCCTACCGCCACTACTCAAATTCAAAGTAATAGAGGATAGATGTAATTACCTTTTATTCCATTATTCCCTATAGTACTTCTTTCCGCAAATTACCGCAGGTAATTCAAACGTAGATTTTTAGCCATTATACAGCGGTAAAGACATTCGCAAAGCCCGTGACAGTCATCTCCTTTTTGTATAGTAATGCTACTTCTCAAAACAACAAATGATGTAAGCGATTATATTTTCTAGTTTCAACATTTATAATACAATATAAGAGTGTTATAGGTGTTTTCAAGCTGCTAAAATATCTTTTATTACATTATTTCGTTTATTATTATGTTGGGAATATTTTTAAATCACATAGTAATTATAATTGTCATATCTATATATGATTTTTTCTTGCTGTTTGATACTCTCAACAGAAATGCATCATTTAATCGATAATGATATGATTTTTTCTAATAATGGTCTTATTCTTGAATAAAGTCATTATGAAATGTAATCATCATTATTTGTTGCATTGCATGAGTCAGACTGTGAGGCGATGCAAAGGTCATCTGCATATATGAAGCTCCTGGTATCTGGATGGACCGGCTGGTCGTTGGTGTAGATGTAGATGTAGATTGCAACACTTCGCCTTCCATAGCCGTATGCTGATTTTGGATCCGCTTATATGTCTTCCTAGATATTATACTCACCCCACCATGGTCGCCTGTATCCCCAGCAGTTTGACCTAGGTCGTCGCCTCTCATACAGGTTACAGAAGTTTCCTCCGGCCAAGCCACAACAATAGTAACGGGGCAAGACATCCCTCTCTGTTAAATTTACAAAATACACAAGACATGGATGTACCAGAAAAAAAACGAAGGAGAATGACCGAGATAAGGGCCGGTTAAGAATATGATATATTTCTCTATCACAAGATCACAAGAATGTTGGGCTAATTATCTACTGCCATGAGTGCATGAATTTAGGAAAACAAAAACCAGACATAAGAACAAAATACCATTCAAAATTTTATTCCAGCTCGACTTTTTTTGAACATGTATTTTTTTTTCTTTAGCTGTTTCAGGTTAAAATACTTATTACTGTTTTAATAAAATTAATTATTTTTTACTTGTAAAATACCAGGGAGAACTTTGGGACCGTAATAACCCAGGCCCTCGAAGAAAGTTGGCGTTATGACGTTCTAAAGACACCAGGTGCTAAAGACTGCCCCAAAGTAGGCCTATTCATCATGTTCGGAAAGCAATAAAACTATCGTCTGAAATAACAATATTTTACTGTTAGTACTCACCAATCCAAGAGTAGTAATAGCCAAGGTAATAGTAATAATATGAGAAGAATCGAGCATTAGATGGCATGACTGACTGATAGTGACTGGATCTCCATAGAGTCCTATAACCCCAGATCAAAGCAGAACGATCGTATGTACAACGGTATCCACCACCTCCAGTAGGCCATCGAGGCTGGTAACACGTTGAACCCCAAAGATCTAGTGGAAGGACATCACATGGTTTATTGACATCATTAGAATCAAACCTATGAGAAAAGCTCGATCATGCATAAAATCTTATTAAATGCAAAGTTTCATATTTCCATAGGAAAGACACTTTTTCGAGCTACGACCTATCTGGCCATCCCTGCTGGAAAGATCACAGCGTCCCACAATGTGTTCTCATAGTCGACTATGTTAAAATGCTCGAATTTAACAGTGCGGTGATGATTTCACACTGTGATATGGGTTTCTAGATAGTGTTCACATGGTTGGGTTCGGTCTCATACTGTGAATTTACCACCTCACATTGTGAAAATGTGGTTCACAGTGTTAAAACGCTCGAATTTAACAGTGTGAAGATGATTTTATACTGTGTTCACCGTGTCTTCACTTTGTGGCTCACATTGTGTTTCACACTGTGGGACACTGTGTTCCTTCCAGCAGGGATAAAACATTCAAAAACAGAATTAATGAAGAAAAATAAATGTCTGCAGTGTATACAGAAGAAAGGTAAGATTTTTCTTTTCTAATATTATAAAGACATACTCAAAATCCATAGAAAGGTAATCATTCATATCCATAATTTACAAGAAACACGCACTCTTCATTTTTAAAATTTTTATAAACTTCTACACTTGATCAATTGGGAATTGTATTAATGCGTTTTTCATTAACAACTGCACGTAACACTTGAGCGGGGCTTTCTCAAAAGCTATGGGATATATAAAATAATTAGGTTTTTAAAAAGATGGGGAGCTACATATACATACCATAGTAATAAGAGGGAAGTCCGTAACTATATCCATAGCCATAACCATAACCATATCCGTATCCATAACCATAACCATAAGACGGGCGGTTGCATCTGGTGAACCTTCTATCAATCCTGGCTTGCCATCGAGTACAAGGACATGGTTGGGCTCTCCAGACTGAACTTAGAGATGTCCTGGAGAGATCATCTATGTACCAGTCTTGACAGTATCGGCGTGGGTTGATGTAGGAGTCTGAGTTGGCGTCAAGACGATAAATATCTCTACCCTGCAGTTTGAGGTCACAACATAGAAGAATGGAAGAAGTAGAAAAAAATATTTTTGGTACTTTTCAATTTTCTTCTTTTGGTCAGATTTATACTTGGGCATGGCAGGAAAAGCATGTCGGCGACGTTCTTTTTTCAATATGATAAAGAGAAAAGCTCCTTTCAATTTGTATATGCCTTTACAATAACAATATGACATACTGCAGATATACCCCTCAATAAATGAAATGTAGGTTAATGAGCATTGTAAATAGGAAAAAGAGAAAGGTCTCAAAGGGAAAATGAAATTACATTGAAGGAAAATACGACTCTTGCGTACCAGTAAACGTCTTTCCATTAACAAATGAAAAAGAAAACACCTTTCCGATTCATTACTACAATATTGGATAATTATTACAAGCAGAATGGTTACCTTGAGTCCGGTGTTGCCAATCCTTGTATCATGTCGATAGCTTGCCACACGAGTAGCCAGATAGTTGCCTTCGTAGATGTTCAGTCGACCGTGTCTGAGGTTATACCCAATCCTGGCTGGTACTCCTTTAGAGTACGGGTCCCATTGAAGACTACCTTCTTGGTACATGGTTAAGACACCACTCCTTCTGCCGTCAGTGAAGATAGCAGCTTGGTAGGTGTTTGTCTGGTAGAATCAATATATTAAATTAATTTCCATCAAATTCACAAGAAATAATTTGATGAACAAATGGAAAAAAGCAGGTGGCATAAAGCATAACGTCATGAGGACATGAATACACGGAATCTACATGAAGCAATAAACTTTCATATTTTCATAGTTGTAACATTGAAATTGTCCAGTATTGAAATTGATGAGAATAAATGTTTATATAATTGACTAATTTATAACAATATTTTGATACAAAGGATCGACATTGACCAGGCCACTTTTATCAAACGATATCATACAAATATTCCTAGAGCAACGTTGATCTGGCGCTGCTCAGTGGCTGCCGGGCCGATAATCAATTGGCCAAAAAGAAATTCCGTTTCGAACAAAATAATGTAGCCAGGAGCTTATTAATAAGTGAATTATTACCTCTTGTCCAGCGATCGATCCTGGACATTGGACATTCTCCCACGTGACACAAAGGATGAAGTTGATACCATTGATGAACTGGAAGGAATCCAGTCCTGCCGGAAGTGTTAGAGCTCCATACAGTCTCTCCTGGACGGCTGTTAGCAAGGACCGGCTGTCTCGATCGGACTTGTTCACGTCGTACACCTAACACAATTTTAAAATATTTTAAAGTATTTATTAGCACTCTCATTCTTTCCTTTTGAACAAACTTAATATAAACTTAATATTCATTTGTCTCCAACGGTATAGAAACATATGTCATGTATGATTATGGAATAGTTTGAACCTTGATAGCTACGGGCCCTCCGGTGGTCTAGTGGTTATGACGCTGGTCTAGCCATGTCGCGGGTTCGAATCCCGCCCGGGCAGTCTGGGATTTTTTTTTTTCATAGCTGTCTGGCTCCAATATTTCACACTACAGTTACGTGTTTATCTACCGCTGAAGACAAATTAATAAATTCTCTGTCTTTATAACATCCCCACGGTGTAAAACCTTTTGCGTTTAAACCCTCAAAACTTCATACAATTCACTATGATCGACTATACTTGATTTAAATCAATAAGTAATAAGCAATGTGTCTCCATGAGTATACGGGTCTTGAACCAACCGCTTCTTGTTCATCCTATTACACCCCAGTTTACAGCCTCCACAATTACTTATCAAATGAATACACATTCCAATCACTTTATCAGTCCCTTCTGCAATTTGCGCCATTTTATATAGTGTATTTACATAAAACTAAAAGATTCCCTTTAAAACGACATACACGCCATATGCCTCATTTGTCCATACATTCCTCCCCTGAATGGTTTATATACAATAAACAATAAATTGTTTATATATGTAACAAAATGTTAATTGTATGTATATACATAGTATATATATATATCTTCAAAACTAAAACAACGGTGCGATATTTAATATAGTATCTGAAACAGAAAATATTATCGTGAAATAATTTGACCAATATTCCTTGTAAGAATAATAGTAGTTTTTTAATTACCATATGGTCGACGTTTCATCATTTTCTTTACCTCCTGCTAAAACGGAAATTATATTACTTCCAATGATTGCACAATGTATAAGCATTGTAATTTATGGCTGTCATCGGCACACCTGGATATCCTACATCCTAGTACCCGAATACCATGAAATCAAGTTGACTGGACGGTTATTAAACAGAAAATCATTATGAATAAATATGACTAGTCATATGCAATATTTACTTTGCCTTGTTTGACAAACCGATTCCCGTACTATACAAACATATTTTTGCCCAGAACACTTCACCATGCTCTGTGAGATCTCTCCCCGATTTTTGTTTGTTTTGTTTTGTTTTGTTTTTCTTTTTTTGGTTAGTTGTTTACAATTGTTTCCTGTTTCCTCAATACACTGGTATCTTATATTAAGCCCTTACTGCATATTATAACCCCGGTCATTGGATTTATTTAGGATAACTTACAGCATTCAAACAAATATTGTCGTTTAAATATGACTGGGGAAATGTAATTATGAAGAAAATGATTTTTCACCGAATGGTTATGAACAAAACAAAATCTATTCGATGGAAATGTACTACCGGTATACTTTTGTTGCATTATTCTTTTCTGCGCCTTTTTGTAATGCTTTGGAGTGGAATAAAGGTTGCATTGCATGTTCCTATATGAAATATAATAATCCAATAAAATTTAAAATTGTAAGATTTACAGTTTGTCAATTTTACTATAATTAACAACGCATTAGATCCTTGTAGAGACAAGCAATATGCATTATTCTATTAACATGAAAGTTTTGAGAGTTTCTTGTAAGTGCTACTATTGAATAACGCTCACCTGAAAGTAAATAATAGGGTTTCCCCGGCTGAGGTCAACGGGTGCACCGAACACAGCGATGGCTGGATCTCCGTAAAATTGGTCGAAGAAGGAGAAAGGGGACGGATTGATATACTTGGTGAGGAGCCATCGATGAGGACGATAGTTTGAGAAATGGATTATACCAGTCGATGTGAACTGTAAAAAATATGATAGATGGTGAAATTATCTTATTATAAAGACGGTCAGCAAATGTTTTATGTAGATTTAGCAAAGAGTCTCGTCCGATCATTTGTCTGCTTGTTAAATATTAACAATTGATAATTATACAATTTTAACCTTGCTTCTAACCAACGTAGGTTTATAAGCAAAGAGCCTTGCATTTCCAATAAAGTATGTCCGATGTTCAGAATTTATAAAGTGTTCGACAAAATATTATCAATAATTGATATCTTTACGACTATCTTTTCAACTACCTTCTTGGCAAATATTTGGCCTCTTCTTTTTTTCCCAACATGGTTTATTGATGCATTTCTCCAAAATTAGAGCACACAATCGGCCTACACATTTTAATAGTATCTTAGAGTGTGTTCAATGTCCAGTTTCAAATTTATACGCCAACATGAATCATGATACAAAACGCAATTACAAAACACAAACACAAACGCGATCAGCGGTGCACCGTTCAGTGTCAAAAATTTAAAGCTGATTATATTTCCATCGTTTTTAAATTCCCCGCTCTCAAAAAACAAACGTCTTCTCCTTTTTTCACTTGCACCGGACACTTCCATTGCGAGAGCACATTTAAACACGTTTGAAAACTCAATACTGTTCAGTGTCGCATTTCGTTGCAATCGCTATGCACAAGGTCGTAAAATTGAAGCTGATTGTGTTTCAAAACGCATCTTTTTCGGCGTTTAAATTTTCGCCGTTTAAATTTAAATTGAGATTTTAAACACGTTTACTTTTACGACCGGGGATGGGGGACAATGAACACTCACTTTGTTTATCTTTATATC
>CALNVZ010003426.1:31302470-31342804 GCA_940671915.1 Paracentrotus lividus
CCACTTTGAACTGTGACGCCGTGAGATGAGGATCTGATCAAGGCCCACACTGTATATACCTATAGACCTGTAATTATGACCTCATAGAGCATGTAGAGATTTCGTGTTAATTTTGAAGTTTGATAAAATTGTATACAACCAGAATCAAATTCACTCGGTGCGTGCATGGTCACATGGAACGGAGGGAAAATGTATTCCTCCTTGCTATTTCAGCTAAGAAACTACACGCTCACCGGCTCATTTTAAAAATTAATCCATATAGCGCTTCCTCATGCCGAAACATGACTCTAACTAGTAACTGGTAGTCAAAAGCTAGACTTCGCGGTGTCAAAACTTGTGCTTCTGACATAGTGCCAAGACTTAGCGATGATTTCTTCCCGGTTTTAGCATATGTGAAACTTATCTCCTGAAAGTATGAAGTGACATTCTATTCAGCTCATTTTTTCTCAAATCAGCCTGGAATGAGACTATACCAAATTTAGTGCCATCACGACTTCCGGTTTCCCGTTCTGACACCTTGAAATAAGGTCTGCATAAAATTCTACTGAGCCCCATTGTAGCTCTGAAAAGGGACTCATCCGAAGCACAAATGATTCTTCTTGAGAAAGATATACAAGACTTAGTTAAAATATCTATAATATGAATTATTTTCCAAACCATTACATCATCACTGATACGCGGTCGGGGTATTTCCCGGATTTGATTATGCTAATTAATGTCATGCGACCAAAAATATGAACTATACCAACCAACCAACAATAATTTTTGTGGAATAGCGCCATCTCTTGTCCACAGTCTCAATATTGATATATTCATGACTTTTCTTGCAAGAACAAAAAAGCAGCTTTGTTTTCACTCTGCCAAAATACAGAAAATGGCTGGAATTGATACCTGTACAAGTTGGAAGTGCAGCGGACAACGCTCCAGTTGATCCACAGGTTATTGGCGAGCCATCACTTATGATGTAGCCTTCTGCACATGTATACACACAGGTGTCAACACCGAAAGTTATGGTACTTCCACCTGCACATCCCGCGGTGGCAGTAGAAAGCTGGTCCGCGAGTGTGCCATCAATAGAACAAGTTACAGCTAAAAAGAGATGAAACCAAAATAAAAGAGAACGTTTAAACTTCTTCTTTCTATTTTTTTTTTTCATGGCTGGCGCGCGCGCGCGCACGCGCGCCCCAGGTCGAATTTCCATTAGCCTGATGGACCATCAGAAACCATTAGAGCTGTTGGTCTCTAATGGTTTCTAATGGTTTCTAATGGTTTATGAAATATGGGACCCACAGAACCATTAGAAATTTCTAATGGACCAATAGACATTTTCTGTTGGTACATTTGAATTTTTTCTATTGGTGCAATAGACATTTTCTAATGGACCAATAAGAAATTAATTAATGAAAATAGTGTAATAAAATCTTTTGGATTGTTTTGGTTAACTATACTCTTAGAAACATGTTGACATTAACAATGAGTCCTACCCTATCCTATCCTATCGTAACCTATGCTATCCAATACTAAGGCCCTATTGCTACTGGCTAACTGCCAACCCCTGCTATATAAAGTACTACAGGCAAAATGTTTGAAGAAAGACAGTTACTTCATATCAAATGACACTTTTGTTAATGAAATATGAAGAATTGTCATTATGAATCAATTTGGAATTGTGTTAAACATTAAACACAAATAGACTAAAACAACCTTGATTATTAAAAAAAGCCAAATGCCAGCTACACGGCTAAAAATTGCATATTTCTATTTATTTTCCCCCTTTTTTCCAAATCTCAGAATACTACTTATGAATATTCATGACCAACAGAAACCATTAGAAACCAATAGAAACCAATAGAAACCAACAGAAACCAATAGAAACCAATTAGAAATAACATCTGAACAGAAAATGACAGAAATCAGTAGAAACCAACAACAAACTGATACAAGCCAACGGGGGAGGGTCTACGAGGCCGAGGGCCCACGAGGCCGCCAGGGGCAGAGTCCCACGAGGCTGAGCGCCCACGAGGCACAGGGTCCACGAGTCCGAGTATTTTCCCATGAGACCGATTTTTCTCATATTGTTTTTTGCAATATACTGCTCGGCCTCTCGGACCCTCGGGCCTCGCGGGCCCTCGGCCTCGAAGGTGCGCGGCCTTCTGGGATGACCCCCAAGCCAACGGAAGCAAGCTAATAGAAATCAATAGAAACTAATAAAGAAATTATGGAAACCAATAAGCTTATATAAACTAATAAAAACCAGGTCACTCTTGACAATGGGGTAATCTCCCCCATAGAAATCTTCCTCCCTGGTCATCTACCCTTGACAATGGGGTGACCTCCCCATTGAAACTACCCTGGTCCTGGTCATTGTCGATATCCGGCTTAGCGGGAAGTGAAAGAAAACATCAGAGGGATATATCTTCTCATCTCCTTCTTCTTTTGTTGCCATAGATCAGCCTTTGGAATGAAGAACTTTATTGATGTTTGTTCTTTCCACAGTGTGTGTAAACATGTACAGTTTTCTGTAATATCAGATGTACAATTATATGAGGACTTATAACGGAATATATTCTTGTTTATTTCGTTATGCACATTTTCATTTCACCCATTTCCCATAAACAATTGTTTTCAAATATTTGAAGAAAGACAATCAAAATGTATTCGATTAGATAATAAATTGACTTGAATTATAAACTATATAACATGGTTGTCAATTTGTTTTATATTGAGGTTTATTGAAGAGTTGAGTAGGCAGTAGAATATAATTTATGCAAGAAACACCGAGATGGAGATGGAGATAAATAAAGTTAGAGGGGAGGGAGAGAAATAAAAAGAGATGATGGGGAGGAAGAGAAAGATAGAGAGACGGAGGGGAGGGAGAGAAGGAAAGAGAGTGATGGAGGGGACGAAGAGAAAGAGAGAGAGGAAGAGATGGATGGGAGGGACAGAATGAAGTAGAGAGAAAGAGAGATGGAGGTGAGGGAGAGAGAGAGAGAGAGAGGGAGATTGGGGGGGGGGGAAGAAAGAAATAATGAAAGAGAGAGAGATGGAGGGGAGGGAGAGAAAGAAAGAAAGAGATTGGGGAGAGAAAGAAAGAATGAAAGAGAGAGAGATGGAGGGGAAGGAGAGAATGAAAGAGAGAGAAAGAGATGGAGGGGAAGGAGAGAATGAAAGAGAGAAAGAGATGGAGGGGAGGGAGAGAATGAAACAGAGAGAAAGAGATGGAGGGGAGGGAGAGAATGAAGTAGAGAGATGAAGGTGAGGGAGAGAAAGAAAGAGAGAGATGGAGGGGAGGGAGGGAAAGAGAGAATGAAAGGGAGAGAAAGAATAAAAAAAAAATTACGAGTGGGCATGGAATAGAATTATTACGCAAGAAACACTAAGAGAGAGAGAGAGAGAGAGAGAGTGATTCTTGTGGATACGAATAATAAATAAAAAATAAAGAAATAATAAACATTGAAAATGGATTTTAGAGAAAGATGGAAAAAGTGTGTAGCCACTGACAGCATGATTATAAGGAATAAACAAACTGCCATACTTTTTCTCTCCTGTAATCACTTTTTTCCTTCTCACCCTCTACTTCATTCTCTTTCTCTCCCTCCCCTCCGTCTCTCTCTCTCTCTTTCTCTCCCTCACCTCCATCTCTCTTTCTTTCTACTTCATTCTCTCCGTCCCATCCATCTCTCTCTCTCTTTCCATTTCTCCTCCACGTACATCTCGACTAGTTCTGCTCTCTTTCTATAGTCCCCCCCTCCTCGTCTTCTCCTCTTTCTCTCCCCTACCTCCAATCCTTCTCTTCTTTTCTACTTCATTCCTCCGTCCACCATTCCTCTCTCTCTTTCCATCTTCTCTCCATCCAACCTCCATCTCTCTTTCTCTCTCCTTTCTCTCCATCCCCCTCCATCTCTCTCTACTTTCCTTCTCCTCCCCTCACCGTCCATCTTCTTTCCTTCATCTCTCCCTCCCCCCACCTTCTCTCTCTTCTGTCTCTTCTTATCTTCTCCCACGCGCCGCATCCCCTCTATATCCCTTCGTTGCTCTCCCCCACCTACCACCTTTCTCTTTATTCCTTGTTACATTCATTCGCTCCATCCCCACTCCATCTCTTTCTCACTCCTTCTTCTCCATCCCTCCACTCCATCTCTCTCTACTTCTTTGTCTCCTCCCTCCATCTCTTTCCTCTTCATTCTCCTTCCCGTCCCCTCCATCTCTCTTTCATGTCTGCCTTCCCCTCCCACTCTTCTCTCTTTCATTCTTTCTTTCTCTCCCCCCCCCCATCTCTCCTCTCTCTCTCTCTTTCTCTCCTCACCCTCTAACTTATTTCTCGCCACTTACTTTCTGCAAGTAAAATAATATAATAAACAAAATACTTAAGATGATTGTTATCAGTGTACATGGCCATTCATGTTTTATCATGATAATATTTACCACTTACATTTGAAATATCAACAGAACAGTTCTCCAACCCAAAGAACCAACAGAGCTTTCATAATAATAAATAGTTACATGATCAAGAAATAGATAATAAATACATGATCATGAATAGATGATATAAATACAAAGATCATAAATAGTCGATAATAAATACATGATTCATAAATAGCATGATAATAAATACTATGATCATAAATAAACATAAATCAAACAACATTGCCTCACTACATAGCCAGTGATTTGTATTGAAACAGGCAAGTAATACATTGCTAAATCTCATTTAGGCAAGAAGAATACAACAACAAAAAATAAAAAAAAAATAATGTATACATCACATATAGGTGAGCGGCAAGAGGCGAAATTTTGAGACTTTAATGCACCCGACTGGATTAAGCAACAAGATACCTTATTCAAAGGAAATTCTGAATTTTTCGAAAATGAGCATAAAATTGCCGCATCTTGTAGCATCACCATGGAAACTAGCTTTGAATAGACACGCCCATTTTTATGACAAAAATCATGATAATTAAAGTACGGTCATTCACTAGGCCTTTTAAAGTTTTGGACATTTTTTGGGCTTGCCCTATGTTGAAACCAATATAGATATAACTGAAAATTCCTCATTTACAATTTATAAAAAATAAAAATAAATTAAATCAATTTGCTTTGCTAGCAACCGATTTTGCATAGCATCATTTACCCGCGTGCGAAAATGTCGAAATTTCCTATTCCAAATGCAATTTCTATGTTTTAAAAGTTATAAATCAAATAATTTAGTTTTAATGCTGAAAATAGTTGATATGGATTGTAGAGGGATGACACAAAGAATAAAATCCATATAAACAATGAATTGTAACGCAAATTATTGTCAAGCAAACCCTTGTCATCATGAAAATATGTCAAATCTATGGTAAATCTGTATATATATTCACTTGTATTTAACTCTATTCTGTATACACAGGGTTAAAAGGGTGCAAATTGAAGGCATATATTCAAAGAAACAAACCATGAAAACCCTTTACCTTAGAAAATAATTCAAATATTACATTTCTATGCATCGATAGTGAACATTTTGTTGCCTAGCAACCACTTTTTACCTAGCAACCATGTCTGTAAATCTTATTTAGAGCATTAAACCAGTTTGTACCGGTATATATTGAAAGAAACCAACCATAAATCCCTTAACCTTAGACAAACTAATATATGGCACATTTCTATGCATCCATGGTGAACATAATGTTGCCTAGCAACCACATTTTACCTAGCAACCATGTCTGTAAATCACATTTAGAGCTTTAAACCAGTTTGAACTTGTGTATTTTGTTGTGGTTTTCTGTAAACATGACCCCAAAAGATACAACCGTAACACTTAAATCCATTGTATCAAATTGATTGAAATTGTCATCCTTTGAAAAGACAACATTTTACCTAGCAACTAACCCTCTAGATCATGCTTAAAGCTTTTAACCAGTTTAAACTTAATATTCTGTCAGTGTATTTTATTATCAAAATAGTAGTTGTTACCCTATGTCTACTATTGTTTATTTCATTGGAATTACAAAGTTTTGTTATTGAGGAATTCGAAGTAATTTTCACAGCAACAACCTCATTTTGCCTAGCAACCGCACCTCTATGCCATGTTTAAATCTTTAAGGCAGTATAACTTGGTTATTTTGTCGGCATCTTTTTTTATTGAAAGAGTAAGCCCTATCCCAAAATTATATACTTTTGTCATGCTAAAACCTCATATAATAAATTCACCTAGCAACCATGCACATATCTTTATCATGCTTGAAATTCTTTCAGCAGTTATTGGTTATTTAGTAGGCGTCTTTTCATTATTTACAGTAGTCCCTATACTTTATACCTAACTATTTCTGCGGTGTTATAATCTCATTTGATAATTTGAGTGGAAATCCAACATTTTGGTGATGAAGAATTAACATTAAGATAAATACTCTACTTACAATTTTTTAGCTTTTCAGCAGTTCAAGCAGTTTAAACTGCGATTCTGTTGGTAATTTAATTCTCTAAACAGTAAGCTCATACCCTAAATACTCCTATATAGTTATATTTCTACCTCGTATCATATTAATTCAATTGGAATTTTTGTTGAAGAATTAGAAGGAATTTCCATATCAACAAATATATTTTACCCAGCAACAACAAACATATTTTATACAAATCACACAAATGCTGCCTGATAATATGGTCTGAAGTGGACCATCCTGACCCATGGTTCTAGAATATCTCCCCCAGAGGACAGCTTCCCCTAAAGGTGCGACCACATACCCAGTTCCGGGCCCGGATGTCGTATAGCATCAGTCGATTTCACAATTTTTGTATGAGCTGCACTCAATTCTTTTTCCATAGGATAGCTCCGGACCCTTTACAAATTTATTTCTTAAAATCTGCCTTGAACATAAACTAATATATCCTAGTTTGGTTCATTTAAATTAGGAATTTTGATTTTGGTATCAGCAATAACAGCCGAGTGGTATGAAGCCCAGACTCTCATTCAGAGGACTCGAATTTTTTCCATTTTTTTTATTAAACTAAATTTTGTTGCTCTAAATCTAAATAAATAAATTAGACTACCCGTAAAACTTATAGTTGAAAGACGAATTTGATAAAAAGCACATTTTCATTCGAACACCTATTTAATATCCAGTATTAGGTGAAAAAATGCCTATGTAAGCAAACCTGTTCGACAAAACATCTGAATATAACAAAAGCTGTCTTTCCGACCGACAAACCCCCCCCCCCTCCGGCCCCTTAAAAACAAACAAACAAACAAATAATAATAATAATAATAATGATAAATTAATGAACAAATAAATTGGCAGGACATACATGTAGTTTAGCTTGTACATAATGATCAGGAGCCTTTAAGGGGCCCTGGCGGGGGGCAGCCAGAGAATCGCATGGAAACCGTATCGAAAGAGGCCCATCGATATTTTATTTCGAGAAATGACCGAAAAAACGGACGGAGCCCGCCTGGTTACCGGCAGCGACCCGTCGGGCTACCGGTAGGACCCCGCTCGGGTCCCTTTGGTGACTCAACGGGTTTTCTACGGCCTACTGGGTTCAGAAAAACGCCGGGAAAATCGAAAGCATGCAGTCGGTCTTCCCGGCTTTCTTATATTTATAGCATGACTAGGGGAGACCGGGGATGGACGTTACAAAATTCACATTTTGGGCCAGATAATTCCAATAAAAGTACTCACACACTCTATCTTCGGTCTGTAGTTAGCCTAATATGTTGGCTAAAACCTGAGGCATATAAAACTTGAAAACATGTAAACACTAATTAACTACAGATTAATTAATGAAGCCATTTTTTTTGTAACAACCTACCCCGTATACGGGGTAGGTTGTTACACCATACGGGGTGAATTGTTACTATATGTAAACATACGGGGTAATTTGTTACAATGTGTATATCTCTTATGCCATACTTTTGTTTCAACTTTCCAGTTTCTTGGTATTGTTAACAGTAGATCAAGTAGAGCTCTAGAATAGACTAAATTAATAATATAAATATAAAAATATTAACACCTGAAAACTGAGACAAAATGTAATTTTACATGTGTAATGTAATTGGGGTAGGTTGTTACATCGACATGGGGAAGGTTGTTGTAACAACCTACCCCATGGGTGATTTTACACACAAAATCAACTGTAGCACAGCCATTAGGCAGAATTACAGGGCATGGCTCAGGGGTATATTAGTGACATACATGTACTATATTTACAATACCAGACTATCATCGTGTGCCTTCGTTTGTAAGAACTGTTACAAATTTCAATTTTTGTCAAAAATTCACTTGGAACTGTAAAAAATGGTTTTTGTTGATTTACTTTTTAATAAAACAACGGAGAAACCTCTCGACCGGCAGTTCATCTCAGCTATGTGTAGGCTGTATATAGATGCCAGTTAGCACGAACTCTCTTGTTCCAACTTAGCACCCTGAGAACTGTAACAACTGACCCGTGTATCTTCCATCCCCGGTCTCCCCTACCATGACTACTGGAAAATATTCCATTGTGCACATAAAATTGTAAGGGAGCCGGCTGGGAACCGTACGTAATGGCCAAAATGTATTTTCCTACTCACCGTACGGGCTCCGGAATCAAAGATTTGGGGGTAAAGATATAGAGACAATAGCTGGTCTCTGTCAAAGTCGCTCTTGGGGTAAATCTCATGCGAAAAAAAGCAGAAAATTTATAAAAACGACTGATTCCCCTCGCCGTACGGGCCCCAAGCACGAACTATGATCGAGGCATAAGACAAATCCCACTTGACAACTTTCCCTTAGGACAACTCCCATGGAGGACATATTTCCCAGGGAATGGTTCCCCAGAGGACAACTACCCCGATTAAACTAATCTGGAGGACAAGTCCCGGAGAGGACAAGTCCCCGAAGTACAACTCCCTGGAATACAACTACCTGGAGGCCAATTCCCCCGATGGACAACACCTCCAGAGAACAATACCCCAACGAACAACTCCTCCAGAGGACAATACCTCTGATGGACAACTACCACGGAGAACAACTCCTCTGGAGAACCATTCCAGCGAAGGACAACTCCTCCAGAGGACAATTCCCCTATGGACAACTCCTCCAGAGGTAATACCTTTGATGAACAACTACCACTGAGAACAACTCCTCTGGAGGACAATTCCCCTGATGGTCAACTCCCTGCAGGAAAATTCCTCTGGAGGTCATCAGCCCTGATGGTCAACTCCTCCAGAGGATAATTCCCCCAATTGGCAACTCTTCCAGAGGACAAATTCCCTGGAGAACAACTGCCGTGATGGGCAACTCCCAAAAAGGACATATCCCCATGATGACTAACCGTATTGGTGACCGGAATACAGCAAGATTGTTATGACCACGACCAGAGGAACGGTACAATTTCCCTTTCTCTCTCTTTTCTAAGCAGACCTGAGTAAAGGGTATCCAAGGTTAATGTCCTCTCAAACATGATGAGTAGTAGAAGGCAAAGTTGAGAAATGAGGGATGATATTCGGAAAATGCTACAGATTTGTTATGTTCTTGAGTGTACTTCAAAATTGGGAACAAAAGGATGAAAATTTCTCTTGAATAATTAGCAACTATGCCACAAATCACTCTGTAAGCTAAAGGGGTAAAACCTCCTTAAACCATCCCTTTCCCTGTTTGTCATCCCTGAGGGGCTCCTCATGGAGAACAGTAATTAGAAGCACTAGAATAATTCATTACATGTATATTACAAGGGAAAAGAGAAAGGGCTGGCATAAAATAAATACTTTGTCCTTAAAGCATTTAAAGTGAGGTGAGATGTCCTTTAGGGGTTATCCTCTAGGGAAGTTTTCCTTCGGGGGACCTGTCCTCCGGGGAGTTTCCTTCTGGGGAGTTGTCCTCTGGAAGGATTTGTCCTCTGGAGGGACTTGTCCTCTTCTGAGGGAGCTGCCCTTTGGGGGAGTTATGCACCAGAGGAGGTATCCTTTGGGGACCGATCCTCCGCGGAGATGGCCTACCGGGAGCCGTCCTGCAGGGGAGCTGTCACCAGTATGACCAAGGGAGTTGTCGGGAGTCCTTCCCTGTTATCCTCTGGGAGACATGTCCTGATACAGTGTTCTGTAGCTTCTTCGTTGCATACATATTATGCTAAACCTGATATCACACATTGAGATTAGCTTCATTGAATTGAAATAGTTCATAATCATGTTAAAAGATAGAGAAATATGTGTACAAACCAGCTCAAGCACGTGGACTTTAAATTTCTTCAAATTTTAACAGAACCAGATGCAATGATCGGGATAGCCTGGGTTGGGGAGCCTCACACAAGATGAGTAATGTCTAGAAATTTACCCTTATAAGGATGGCATATTGTCATGCTTGGACAACACTTTGGGGATACTACAGAATTTGTACATGTACTGGAGCTAAGGTCTCAGTGGTCACTTGCTATTTTGGCCAGCCATCTTTTATTCATAACCATAACCATCAAGAGCCATCTTTTATTTATAAGCATCCTACATAAGATCTTATGGCCGTCATGATGTTGAAATGACCAGTCTCGAAGAGGGGAAAATATCTAATATTTTGGGATTAAAATAAGGTTCAGTCCTATGACTAGTCCTATGTGTTGTCTAACTTCACCCCTGTCGGTAGCTTTCTATCAGATAGCATACTTGGTGTAACCTATTATATGCAGTCCCAGATTTTTCTAATGGTGATTAAAGTCTTGGATTTCAAATAAGGATTAATCACATTTGATAATAATCATCCCCATGGGCAGAGTGTAAGATGTAGACCTACATGTATCACTCTCAGTCAGGATTGTCCACTTCATGACCTAAGACCATATTTCCGGGCAAAAATGAAAATATGTTTTTCATTGCTACTAGGTAAAATATGGTTGATGCTATGGAAATTCCTTCTTATATTTCAGCAACAAAAAGTGGCAACCTCTATCAAGTCAATATGATACGAGGTGATAATATCACTTCAAGAGTAGGGCCTATTTGGGGTTTGAGCCTACGGTTTCTAAGAGAATAAAAGTTGCCTACAGAATAACCCAGTTTAAAGTTTAAACTGCTTAAAAGCTTTATGATATAGAGGTGTAGTTGCTATGTAAGATATTAATTTTAAAGCAAGAGCAAACTAGCCATATAAATAGCTATGCCCTTTGAGATACCTATCAATAATACAGTATACATGTATAAATAAAATTGGGGAACTAAAATGTTTTGAGGGGAATAGTAAATGTTTTGTTAATTGGTAATATGATTAATTCAATAAAAAATGTTGCAATTCCATTAAAATTGGAAAAGTGAGATTATAACACCACAGAAATATATAAGGCCTACTATTTTAAAAAAAGACGCCCCCAAAATAACCAAGTTTTAACTGCTTAGAGGGTGTAATGTGTTATTGCTCAGTAAATTTCTAATTCTTAAACAACAAAATTTTGCAACTCCAACCAATTCATTATATGACATTCGAACACTACAAAAGTAAATATAAATTAGGGATACATGTATAGGTCTTACTGTTTGAATGATAAACTACACCAATAAAATAACCAAGTTTATACCACTTCAAAGCTTCAAACATAGCATAGAGGCACGGTTGCTAAGTAAAATGTTGTTATTGCTATGGAAATAACTTCTAATTCCTCAATAATTACCAAACATCATGATTCCAATCAAATGAATAGCACTATAGGGTACCACCTACTATTCAAATAATAAAAGACATTGACCGAATATCAAGTTTAAACTGCTTAAAAGCTTTAAGCATGATCTAGAGGGGAGGTTGCTAGGTAAAATGATGTTGTTGCTATGGAAATTTCCTCTGCATCTTCAAAGAATAACTATATCAATGAATTTTATTAAAGTTTTACAGTTCCAAGTGTCTTTTTGAGTCCTGTTCATAGAAATCCCAACAAAATAACCCAATTTCAAACTGGTTTTAAGCTGTAAATACGTTTTACAGACATGGTTGCTAGGTCAAATGTGGTTGGTTGCTAGGCAACATAATGTTCACCATGGATACTTAGAAATATGTCATGTTTGAAATATTTCTAAGGTAAAAGGTTTTATGGTTGGTTTATTACAATATATACCCGTTCTAACTGGTTTTAAAGCCCAAGTATAGTTGTTGTAGAGAAAATTGCATTTTTCAAAAACTTACTCAACTTGTCCTAATATTGTCCCAATAACATTCATGACATGGGCAAGTAATATAACCATGTGCCATGCATGTCTTTTCATGATATGTTATAGTTAGCATAAACATGGGGAATATTCATCAAAATGAGGCCATACTTCCTTCACTCTCACCCCAGAAACTCTGGGCATGCACACGCCACTGCTGACTGGTATAGCGTGTAGGCATTCTGTGTGTATCAGTCCTGTGTATCAATAGCATATACTTTGCACACAAACACTGATACATTGCACTCTCCCCAGTGTGATCCTGTTTAGGCACGGCCCAGAAACAAATCGATTTACACAGTTTTGTTGCTAAATTCAGGGTTCTTAGAGTGGATTTTATAACAAATAATTTTGAACACAGAGGTTATTTGAGGTATTAATTCATATTATTCTGCTATGGAAGTAAAACAAAATGTTCTCCCAAAACTATACATGAGCTTTAAGCTCTAAATACGATTTACAGATATGGTTGCTAGGTAAAAAGTGGTTGCTAGGCAACATATTGTTTACCATCGATGCTTAGAAATATGTCATATTTGAAGTATTTTCTAAGGTAAAGAGTTTTATGGTTGGTTTCTTTCAATATATACCTTCATTTGGCAACATTTTATCCATGTGTATACAAATATTGTTAAATACAGTTGAATATATACAGATTTACAGTAGTTTTGTCATATTTCCATGATGACAGGGGTCTGGTTAGGTAATGTTTAACAAAATTTTGCATTGCAATTCATTCTTTATATGATATTTTTCTTTTTGTGTCATCCCTCTACAATCAATATCAACATATTTCAACCTTAAAACTAAATTAGTTTAATTGTGTAACTTTAAATGAATAGAAAATCCATTTGGAATTGGAAAATTCAACATTTGAGCAAGTGGGTAAATGGTTGCTAAGCAAAAATCTGTTGCTAGGCAACAAAATTGATTGTAAATTTACTTTAATTTTTTATAAAATTGTAATTGAGGAATTTTTAGCTATATCTATGGTGATTTCAACATAGGGCAAGCCCCAAATATGTTCAAAACTCTTAATCAGCCAATTGAATGACCCGTAATTTAATATTCATAAATTTTGTCATAAAAATGGGCGTGGCCTATTCGAAGCTAGTTTCCATGGTGATGCTACAAGATGCCGCAACTTTTTTGCTCATTTTCGAAAAATTCAGAAAATTTCCTTTAAAATAAGGTATCTTGTTGCTTTAATCCAGTCGGGTGCATTAAAGTACAAGAAATAAGCCTCTTTGGGGATTTCGCCGCTCACCTAATAAGGTACGTTGTACACATCAAAATAACATTTCTGTAATGAATAAATAAGAAACAAAAATATGTGCATGTAACACACAGCAGATGGCAATGTTTTGTTCAGGCGAGTAGCAAATTACATGTACATACATGTAGCAAATGTGCAGTAAACAACAATTTCTAATAATTGATATGCATGTATACGTAATAAATCAATTCACATCAAGAAAATCCATGAAAAAAATTATTAGGAATGATTCGTCTTTCTTGCTAAATTTACTTCGACACTAAATAATAACCCCAAAATATTGCTTGTTCATAAAATTCGACAAACTCACTGCAAAGCACCAAGCTGTAAAATAGAAGTTTGCAAATGTCAAGAATTGAAAGTAGCAAAATTTCATTACTGTATATAACACTCAAAACTGAATGGCAGCTAAGAAGTTACTTGAATATGGGGAAACGTGTCGTACATTACATCGTACATTACACTGCATCATGATCTTTGGACATAAACCAGAAAAAATACATAATATAATAAATGCTACACATAAGCAAAACACAATGGCAGTATATCATGTTCAGAGCGACAGTACATGTAGTGGCGAGTGTTCACTTATAATTCTTCACAGTATGAAATCTGATGAAACAGTCCTCACACATTGGGAGCCGACATTCCCGACACTGACGAGAGGTCTGCTTCCTTGCCCTGGAGGTTGAGCACACAACACAGTTTGGCCGATAGTTGGGTGCTGTGATCCTTACACAAAAGTGTCGCTCGTTGAGGCGCTTCCACTCAATATCTTGCCGATTCTCCTCTTGTAGAGTTCTTGGTCTCCCCCTCTTCTCTGGTCCCTGGTAGTTGGCACAAAGCGCGTTGACCACTTCCTGTCGAAACTTTCTTGTCGTTTTATTCCTGTCTCCAGTTGCAATGCGATACGACAGGTAGGCGTTTACGAGGGCCACTTCCATCATGAAGTGGTAGACGACCATATACCACTTCATGTGCCGATGAGGGTACCTGTAGTAACTCATGCGCTGATCGAGCAGATCGACGCCTCCCGTGCACTGATTGTACGAGTCGATCGCACAAGGTTTCTGAACGGTCCTCCGGCCAGTCTCCGAACGGCGGTCTCTGATGACTTTGTTCACAGTCCCGGTTCCATGCACAGTGCTAAGAACGTTCACACGCTTGGTATCGTGCCACGTCACGGCCCCCATCAGCTGTCCCTTCTTGAAAAAGGCGGGATCATCCCCCTTCCTCTGGGCGTTGCTAACTCCACGCATGTCAGGAGGCATGCCTTGTCTGTTCAGCCGCACGGTTCCACAGGCACCAAGGTTCTGCTCCTGCAGGTGAAGATACAAGTTCGGTGATGTGTAGAATGAATCCGTGTAAATGCTCCTTCCTGAGCCATAGAAAGGTTCCGCTAGATCTTTTACAACCCTTGTCGTAAGTCCATCACCCTGCGGCTGGGCTGGTTCTCGGCCAGTGTAGACTTTGAAGTCCAAACAAAATCCATTTAGGGAATCTGCCAAAACAAAAAACTTGATTCCCCACTTCTTCGGTTTCAACGGTAGGTGTTGTTTGAAACCAAGACGTCCCTTGAAAGGAATCAAGCTCTCATCGATGGACATATTGCAGCCAGGGGAGTACGATGCTTGATAGGTAGGCTGGACAGCTTCCAAGATTGGACGAACCTTGAAGAGGGGGTCGTATCCTTCCTCTCCTCGTGGGATGCGCTGATTGTTGTCTGCCATGTGAAGGAAAGTGTCCAGTAATTGGTACCTAGTTGAAGAAAAAGAAAAAGAATGAAAATTACTATATTATACCAACAAAAATGAAAATTTGCATTGTATGTAATAGCTAACAATTTTCCCATTGATCCAGTGAAGAGTTTCATGTTCATGAAAATAATTGAAGTAAAGTTTTCAAACACAATACAAATTGAACTATTCATAACATTTTTTTCTCCATCACTAGATCTACGTCACAGTATTGACATAATAAAAATCAAATAAATTTATCATCAAAAAGTAGAATTCAATTTCTAGGTTGTAACCCTGTAATAGATGGTCGAAGGTAACCCCTCTACCCACCTAAGTTATTCTCTAAAATTGTGTAAAGTATTCAACATTTTTTACAAATTCAAATAACAATCAAAATAAATACCTCTAAGTTATGACAGATATTATTATATTTATAACCTGTATTTTTGTAATTCTATATTTTGTTACGATTTGGATAATAAAAAAAATTTGATAATTCTTACCTGTTACGAGACATGACCTTGCCAAATCCTGGGGTGCCTGTGAGCCAATTTCCTTCCCAGTAGCTGTTCTTGCATGGTTTGGTGACTAAGCCCATGGCGATCTGTAGTGCTTTTGTTCGGTTCGGTCTGTGTGTAAACAGATTGAGCCCATTCACCAAGAACTACCAAGAACGTAGTGAGGACTACTTCAGTGTGACGGGGATTATGATCTGCCATTCTGTTTAAAAATTTAAAGGTCTTGCTGTCCAAGCCCGTGCTATAAGTCCTAAGCAGATTGAAATGACTGTCAGAAAATCAAACTCAAGAAGAAGAGGAAGAAGAAGAAGAAAAAAAGCCGTCGGTTTTCGGATTTGAACTCACGACTTTCAAATGAAGAGCTCGTGACGCTGCTGACTGCGCTGTCGCTTCTCAGAAAACGAACCTTGGTATTTTGTAGTACCATATGTACGTCTCCCGAAATCAACATTTAAGAACGATCGAAAGCATCTAGACGGCCCTTATTATTAACAGATAATGATGAAAATGATAAATATAGAATAAAGAGAAGAAAAGCGTTTACAGATCAAGGATTTGGCAGTAAAAATCCTACGAGTTCGTATCGTATTTTTCGCGTGACGTTTATCGCCACACCAAGGTCGAAAAACCAGTTGAGGACCAGTTAAACTAACTGGTACTGGTACCAGTTGACCAGTTAAGGTGAACTTGTTTCAATATGGATTTTGGATCACTGGTTTCAACTGGAATGAATTGGAATCAACTGGGACACTCCCATTAAAACCAGTTGAAAATGCCAGTTGTCAACTGGGACCAGTTAATACCACTTAAATATACCAGTTATCAACTGGTAACAGGACCAGTTGATTCCAGTTGAACTTACTGGTACTTGTACCAGTTGATTCCAGTAAGGTTGAACTGGTTTCAATACCAGTTAATTCCAGTTGAAACCAGTGTTCCAAAATCCATATTGAAACCAGTTTAGCCTTACTGGAATTAACTGGGACCAGTTTATACCAGTTAAATATACAAGTTATCAACTGGTAACAGGACCAGTTGATTCCAGTTGAACTTACGGGTACTGGTACCAGTTGATTCCAGTAAGGTTGAACTGGTTTCAATACCAGTTAATTCCAGTTGAAACCAGTGTTCCAAAATCCATATTGAAACCAGTTCAGCCTTACTGGAATTAACTGGGACCAGTTAATACCAGTTAAATATACCAGTTATCAACTGGTAACAGGACCAGTTGATTCCAGTTGAACTTACTGGTACTGGTACCAGTTGATTCCAGTAAGGGTGAACTGGTTTCAATACCAGTTAATTCCAGTTGAAACCAGTGTTCCAAAATCCATATCGAAACCAGTTCAGCCTTACTGGGATTAATTGGTACCAGTTAATACCAGTTAAATATACCAGGTTTCAACTGGTAATAGGACCAATTGATACCAGTTGAACTTACTGGTACTGGTACCAGTTGATTCCAGTAAGAGTGAACTGGTTTCAATGCCAGTTAATTCCAGTTAAAACCAGTGTTCCAAAATCCATATTGAAACCAGTTCAGCCTTACTGGGATTAACTGGGGCCAGTTAATACCAGTTAAATATACCAGTTATCAACTGGTAAGAGGACCAATTGAACTTACTGGTGCCGGTACCAGTTGATCCCAGTAAGGGTGAACTGGTTTCAATACCAGTTAATTTCCAGTTGATACCAGTGTTCCAAAATCCATATTGAAACCAGTTCAGCATTACTGGGATTAACTGGGACCAGTTAATACCAGTTAAATATACAAGTTATCAATGACCAAAATCCCGAAAACAATGAAAAAATTTAAAAAGATTGCTAAGTATGTCAACACTGCAATTAAAGTTTCATTCCTAAACACATTTCATTAAAAACAATTATTTACATGTTAATATTTGTAATTCTATGCAAGAAAACTGCAGTAAAAATGTGTAATCTCATGTGAAATGTGTTTAACATGTCTTCTCGCTCCAAACAGATACTGTCTTGATTTAAATAAGGAATCTTTGATCTTTGTTGTATTCAATATAAAAACTTCTACAAATCACTCAGAATTCAGACTTTGTAAAGTATACGTTCAACAGATGTTTATTTCATTCATGAATCTCCTCGCCTCTATTCAGGCACTTTGTTCCATTTCATGCAATAATATGAGATCGACACAACATTTCCCCCTCCGCTAGGAAAGAAGCAACTCTTCCTAATATAGTTTCATTCATATCTTTACAAAGATAATAATCTAGAAGAACCATTGAGTATCCAAACTTTTCATACTCTAGATAAGACCATAATCAAATCCCTTTGGTAAGCACAGTACTTACTTTATCGGTTACCGGTATGTACATAAAGGCTTCTGTATTGCACGTACAGGTAACTCTGCCTAAGTCGAATCTCTTGGGACAACAAAAATCTGTTCGTTTTAGCAGAAATTTGACGTACAAGAGGTAAATAACACAGGTTTAGCATGATTTGTTCGAAGAAATTTCTTTGACTTAGGCAATTATTCGACTTAGACATGTTCTACTTAGGCAGAGTTGACTGTATATCATACATATCAAAGAACTTTTAAAAGGATAATTTCATGACGACATATACCGAGTTTAAACCTCACTGCGTATTGTAAGCGTATAGAGACAATATAAGTAATGTAATAGCTTTAACTTTAAAATAATATAAATAACTCAAATAAGATGGTACAAGCTAGTGGAAAACAATTTTTTATAGGACGAAGACTAATCATAACCTGGTATTGTTTGGTATTTTCATAAAGCAGGAAAATCAGACTTTCTTCTGCAATTTTTTTCATCGCATTTTGGTGCTGTAATTTTTGAGATATGACCAGTTTTCTACAAATTAAGAAAAATCTATTTTTCACACAATGTCACATGCCTTTCTGCAAGATTCGCATAATGGCCATGAATTCAGCACTCCAGAACAATAGAAGTGCGTAATTTTGATTTGTTCCTCCTCAGACAAACTTTACCATAACTTCTGTTTTACGAAAGCAAATCATACAAAACAAAAAAGTGCATCAGTAAGGAAAATCCTTTGGCTTTAAATTTGGTACCACATACACGATATTTGCAAAGATTTCACACCTAATTATTTTTTCTACAACTGTACCATTTTTTTTTTCAGACTGTATACACTTGAATATTGAGTTTCTGTAACATGAAATCAATTATACATTATTTTTTTTAAAAACTTATTTACACATGTATACTGAACACAAAAGTTTGTCTTTACATTTCATACACACAAACTTAATCATTTGCCTTCTTTGGCACATAATCTTTCATCCAAGCTAGTTGTCTTTTGTACATGCATCTCTGTTCCCCTCTTTCTTTGGGATACTTGTATCAGTCGACTTAGACTGTACCACTTGTTCATGTTACATTAGAAGTGAACGTTGTAATTTTGGAGGCATTCCAAACTCTTTGATCTTCCAATATTATATATGAGGACGTATAAGGACCTTTTTTTGCCTATAATCCTTTGAGTGGGATATTTGGAATGTCCCTTCTTCATGTGACTCATGACACACATCATATCCCCCACTTAGAATGACGAAGTTTTAGCATTCCTTGCTTTGTCCGATTTTGCTTTCTACTTTTGCTTGCTTGTTGCTTGCTCACTTTCTTGTGAAAATTTTATCGTATTTGCTCACAGAATGTTGATGGGCATAGTCATTTCCTGTCCATGTAGCAGCTCAGCAGATTTTCCTGTCGTGGAATTCGATGTCGCTGTGTAGGCATCAGAAGAGTAGAGCTCTTCTCTCACTGATTGCTGCTTTTGAAGTGTTTGTTTGAGGACTGTTTCTAATGCTCAAACTCTCCATTAGCAGGCAGGTAGTAAAGAGATGATTTGATTTTCTCATGAAAATTCTCATTTGATACAAATTGCACCCCCTTGTCAGACATTATTCTGACACAAAAAAATTGTAGCAAACAATTGTGATAGGAATTTGATGACAGATCTAGATGTAACATTTGACACGGATGCAACTTCGGGCCACTTAAATAGTAGTCAATCACAACCACTGCGATTTCAACAGACTTGTGGTGTAGAACGCGAGCTTTATGCTACTTTATCACTCATAACACGCGTAACACTGATGAATAGCTTCTTCTACCATTTTATCGATGCTTGGCCACCAATATTCCTGACGTAAGTGTTGCTCATGCTACTATACCCCGATGTGTGGGATGGGCTCCATTAATCAATTTTGACTGACACACGTAAGGAATAACCACTCTGTCGCCCCAAAATAGGCATTGATCAATCACAAATAACTCATTGCGAATCATGTAGAATGACTTCGTGTCATCATCTTTACATCCAATTTTAGACCAACCATTGAGAACATTCATGTATGAAATTACATGCTGTAACATTGAATCACTCCGCGTTGCCTGTAAAGCTAAGATTTTGTGACTGAAGCATTTGCGAAAATTGCATTAACACTCTGAATAATGACTTCCTCGTCATTATCCTCGATCCTCCTCAAGTTATGAACATGGTAATCTGTGAAAGTTCGTCTGCAGCATCAGACGCGTTGCCCATTGTGCGATTCACATAGTCTGGCGTCCAGACCCTCTTCACGACAACAAGGTTGTAAGAGACTGATGATCGATAATGTTGTTCCTGATGTTCTGAAACCATTTCTCACAGGCCGGCCAGAGGTACGCAAGAGCCTCTTTCTCACCAACTGAGTAGTTTCACTCAGTACTGCCAAGAGATTGCGATGCAACGCGACCAGAAATGTACTTCCATCTTTCACTTTGTAGTAGAACTGTGACCAGCCCGTATGCTGATGCGTCTGGAGCAACTATTACTGGAAGATCACTATCGAATAGCTGCAGCGATACGTTCTTGATTATCAAACCCTTAATGTCGTAGAACACTTTGTCTGCTTCTGGAGTCCAAACGAAGAGAATACCTTTGCGTGTCAATGCTCGAAGTGGTGCGGTCACAGAAGAGAAGTTTGGCAGAAATTTGGAGTAGTACGAAGCCAAACCCAAAAATGAGCGTAGTGAAGGAACATCTGTAGGCACTGGTGCATTGCGATACGCATGCTCCACATGTAAGCACAACAGTTAAATCTCGACATCATGAGATACATGTCGAGTTAGCTTGTAAATGCTGTAGTCCCCATGTACATTGGCATGTTCTCTTACAGTAACAACTCCAAGCAGGATGTGTGTGTGTGTGTAGGGGGGGGGGTACCTGTCCGCTCTTCAAATGATAGTCTGCGCTGAGAAAGAACAAAAAAAAATCGACAAATGAATTGGATAGTTTTTCATTGTATTGTTTTCTAATTCTACCCATAGATTTCATTCAAAACATTTCAATCATTTGCTCTTTACCTCTCAAATCTACCTGTTTACTTCTGAAAAATAGCACTTCTACATGTAGTTTAGCTCTATTTGAGTAAAATGTGAAAAGCTACCTGTCTATGTGACTAATAAATGCGACATTGCATCTCTTAAACATGCTTTGTAAATCTCATAATTACTTTGTATACGAAATGTCCTTTAGAACTTCAGTCATTAAAAATGTGCAGATTCTTATTAGTAAACGTTATTCTTGCTGTGTAAACAGGGAACTTTAAATGTTAAACATTTGTTGAAGCAATTTTACCAGTTATTAAACTACTTTGTGTTACCGTTAAAAACCAAAGTGTGTCTTGAATGACCCGATGATATGCAGTAAATACTAGGCCTTCAAATAACAATGATTAAAAATATATTTCACTCACTCTTGTCAATTTGTGGCCAAGAAACAATGGCCCATGTAGCTACAGCTGGTGGAGATATTTCTTCCTTTCTACCAGAAGACTATGAAGGTCCTTTTGAGAACATGAGAAGAAAATAGATAAAGGTAAACAAATAAATAAATTAAAAAAAATTATTGAAAGTCAATTGGGCAGTGCTCCTAATGTATGGATAATCTTCTTCTTTTTTTTCTTTTTAATAATTAAAATAGATTAATAGCTTACGATTTCTTTACACCATAAAGAGCTAGTACAAGTCAAAAACTCTTAATATAGAAACATTATATTCCATTAAATAATGACCTTAAGTCTTTCTAGTTGTTCCAATGTATTTATGCCATGAATCACTTTGTATCTGTTGGTTATTATACCCTTTCATGAAAATCACATGAAAAGAAATTTTTATAACAATTTTAAGTTGAATCATAACAGAATCCAATACAATTAAATAGCATTCAAGGGCCCATTACTGATTAATATTTAACAAGTATTGCAAGTATGTGATGAGACATTTATACTAGATTAATTGAAGGCCATGAGACTAGATCCATACTTATCAGCAATGTTGATTTTCAGTTTGTGGTATTTTTATTTTTGCTATTTTTTTTGTTTGTTTTTGTTTTTGTCTTTTTTGCTTGATTTTCATTATTTATATGTATAATGAACAGATTTCAATTTAGGTTATTTCTTTCTTGGATTTTGAAAAAGAGATTTGAATTACAAACCTTCATTCTTCAAGGACATGGACAGACACAATAGGCACTGCTATTGAAGCTCCGCATGCATGAACTCAGCCAGGGGTGGTAGTATGGTTACTCCTATTATGGTGTAGAGCCTCCATCATTTTCTTTCCCTTGTTAACAAATCTGGAAAAAAAAATGTAAGTCAGAATTGAACACTCTTCAATTGAATGATTATCAAATTTACATTAATGCCCACACTGACAATACAATGCAATAAATATGCTAATCATGTAGGCCTAATGTCAATAGGACACTTTGTTTGATTTATCACAGACTAGATAATCATGAAGGAAGACATGACGGCAGGAAACAAAATAGCATTTAATGTTTAATTAATTTGTTATACACTGCATGTCTAATTGAACTCTGTAGGACCTTCATGTCATGATGTAGGCCTAGAGTCTACTAAATAAAAAGTTTGCTACAAGCACCCATAGCATGATGTTAATACTTTAGTATTTAGCTATGTTAATTTCATGTGCAGAATTTATTTACCAAACACAAAATATACAGCCATCTAATATTAGGGAGACCAAAAGAATTTTCTATCTCGTAAATGTAAATATTGTCAATGGATTTGTCATGATCATATAATACGACAAATCAATCAATACGACACAAAAATTGGTTATTTTATACAAAAGATACAAGACTTTGAAGGAGACATTTTAATGTCACACACAAATGAAGGATATGACTAAAGTGCCGTATGGCAGAATCGCATTCAACATCAATTTCACCCTCAAAACCATGACTGTTTTTGTGTGTGAGAGTGTGGTGGAAAAGGAGGAACCCTTTTGCTGTGTGTGCGTCCTCCCTAAATCAAAAAGTCTAGGCCTAGATTCTAGGCTTACGTTAGATTTATTGACAAACTAAGGCCTAATCATGGCAATGCACATCACAGACATGCAAAGTTAAAAAAAAAAAATTTGCATGAGATCATTCGCATCTTGGTTAAAAGCAGTGCGCACACGGCGCATGCTACCGCATGTGCGCGCGTGCAGTAGTAATTTGTACACAAAGAGGCGCGCACGCGCGCACACTTCACATGTTGCATGTAGTATTATAGATATAGTGACTGCCATGAGGTGCAATAGTTGTTTCTAAGTTAAAGCTCGAGGGGGCCTTCCATCCAGCTATGACCCCGAGGCTTGCCGAGGGGTTATAACTGGATGGAAGGCCCCCGAGAGCCTTTAGAAACAACTATGCCCCGAATATTAAGGCAGTCACTATATATTTTATATACCGAAGAAAAACTCACCATTTTTTTTTTTTTTTTTTTTTTTTTTGGCCTAGCACCACCAGCGTAAAACCTCTGCAGAACATTATCCAGCTCTGAATTTGGCAGTTCACGCTAACGTTAGATCTAACTTGTTAGAACTAAAAACATTCACGGAAAATTTCACGGAATTTTTAGTGTTCTTACCATCTGCTGCATGAATTAAATCACGCAATTGATCTTCATCCAAAAGTTCGAATCGCGGAACGCTGTCCTGTGCCATTGTTGCATTAAATTCACGTAAAAAGGTAAACAAATCCAAATTAACCGCCTTGAATGAAAGTTTCGTACCGTCTGAGCTGCGCAATCTAATGTTAGCAATCAATTTATTGCATTGCGAATATACGGTGTCTGCGCTCGCACAAAACACGGATCGTATCAACAATTGACTGCCGTTGAAAAAAATGACTATTAAAAACGACTATTGAACGATGACTATTGAACTCTCAGCCTCCCTGGCCAGGCATGGCTAAAACTATGACCAGACTTTTGACCAACCAGAGGACAGGATTATTCAACATTCTTAGCATGAGTTATATAAAGTTAACTATCTTGCACATAACATTTGCCCGCATGAAAACATAGCACTCGCAGGGATTGATGCGCGACAAAACTGCTGATATTTAGGGTTTTGAGACTCCAAAATGGTAAAAAAATATAAAATTATGCTACTTTTTGTCATTTTGCGTGAGAAATGAGGTGTTCTGCGTGAGATCGTGAGACAGACCCGAAATGCGTGAGTCTCACGCAAAATGCGTGAGACTTGGTAGCTCTGACATCACAATGTCAATATAGTTTCTATTAAGAAATACATGTTCATAAAAGTAACTTATGCGAATTAAGATGGCGGTACGTTGTTGTTAGAACTTTTCATTATTTAGACATTAAAATTGCATTTTTTTCTGCTCAAATTTCCACAGATTGATATTTGTTAACATAATATGGTAGATCTACTCTCTTGAACAAATGTATTAGGGCTAACATGAGAGTAATCTTAATGCCATGGAAATACAAGAAAAACAATCGTTTATCATGTGCATGTCAACACAAATACTACGCAGATTTACGTATACCCAGTTGTTGTATGTCCGGACAGGCTGAATGTCCGGACACTCAATTTTTACCAGCTATTTGAAAGGGTTTAAAATCGATATCTTTGAAGTTTTTCAGCACAAAATGTCAGAAAATATTGTGGAGAAAAAATATTGATGGTGATAAGAAGTATTCAGCATACATTTCTGGCTTAATCCTTAGACGAAAAACCAGGCTTAATTTTTGTTAAGTGTCCGGACATCGCGCCCCCCATCCTACATGGTACTGTGTTAACTCTGATTTCACAATGTTGCACTGCAGAATATATTTTGAACAGTAATTTTGACAATGTAAAATCATATTATATGCAATTTCACAGATAAAAATGCTACAAGAATTAGTTAAATACTACAATTTCTTACCTTACAAGAGGTGACATACTGAACTTGAGTGATTTTTACCAGTGTTTTGCAAAGGCACTGCCACTGTCATATAACCGTCAAATTATGCCGACCACGAAATTCAAACAGCACACACACTGCGCATGCGTGTAGTCTGTATTCAGACCACACGTATGTTCGTCCTCGGATCTTGGTGGGCAAAGTGGGTGGAGCTAGTTGTTATGGGCAACGAAGCGTTCGTTAACTTCTTTTCATGATTTTCTCATGATGTAAAATGAGTCTGACATGCAATATTTTAAAACCCACTGAAATACTAAAAAAAGGCAAAACGGTGAATAAACACCTCTCCTTTGGATATTGATGTATCAAATAAACCAATTCATTAAACAATTAGCAGATTTTTTGTTCAGTTTCATGCATTTTGAAAGCAACATCAAAATGAACATCAAAATATAGAAATTATGTAAGCTTTTATAAAATCTTACTTTTTCAATGTCTGGTATATTTTTAATAGTTTGGAAATGTTATGACAATGAAATTAGAAGTTTCTGAACTGATGTCGTTGTTTGCTTAGATGTTATAGTTTGTTTTACTTGTGGACACGCTGTTGAAATCAGATAAAAATCTTTCCCTTTTTTACTTATTTTCGTAACATGTATGTTTTATCAGCATGTCAGTTGTTTATTTTTCATTTTTATTATAAAATCAATCATGGAGATGAAAATCGGGAGTGTGGAAATTCAGTGTATGTCTATGTTTCGTAGGATCCATGCTGCTGAAAAGAGAATACTGGGTTCATATTTCATGAAAAAGTCGCCGAATTATAAATGAGCGTGTGTTGAGATATTGATATCGCCACGTCTTTCGGCCCAGACATCAGTCCCATTCCGATATTGAATGCCCGACATTTCAAACCAGGAGCAGGCGGACTGAACGAACCCCTTACCGTAGACCGACCAGCTCCCGTGGCTTGCCCGTGGCTGTCTTCAGTAAGGTGATGACATGTTGCCAGCATATTTCCAATGAGTTTCATTCAACATAAACCGGAGCTTTAAACTTTAAAAATTGTTCTTAGCTATCCATATGCGTTGGGCATCTGAGCATCCTTATTATAGGTAAACTGGAATATCTACATGTCTAATAATTAGAAGAAACACTACTAACAAGCAATAAGTCATCATTTTTGTTGATGACATGAATTATGTTTTTAATAAATGTAAAGTCCATCTTTATGCATATGACACGGTCATTTACTATTCACATAAGAATCCCAAGGTGGTGGAAGATGTCTTGAATAAAGAGCTCAAAAGTCTTGAATTATGGATGAACACCAACAACTTAAAGATAAACTATGACAAAACTGTTTGTATGTTAGCAGGATCACAAAACATGCTTAAGAAAGAATCACTTTTGAGTATTAGAATTAAGGAACAGCAATTGTCTCAAGTAAAAAGTTTTAAATATCTCGGTATACATGTGGGTGATAAATTAAAATGGGATGTTCAAATTGACCACATGCGTAAAAAGATCAGTAACATGGTGAGCTATTTGTGTAGACTAAGTAAATATGTCCGAATCGAAGTTAATCTATAATTCAATTATATTACGTCAATTTGATTACGGAGATGTAATTTGGCAATCTGCCAGCAAAAATTGTTTGACACAACTTCAAAAATTCCAAAATAGGGCAGGCAGAATAATACTCAAAATCAACCCATATTCTCATACTTCTATCAGTCAAATTCATTTGTGTCTTGGATGGCAAATGTTACCGAAAGACGTAAAATCCATCTTTTACTATTAACATACAAAATATTAAACAATATGACCCCCGAATATTTGAAAGAAATATTTCATTTTAAACACACGCCATATTCCCTCGTAATCAAAATAGCCTTTCATTACCTAAGCCAAATACTAATTACTGCAAAAGAACTCTCGTATACAGAGCTTCATCCGAGTATAATAATCTACCCTCTGAATTGCGTCAACTACCTGCTTTTACCACTTTTAAGTCTAAACTAAGCACACTATAATTTCCACTTTTGTTGTACCTTTATTATGTTGTGTATGTAATATTAGAATTTTTTTTCTCTTAAGTATTTTTTTAGTTCATCATATTGTTACATTTCATGATGTTATATTGTTTTGTTATGTAAATTTATGTAGTTTAATTAACTGGCCCCGTGGAAGACCAGCAGCAACATTATTAGTTGCACCTGAAATGGGCTACCAGCCGTATTTTTTAATCTAGATATATGTTTATATTTCATATGTAATTGTATATGATTTTATTATACGGAAATAAAACCAAACCAAACCAACCAACCATGGTACGTGTGAAATATTGCGTAATACCGGAATGGGACTGATGTCTGGGCCGGTTAGACTGGGTCGAAAGACGCGGCGCCGTATGCTGGCATTTTTTTAATTTGGCGAATTTTTTCATGAAATATGAACCCAGTTTTCTCTTTTCAGCAGCATTGATCCTACGAAACATAGACATACACTGTATTTCCACACTCCCGATTTTCATCTCCATATTGATTTTATAATAAAAATGAAAAATAAACAACTGACATGCTGATAAAACATACATGTTACGAAAATAAGTAAAAAAGGGAAAGATTTTTACCTGATTTCAACGCGTGTCCACAAGTCAAAAAAACTATAACATCTAAGCAAAACACGACATCAGTTCAGAAAACTTCTAATTTCATTGTCATAACATTTCAAACTATTAAAAATATACCAGATATTGAAAAAGTAAGATTTTATAAAAGCTTACATAATTTCTATATTTTGATGTTCATTTGATGTTGCTTCTTCAAAATGCAATAAAACTGAACAAAAAATCTGCCAATTGTTTGATGAATTGGTTTATTTGATACATTAATATCCAAAGGAGAGGTGTATATTCACCGTTTTGCCGGTTTTTGAGTATTTCAGTGGATTTTAGAATATTGCAGTCAGACTCATTTTACAGCATGAGAAAAACATGAAAAGAAGTTAACGAACGCTTCTTGCCCATAACAACTAGCTCCACCCACTTTGCCCACCAAGCGAACACGCAACGAATAGGCGAGGAACATACGTGGGGCCACCTTGTTAGGAAGCCTTGGTTGCTTCATAGGTCAGTTTGGCTTTCAAGTAAACGTTAACCTACCTTGAACCTGTCAGGTTTGGAAGTTTTATGTATTTATCATGTGAACATTGTCTCCCTGCAGACTCTATTATCATTTTTTCATGGTACAAATTCCCTTAACCCTGGGCCCGTATTCCATAAACTACTTAAGCATGAAATTTAACCATTTTTGCTTATCTTTTGGCCTAAGACAAAATTCCTTAGCCAAAATGCGCAATCTATAAACCCAAAATGGGTAAGATTTTTTTCTTAACTTAAGAGACTTTTGGCTTAGCCGATTTTGACAGTTTAAGCAAAAATTCTTAGATTTTGGCTAAGCCAAAAGTCTTAAATCGAGATGCGCCTTCAAATACGCTCATAAAAATGAGAATTTTATCTTAACTTTAAGCCTACTACGTAATGGCTTAACTTATATGGCTATTATACGGCAAGCTCATTTGAAACCACAAACTAAACATGAAAAACATTAATCAAATTCTTTTGAAATAATCAGATACATTTCAGACATAATTTGCAATGTGAAGCAGCTTATACTTTTAAACAGTTTAATTCTATTCAAGAGATATAAACTAAATAGTAACGACATCCATAAATGGTTACAAATTTATTTCAAAACGGAAAAATGAAACTTTATAAGCGTATTTTATACAGATTGCGTAGGGCATAAAGCCCTTTGTTGCGCGCAACTATTTTTGTCATTTTGCTTCTGCGCGACCTTTGTGACGTCATAACAAGTTAAGACTTTTGCTTATTTTTTTTCTGAACGTAGACAAAGAGCCCATCTGTTTGGAATAGCTAAGGCATTTTTCTTATCTTAGACAAACTTAGAAAAAATACTTAGACTTAAGACAAATGCTTAAGTCGTTTATTGAATACGGGCCCAGTACTATAGATGGTGTTAACTTGCCATTCAGCCCAACCTATTACAGGGTGTTTCCGAAAAAAGGAAACCCAACTTTGATAAACAATAATTTCAAAAATATTCCAATGGTGATTTGAAATTTATATCACTGTAAAGTGCAACTCATTGCCATTCTAATGATACCTCGCTCTCACCTCACCAATGTCACGCATATCACTAAACCCCATTGTTTTGAAAAAGTCTTGTAAAATTGTGCATGGTTCACTTTCATGCACCCTGAGATGGTTTGTGTGAATGTGCCTGGAAAGGAAACCCAACTTTGATCATCAATAACTTCAAGAATATTTCAGTGGTGATTAAGAATTCAATATCACTGGAAAGTACAACTCATTACCATTCTAATGATACCTCTCTCAGCTCACCAATATCATGCATCACTGAACCCCATTGTTTTGAAGATTGTCTCGCAAAATTGTGATAGGTTCTCTTTCATGCTCCTTGAGATGAGTTGCTTCAAAAGATTCTTAACAAATCTAAGTAAAGCATTCCAGTGACTTAAAATAAATGAGTTTGATAAATGGGTTGGAAATTTTTTACTTATTTAGTCCTTTAATCTTACCATCCAGGTAATTTCAACATGTTAGTAGTCACGACACCCAGAGAACCTTCAGTTCCCCATGGATAATGTAAGAAGCATGACAGTGCATCAATCACATTTTGCAAGATATTTTCAGAACAATGGGGTTCAGTGATGCGTGGCATTGGTGAGCTGAAAGAGATATCAATACAATGATAATGAGTTGCACTTTCCAGTGATATAAACGTATAATCACTACTGTCATGTTTTTAAAATGATTGATATGAAAGTTGGATTCCTTTTTAGGCACATTGCAGCAACCCATCTCCAATGAGCGTGAAAGTGAACCACTCACAATTTTGCAAGACATTTTCAAAACAATGAGGTTCAGTGATGCGTGACATTGGTGAGCTAAACGGGGTTATCATTAAAATGGTAATGAGTTGCACTTTCAGTGATATAAATTTTTATAATCACCATGGTAATATTTTTAAATATTGATGATCAAACTTGGGTTTTCCTTTTTTCTCGGGTTACCTGTACAGTGCATCCCAAAAGAACTATACACTTTTGAAATGGCTACCAAATAAAAGAATATATGGTTCTTGGGGAAAAAGTTTAGATATGTATAAAGCTCATATCCTCAACCATCATTATGCAGGCCTCTACAAACAAACAAAAAATCACTTGCCCTGTTGGGCAAGTGGATTTTTTTTGCTTGCCCGAGAGGAAAAACCACTTGCCCAAATTTTCTTTTATGTTCTTTGTTTTAATGACTTTTTATTTTTGTAGGAAATATAGATCCTCTAGGAGGTCTAATCTAATTACGAGTCAATAAAAAACATTTGAAGATAGTATTTATGTTAAACACAAATTCGTATTTTTTCCTCTTTTCTTTTGTCGCCGCGGCGTTGGAGTAGGCCTTCGAGTGCTGCCTGCTCCGCGCCTTTTCTCTGCATTCGAGCTCGCTGGTATTGCTGGAGCAGCCCGCTTGTCTTTTGTCCGTTGTCAGTGTTTTTTACGTTGTCGGTGGTTGAGTGTCTTTCTCTCCCGCTCGTTGACGTTGCGCGAAAAAATCTCCTATCTTTCTTTGAGCCATGATCGTCTTCCTCGCGCTCGAGTCGCCGTCATCAACAAAAACACACGAGACTCGACGACGCACACAGCACAACGGACGTAAACGCGTGCCCCTTGGATCCTAGAACAGCCCTCGCCCTGCACATGCACAAAACAACAGTGATCTCCGCGCCCTGATGGGTTTAATTTTGCAGCAATCTAGCGCCCATCTATCGGCGAAATTAGCGCTAATTGTTTTACGTTTTCAATCAACTATGCAGCCTCCATGCAACGAGTCCGTGACGTAAGAAATTTACTTCTTTTTAGTTGATTAACTAAACAAGAAATCATGGTAATCTTTTGATATTGTTTCTGTTTTTCGCCCGATTTGTGATTATTCGAAATACTGTTGATTTACCACCTCAGTACTGAGATAATGTCCCCTTTTTACATTTTTATTTTGAAAATCACCGCTTGCCCGATCGGGCAAGTGTTATAAAATTTTGCTTGCCGCCTGTGGTTTTCACTGGCCCCGGGCAAGCGGGCAAGCGGATTTGTCGCGCCCTGATTATGACACGCAAACTCCATAAATAACGCATTCTTCAGTGAAGCGATGCCGACTTTTGTGAAGGACACAAAATTAGCATGCGCAGAGAATTCGGTATTCAATCACCTTTGTATGCACGCCATTAGGGATTCAACTAATAATGGAATAAATCGGCCAACAAAGACAAAAATAAACTTCAGTCAAAGCAAAAATCAATGATATGACAAAACGGTGAAAAGTCATTTTTCATAATAATTGATTGTTTTATTTCTGACTTCAGGGAGGCATTTCATCAAAGGACTTGTCAGACATTTTATCCGACAAATTTGCTCTCAGCCAATCAGATGCAAGCATTTATGTAGCTTATAACAGTTTGTTGGATAAAACGTCCGACAAGTCCTTTGATGAAATGCCCCCCCTGGTTTATCTTTTACTCTGTTAGGGATTTATTCCAGACATGCCAAGTTCAAAATTTTTTTTTGTGTGAGATATCCACATCGTGTTTGAAAGCGGTGCGCACGCGGCGCGCGTTACCACATGTGCGCGCGCGCAGTAGTAATTTGTACACAAAAGTGGCGCGCACGCCGCTACACACGTTTCACGTAGTAAGCTATCTTGCATAATACGATCGCGCTGCTTGAAAAAAAACATCGCACTTGCAATTGAAGCATGACAAACTGCCGATAATAATGAGGATATAAGCTTTATATATATATATATATATATAGACCGGTATATATAATATATATATATATATATATATATATAATATAAGGAACATTTCCCCAAGAATCATATATTTTTTATTTGATAGCCATTTGAAAAGTGTATAGTTCTTTTTGGGACGCACATATAGTACGGGGTTAATTAGTCCACTTTCTGTTCCAAAAGTTTTTGCAAAGTAGGCCAAACCCACCTATAGTATGGTCTACTGTATAAGTGGTTATTTTCGCGGTGACTTTATTTTCGCGAATTTCGCGAGTGGTCATCGCGAAAAATTTCCACTCAGTACAAGGCTATTTATAGTAATGAAGTCATCACAAAATCGCGAAATTTTGCTCTCGCGAATTTGCCAACTACATGTAGTCAAAAATCGCGAAAATATCTGTACGCGAAAAATATGGCTTATACAGTATTTTGGCGACCAAGACAAAGTTTGTGGAAGGTTGAAATAGATGTCAAAGTGGTCTATTGTTTCTGGAAGAGAGTCCTTCTGAAAAATGTTTCTGTTTGACAAAAGAAACTGGATCAATGTTCTCTCAATCATTGTGCATCCATGCTATTGTGAAGTGTTTATCTCTCCAAATACTAGAGAATTATGAAAATTTGAAATAGGCCTACATAATTATTATTTTGTCCACACATGCACATCTAGCTCATTCACAGTAACTCCAGTATAAGCGGGTATGTAGGCCTGCATGTACATGTAGTCAGTTCTCGACCCACTTCATGCAAATTTGTTAAACCTGGTGTATAGTTTTGGTAACAAAAAAGGAATTTGCATAAAATCAATTAAATATAGTCTAATGTTGTTCACATTGCACTAAAAGATATGTGTGAGAGATTTTGTGATATTCCTTTACGATTTTCGGTGAATTTCAGTGGAATGTTTGAACCCAAACATAATCCTAACGGTTTTTGAGAACCTTTGCTTGGGTGTCCAGTCCCCCGAACTCCTCGCATGAAGGAGCGTAGCGATCTGTGTGTATCACCCACACAAGTCATCCCCATTGGTTTTCCATGTGAACACCTAGTGCACACTGAGATGAGTCGGATCCCCGACTTATCTTTTTTATACTATATCGTGAATAAAGACACTAAAACAAGATTTCATGTAATATAGCTTTCCTAGTATAGTGTATTCATACATGTAGGCTACATGTTCACCCTGCCAATGAGGCAGATATAATCTACATAGTATTAGTAATACTGACGCAAACATTAGAACCGGTTGTGGATAGTCCTCTCCAGGACAGTGGTCTAACGCATTTTTGAAGAGTACTTCTTCAAGGTTCTTTGAGTGTGAAAAGGCGTAATGGTTTATGAAAGCTCTCTTTTTTCTCTTATATAATATTATATTTCTCTTTTTCTTTTCCTTTTTTGTTTGTTGTTGTTCAAATTATTTTTTTACAATCCATTCTATGCTTAGTATAAGGATGAGGATGCAATAAAAACCAGAAAGCAGTACTACAAATGCAGTTTAACAGAGGAACTATGATATGCCACACACAAGTGAATGCCATGATGGGGAAGGAAAAAAATGCTTTTGTTGAAATGAAATAACATGAATCACCACAAACACTGCCGGTTGCTAAGGGTGCCTGGGATAATGCATTGTTAATGAAGCACAGAAGCACAGAAGCATGAAATGGCTAAAAATTAATGAGCATATTTTTCATTGACTTTGTTATTAGGTTTGAATTATGTGCAATCATTGATCACAGGTAATTAAAACAGTCTACAGGCCCTCTACATTGTATGTACCTATGTAGGCTCTAAATGTACCAAGTAGACCAATATAAGGCTTTATTTAATATATCTGAAACATTATTGTCTAAGCCTACATTACCTGGATTGATGTACATTGTAAAATCATGGGGTCAAATGTACAAGTCTTGTGTTTTAGGATGTTCAAATATAATATCCATTTGTCAAACAAAATGATTTTCATTATTCATCAACACAACATCTAATACTTTCCAATGCAGACAACCTCAATATCATAAATAATTACCAGTACCGCATCACTTCCTATTAACACAATTGACCTTTCAGCAATAATCACCAGTAACCCATAATATTCTGAACTCTTCAAGCTGGCCATTATCACTTTCAATATCAATTGACCTTTGACCAATAATCCCCATTAACCCATTAGTATCGTTCACACGGCAAGCCTTAACTCCAAGTTAACTCAAGTTATCCTCGAGAACATAGTCCTCGAGGAACAACTTGGAGTAACTTGGAGTTAGCCCGTGTAAACGTACTCGGTGTTTATGTTCTCAGGACAAGTCGGGGGTTAAGGCTCGAAATCCAATCGGTGGTGGTCTCCGATCGCGGCGTTGACGTGTGGACACAATTTTAACTTGGAGTTAGTGTTCGCGAGGATAAGAGTGACCTCTTATAACGGTTAAACTTCCGGTTCAGTCAAACACATAGCCAATAGTACGGGGAAATAAATAGCGCACAGCTCATACAACTTGCACTTCCGGTCATTGAGCCTCTCACTTATCCTCGAGGATAAGCAAATCTTGTGAACCCGACTCAGAACAAGCCTCGGGGTTTAAATTCTTAGGGAATACAATCCTCGAGGACTAAAATCCTGATGTCCCGTGTGAACATAGCTATATCCTCTGAAACCTTCAAGTTAGCCATTAGGCAGCTTTCTATCGCGAGACCAAACCGAACGTCAAGCTACTAAGAGTAACTGAATATTTATCCTGCGCATGCGTCAACTCTTGGCCTCACGTGCCTTCAAAATCTGAGGACGGGAGTTGGGGGAGATTTCCTGATTCTGGCGTTGTCGCAAAAACGACAACGTGGTTTAAAGTTTCTTCGATTGAAAACAACGGAAAACATTAGAAAATGATGGAATAGGAAGATGAAAGAAGAATATGAACAAAGAAATACACTAGAAATGATGGAAGAGAAGATGAAAGAAGGATAAAAACAAAGAAATACATAAGAAATGATGGAAGAGAAGACGAAAATTAGAGAAAAACAAGGAAATACATAAGAAATGATGGAAGAAGAAGATAAAATAGGAGAAAAAATAAGAAACATAAGAAATGATGAAAGAGAAGGTAAAAATAGGAGCAAAATAAGGGAATAACAAGAAATGATGAAAGAAAAAGATGAAAGAAAGAATAAAAACAAAGAAATACATAAGAAATGATGGAAGAAAACAGTGAAAGAAGGTGAAAACAAGGGATAAGAAATGTGGAAGAGAGATTAAATTAATGATAAAACAAAGAAATAAGGAAAAAATAAAAATACATAAGATAATAAAAAGAGCAGGAGACAGCACATAAAGATAATTCAAATAATTGTCACCCGATCCCAACATTTTGTCACGTGACTGTCGAAACTACCGTCGTGAAAATACCAAAAGCACTTCTGCGAGGAAACAAACGAGGTCTGCACAACCTCGATACGCTCCAGTTAACTCGTAGTAGCTGACCTTTGATCGGTCTGTTGGTTAGAAAGTTCCGTATTATCACTTTCATATCGTTGACCTTTGAACAATAATCACATTAACCAATCATCTTCTGACACCTTAAAGTTAGCCATTATCACTTTCAATACCATTGACCTTTGACCAAATAATCACAGTAACCATTAATCCCCTGACCACCTTCAAGCTGGCCATATATCATTTTCAATACCATTGACCATTGACCAATGATCACCAGTAACCCATTATCCCCTGACACCTTCAAGCTGGCCATATATCATTTTCAATACAATTGACCATTGACCAATGATCACCAGTAACCTATTATCCCCTGACACCTCAAGCTGGCCATATATCAATTTTCAATACATTGACCATTGACCAATGATCACCAGTAACCTATTATCCCCTGATACCTTTAAGCTGGCCATATATCATTTTCAATACCATTGACCTTTGACCAATAATCACGAGTAACCCATTTCCCCGACACTTCAAGCTGGCCATTATATAATTTTCAATACCAATGGCCTTTGACCAATAAAAACCAGTACCCATTATCCCTGACACCTTCAAGCTGGCCACATATCATTTTCAATACCAATGGCCTTTGACCAATAATCACCAGTAACCATATCCCCCACCCCACACCTTCAAGCTGGCCATATATCCATTTTCAATAACAATGACCTTTGACCAATAATCACCAGTAAACCATTATCCCCTGACATCTTCAAGCTGGCCCTATATAATGTTCAATACCAATGACCTTTGACCAATAAATCCATTACGGCCATGTGTTTTGAACAGTGGCGTATCTAGGGAGGGGCAAGGGGGGCACGTGCCCCGGGCGGAGCTTCAGGGGCGCAAAATTTTGTTTTCAGTAAATGTATGATATCTTTGCTAAATAGAGGCGTATATTCCATGAAATTGGTATTATTTGAAAGCTGAATTCAAGCTCTATCAGACCTGTGAATTTGAGTGTACTCGCACTTGAAATCGCGACATGGCACGCAATAGAATACGAAAAGGTAAGGGTGGTTGTGGGGGGGAGGGGGAAGAGGTACACACAAAATCTATGGGATTAGACACCCTCCTGTGCATTCGAAACATCATAACCATGAATAACTTTATGGATATTTTATTTTTGTGCTGTGAGCTTTTAGGATTTTATAGCTTAGAGTCTCATGCATCTTTTGATACCACAGTATAAAGTTTCAGCCATTTATTAATGCGCAGTTCCGAAAATCGCCGCGCTGCGCGCAGTTAAAATTGCACTTTCCCCATTAACTGTGTGTTGTACATAAAGTAACTCAATACAGTTCCTGCTGTATTTCAAGCGACATTACATAAATGCAGATAACTCAAAAATTACTTGAGATACTGGTCCTAAACTTTGTGATCTATTCATTATAAGATAGCCCACCTACACACACGTTTTAATAAAACTTTGGCCTCACCATGGCCGAGATCTTGAGGAGGGGGTGACCCCCTCCCGGCCAGGTTGACCAAAATATTCGGGCCTTTTACAGTTAAGAATTTTTTATTAAATAGAAGAACCCCTACAACTATATATTTTCTGAAAGGAAATTTGAAGGGCAACTCAAATATGGTGAGTAATTAAGACCTGGATCAAAAGGAGAAAAAAATTGGGGGCAGCAATAAAAAAAAATAGGGCCCAAAAATTTCAATATTTTGATTAAAATATGTTACTACTCACCCTACAATGTAATGGGTGGCATTTGTGAAATCCACAGGAAATTTCCTTTCAGAAATGTATACTTTTGTAGGGTTAGAGTTTAATATTTCAAAAGTTTATGACACTTTGATCCTGATAGGTGCACGATTTAGGTGGTTGAAGCTCCTTGGGTGGTGTAACACAAAAGGGGACGAGTTCAAAACACATGGCCTTACATTAGCCATTTCCTAGCTCACACTGACCATGGAGTCATCAACAAGCTCATGACAGCTGCAGTTTCCCAAAAAAAATTTGGAGGAATTTATGTTTTATTGTGTAAAATAGATATATTTATATTTATATAAAAATGTTAGTGTATGAAATACATGTTATCAAATGCAATATTCACCCAGACCCCAAAGTCATTTGGATGAAGTTGTAATGATTTCTTTAAGCAGCATACCTGGTAGTAAAATAAAATGAAAACAAGTTCTTGTTTTTAGCCTCAATGAATGGTGAACACATGACAAGACAGAGAGAGAGAAAGAGAGAGAAAGAGAGAGATAGATAACAGGCAAAGGCACAAGTTCTTTGACACAAAATATTAGTGTTTAAAAATTAAACAACAGACATGTTTTGCATTCAAATTATCTCTTTTTAGACTCAGGAAATTGCCTTAATTTGACTCCATGTGCTCAGGACTATTCATCACAAGAAAAAGCATGTACCCCATGTTTGTGCAAATGTGAAGATCAAAGTGCAGAGTGGGAGAGTCAAATTCATGACCAGGGCTTTATATGCAAATGAGCATCATTTTCATGCGCACGATTACTTTGTTGACATACAGCGCACCACGTAATTCCCACACGCCTCTCACCTCCTTTCCACAGGTTCCAACTCATGTACTGTGTAATCAACCTTACACCACAAACTGTGATGCCATGATCTATGTTCTTTGCACCCTAAGTAGTCCATGTTATCTTGTTTAGAGCAGCAAGGATGTCAGAATCAATTATGAAGGACTTTTAAAGGCCTTATGTTTCTCAGCAAATGCACTTAAAACCGTTCAACGCGACAATTAATGCCCTGGAAGCATATCACAACTTGAAAATTGGGTGGGATTGCATGTACATATACTACATCTAGGCCTTTCCTTCTTTGTTGAAAGATCTAGCTCAAATGTGTATGGGTATTGGTTGGTAATATCTCATTTACTTAAACTGGTGTATAGTTTTGGTAACAAAAAGGAATTTGGCACAAAACGATCAATGTAGTTACATGTTGTCCACATTGCACTAAAAAGATATGTGTGAGAGATCTTGTGACATTCCTTTCGTTATTTCGATGAATTTTTTTATTGAATTTTTTTGGTTTGAATTTTTATCCTTATATTATGAAATAAAGACACTAAAACGAGATTTCAAGTGCTGGGCAGTTCCAAGCAAACAGGACATGGAGCTGAAATTTCAATGTGCCCGCTGTGCCTTTGAAAATGCAAATTAGGATCTGAAATTACCACAAAAGGCTTCTTTACATACAGCCAATCATTTAAGTTAAAAAAATATGCGATTCAGTATTCTTGCGCTGAATAATCGATCAAACCAAATTTGCACGTATGGGACTATGGGGCTTTAAATGCCTCTAATTCTTATATCTCGTCACTTTTTTGCCAATTTTTTTGGCTAAATGTAAAATTGTCATGGTCTACTCTCCAACAAACTTTGGTATTAATATTTCTTTATAATGCATTTCTCCTCATGAAAAGACCGGGAAAACCACACGTCACTCCGTAACCGTCACTCCGTAACGCGGACAAGGGTTCAAGTTTTAAGCCATAATTAACAAAATATTCAACCCAATTTTTTTATGCAAGGTGCATATTATAACCTAGAATAATATAGAATCCAATCAATAACTCAAATTGTGATAGCCATTTCAATTCACAGAGTTTAAGCAAAATGTTTTCTGCTCAATAATGCATGTCCATTTTGCCGTCACTCGTAACCATGATTATGATATTCCATATCTCATTAATAAAGAGGATCGCTGTAGAAAATTATCATTTTGAAAAGAGGGTACCATCAGCTTTTGTCATGAACCATTTCTTTGTAAATAAAGATTAAAGCTTTGATGATAAACTTGTTGAATGCTGAAATGTTGCTTCTGAATGTCACTCCGTTACCTTGGAACTGCCCTGCTATAATTTGCTTTTTATTATAGTTTCTTAAGATTCATTCTTTCATAATTTATCTTAATGTGAATCAAAATTAAATTTTCTTTCTCCAGAACCATACACCAGCTTTAACAATTACACATGTACATGTAGGCTGGATATTACATCAAGTGCAATCAATATATAAGGAAGTCTTCTGCCATAATTACAGTCTATTATGATTCCACTCCATACACACTCATACAAACTCATGAACACACATGTACATGTACATTGTACATTACGAACAACAGTCTGTAGTCCTACGCCTACAAAATAAACTAAAATAGTTCCTACACTGCTACAGAACTCCCATCGTATTCATTTGCCTGTGAAACAGGACGCTACATGAGGGTCGGCGGGATCAGACTTTGTATGTATTTTGAAAGGATGTGAACCTCCTCGTGTCTCATGTTACAACTTAACCCATTCTTTGAATAACTTAAATTATGTATTGCAGGTTTTAAAGATATAACAAGGTGCACTATTGTACTGGTAATTCCTATAGAAATATTTACTTTTCAGGCAATACATATTAAACCCCATTCACAGTGGTTTTCAAATTTATCTCGTGCTGTCGCGGTGCTGTCGCGGGATGGCCAACACGCTATAAACCCGCTTAAATGCATTCAACAGTGGAAATTTATCCGGGTCAGTGCGGATAAATTTCATGGTACCCTTCACACCTGCAGTGTGTGATTTTTATGACCTCCGTAACAAACCTACCTTGCATTTCTTGATTTTCTACTTCTCAATCTTTCATTATTTTCCTATGTATTTCTTATTTTTTCTGCTTCTTTTCTATCAATTTCTTAATTGTATTTCTTTGTTTTTCTTCTTCTTTCATGTTGGCATTTTTTCATTCTTATGTATTTTCTTTGTTTCTCTCCTTCCATCTTCTTTCTATTATTTATGTATTTCCTTGAGTTCTCCTTCTTCCATCTTCTTTTCTTTCTTTTTCTCCTTCTTCCCTTTCCTTTTCTATTGCGTTTCTTATGTACTTCTTTGTGTTTCTCCTTCTTTCTTTGTCTTTGTATAATTTCTCATGTATTTCCTTTGTCTTTCTCTCTCTCATCTTCTTTTCTTTTATTTCCTTGTACTTCTTTGGTTTTTCTTCTTCCTTCCTTTTCTATCGTTTTTATGTAATTTCTCTTTGTTTCTCCTTCTTCCTTCTATG
>CALNVZ010003426.1:31342829-31354056 GCA_940671915.1 Paracentrotus lividus
AAACGGGATAAATGGTCGAGTCCAAATTGAAAAAGGTGTATAGCAGAAATTGGAAGTGTAGCAGGGTAGCAGTTAATGGAAACACCCGCCTTTATAAGCAACAGTGTACCACTGACTCCAGTTTAAACCCATTGGCTAGCTGGTGTGCGTACCAGTGTGGTCAAAGGGTTTCAACTGGGAATAACTAGTATACTTCCAACATATTCCAGTTTGGGCATTGGGTTTTAACTGGTACCACTGACTCCAGTATAAACCCATTGGCTAACTGGTATACGTACCAGTTTTGTTCAAAGGTTTCAACTGGGAATAAACTGGTATATTTCCAACAACTTCCACTTTGGGCAATAGGATTTAACTGGTACCACTGACGTCCAGTATAAATCCATTGGCTGCTGGTATGCTTTCCGTTTGGTCAAAGGGTTTCAACTGGGAATAACTGGTATACTTCCAACAATTCCAGTTTGGGCATTGGGTTTTAAGCTCCGGTACCACTGACTCCAGTATAAACCCATTGGCTAGCTGGTATGCGTACCAGTTTGTTCAAAGGTCTCAACTGGAAATAACTGGTATATTTCAAACATATTCCAGTTTGGACATTGGGTTTTAACTGGTACCACTGACTGCAGTATGAATGGGAGATAACTGGAATATACTGCCAGGTGACTTTACTTGTTTTAACTGGTATCAAATGGTCCAGTTCATTATGTGGGTATGAATGGGAAATAACTGGTATAAACTACCAGTTGACTTTACTTGTTTTAACTGGTATCAAATGGTCCAGTTCAGTATGTGGGTATGAATGGGAAATAACTGGTATAAAACTACCAGTTGACTTTACTTGTTTTAACTAGTATCAAATGGTCCAGTTCATCATGTGGGTATGAATGGGAAATAACTGGTATAAACGACCAGTTGACTTTACTTGTTTTAAGTGGTATCAAATGGTCCAGTTCATTATGTGGGTATGAATGGGTAATAACTGGTATAAACTACCTGTTGACTTTGCTTGTTTTAACTGGTATCAAATGGTCCAGTTCATTATGTGGGTATGAATGGGAAATAACTGGTATAAACTACCAGTTGACTTTACTTGTTTTAACTGGTATCAAATGGTCCAGTTCATTATGTGGGTATGAATGGGAAATAACTGGTATAAACTACCAGTTGACTTAACTTGTTTAAACTGGTATCAAATGGTTCAGTTAAGTATGTGGGTATGAATGGGAAATAACTGGTATATACCACCAGTTGACTTTACTTGTTTAAACTGGTATCAAATGGTCCAGTTCAGTATGTGGGTATGAATGGGAAATAACTGGTATATACCACCAGTTGACTTTACTTGTTTTAACTGGTATCAAATGGTCCAATTCAGTATGTGGGTATGAATGGGAAATAACTGGTATAAACCCGTTCAATTAATGGGTTTTAATTGGGATCAACTGGAGTATTTCCAACATGTACCAGTTTAACCAATGGGTGTTAACTGGTACAATTTTATTTCAGCTAAAACCCATAGGCCAACTGGCATTTCCACCAGTTTGACCAATAGGTTTTAACTGGTACCAATTAATTCCAGTTGACACCAGTTAAAAATCCTATGGGTTTTAACTGTTTTTTTTTTCGACCTGGGTGCACAGAGTACACGCACACAAAATTACATTCCTTCTTATGCAAATACATTTATCAGGAAAGGTGGCGATATATATATTCATGAGCAAAATAGCCAATCACAGAAACGGGATAAATGGTCGAGTCCAAATTGAAAAAGGTGTATAGCAGAAATTGGAAGTGTAGCAGGGTAGCAGTTAATGGAAACACCCTAGATGAAGCCCGTTCTGCAGTAATTTCATTAACATGGTAGAAATCGTTCGGTGTGATAGTAGTATAAGAAAGCAGATCAGGTATTTAATTGCCACCCATTCAATGTTACAATTAGAGATATCTCACAACTTTTTTTTAAAAATATGAAAAACTGCCATTGGTCTGAAAAGAATGTGTATATTTGACTGAATTATTTCTGGATTAAGATGAAACAACGTTCGTATACAGTCCTCAATACGTCCATCACGTCTTTGCCTCGTGTGCCATTCGTATAATCAGATAAAAATGACCGTTTCCACGAAGCAGAGCCCGTCCGAAACAATCGAAAGGTAGTCCCCAGTTAGTTGCAACCCGTTCTCATTCCAACTTTTTGTCCCGACCTAACTAGTTCTGGGTCAATCCGTCAAAATCCGTTCTTACTCGTTCTTACCGTGACCATAAACGTCGACGAGAAAGTTCTTCTCGTTCTTGCTGCGTCACTATCAAGGCTAGCTAGAACGCGCTGAAAGTAAATGCGCGTCTGTTCCAGCGTTGCCAGCCGTACGATGATTATCGTATTTGCACGATAATTTGACCCTATGTACGATGTACGATCAATAATTGCAAAAAGGGCAAATGTACGATAATTTGATATATTTCACCAGATATACCATTAATCTATAGGCAAAATCTGTGAAAACTGGCCTATAAACCACAAATTCCTTTTAGTTTGGGGGCCTTCGCCCCCAGACCCCCGCCCATGAAATTATGGAAAAGACCATCGTGATCCGCAAATGTTAAAACGTGTATTTCGATTCAAGGTTCTGGGGCTCTTCTGGCAATTGCCCGACTTGTAGGTCAATCTCATCACCCAAATACGGGTGGATTTTCTGCAAATTGCTATGGAAACTTGCATGTACGATAATTTTTGCCAAAAAAACGATAATTTTGAGGCTTTGATACAATAATCTGACTTCTTGGACCTGGCAACACTGATATTGATATATTCATGACTTTTCTTGCAAGGAAAAAAAAAAAAAAAAAAAAAAGCTTTGTTTTCACTCTGCCAAAAATACAGAAAATTGCTGGAATTGATACCTGCACAAGTCGGAAGTGGAGGGGACAACTCTCCATCTGACCCACAGGTTATCGCCGTGCTATCACTTATTACATAGCCTCCTGCACACGTATACATACAGTTGTCACCACCGAAAGTTACGGTCAATCCAGCTTCACATGCCCCTCCCGATATTCATTCACCCAAAGACAATTATCTCCGGATATTCATCCCGAGACAATTACCCCGATTGGGATTACTCCCCGAGAACAATTACAATAGAGGTCAATTACTCATAGAACCTTTGTAAATCATCACAGTGAGGTAACTCTATAAAAAGCAGTGCACACTTGTATCAGTATGTGACTATTGTGTGGTAAACTACATTGCAAAAACCAGACTATGTGGACACATTGCAATTTCTGTGGTTTTGTTTGCCTGGTTATGAGTGCGTAGTACAAAACCTTATCAAGTAATATGTATGTTATGTACACAGCTCTTTTTCTTTATGATTCTTGTTGAAAAAGTGTCTCAAAGAGTCATGCACAATTTTACTGCAAATTTTCCTCACTGATAGGCCTTAGTCATCTTTGGACACTTAAAACTTTTCAGATCAATACATTTACTATGACGTTAAGAGATGGAAACAAATGGATATTACTACATGGGTAAACTCGCAATTCTGAATAGACGCTAAAATTAGCTTCATTTTAAAATGTTCATCTTACCATCAGCACATGTTGTGCCCGTATATCCAGTGCTGGTACAGTCACAGGCGTCCCCGGCTCCATTACAAACTCCTCCATTCAAGCATGTCACTGACCCACACACCACTGTAAATATTGTAAGAATTTTTTTTTTTTTCAACAAAAAATTAAAATTTTCCCTATACATCAAAGCAAATCTATAAAGAGATGTCTAATTGAGAGTCTCTGATTTTGACTAGGGCCATGCGTTTTGAACTGGCACCCTTTTGTGTTACACCACCTAAATCTAAAAATCATGCACCTGTCAGGATCAAAGTGTCATAACTTTTGAAGTATTAACTGAATAGACGCTGAATTAGCTTCATTTTAAAATGTTCATCTTACCATCAGCACATGTTGTGCCTGAATATCCAGTGCTGGTACAATCACAGGCGTCCCCGGCTCCATTACAAACTCCTCCATTCAAGCATGTCACTGACCCACAAACCACTGTAAATATTGTAAGAATTTTTTTTTCAACAAAAAATTTAAATTTTTCCTATACATCAAAGCAAATGTATAAAGAGATGTCTAATTGAGAGTCTCTGATTTTGACTAGGGCCATGCGTTTTGAACTGGCACCCTTTTGTGTTACACCACCTAAATCTAAAAATCATGCACCTGTCAGGATCAAAGTGTCATAACTTTTGAAGTATTAACTGAATAGACGCTGAATTAGCTTCATTTTAAAATGGTCATCTTACCGTCAGCACATGTTGTGCCCGTATATCCAGTGCTGGTACAATCACAGGCGTCCCCGGCTCCATTACAAACTCCTCCATTCAAGCATGTCACTGACCCACACACCACTGTAAATATTGTAAGAATTTTTTTTTCAACAAAAAATTAAAATTTTTCCTATACATCAAAGCAAATCTATAAAGAGATGTCTAATTGAGAGTCTGTGATTTTGACTAGGGCCATGCGTTTTGAACTGGCACCCTTTTGTGTTACACCACCTAAATCTAAAAATCATGCACCTGTCAGGATCAAAGTGTCATAACTTTTGAAGTATTAACTGAATAGACGCTGAATTAGCTTCATTTTAAAATGTTCATCTTACCATCAGCACATGTTGTGCCTGAATATCCAGTGCTGGTACAATCACAGGCGTCCCCGGCTCCATTACAAACTCCTCCATTCAAGCATGTCACTGACCCACACACCACTGTAAATATTGTAAGAATTTTTTTTTCAACAAAAAAATTGAAATTTTTCCTATACATCAAAGCAAATCTATAAAGAGATGTCTAATTGAGAGTCTCTGATTTTGACTAGGGCCGTGTGTTTTGAACTGGCACCCTTTTGTGTTACACCACCTAAATTAGTAAAATTAGCACTAATTTTATTATTTACTTCAATAATCACATGACCCTCTCTTACCTTGCTTTTGTTCCCCGAGAACAATGCTAAGACCGAACCACAATAGACTACCAAACATTTTTCCTACTTCACTGCCCTCCCATAATACCCTGCCTCACGCCTGCCTGAACACGACGTGGCGTTAGCCCGCCAAGGCAATTATCTTCATTCTGAACCAACCAAATCAACACTCGTCAAAGAGACAAGGTTGGGGGCCGGAGGGAGGGGCGTAAGAGAGGGTCATGTGATTATCTCATAAATAATAAAATTAGTGCTAATTTTACTAATTTACTTCAATAATCACATGACCCTCTCTTACCTTGCTTAGTCCAAACAGACCACCACTGACACCCAAGGGTGGACAAAAAGAGAGGCAGGGGAGGGCTAAGAGGCCTTTGATAGTCTCGCGGTGGCCGCCGACAACGCCGAGACACCAAAACGCTCCTCACCCATGCAAACGTCACGTAGGTAAAATGAAATGAAGGAATTACTAGAGCGTCAGTACGCTGCCTTCAAAACATCCTCAGTGGGAACGCCTGCAAAGAGCACCCAAGAAGCGCTGATACCTCTGGTATCGTGAGCTTTGGGGGCCCTTCCTGACATCAAGGCGTCAGGACCCACCGCTTTAATTCCCTCCACGATCCATCTGCAGATGGAGTCGGGGGAAGCAGCAGAAAAGGAATCTCGAGTGATAATGAAGAGTTTATCACTCTTACGACGAGATTCGGATCTGGAGAGGTACCATTTAAGGGCCCTATTACGGACACCACACCTTATCCTCCGGGACTGAAGAGAAGGAGGAGAGCTTGTAGAGAAAGATCTCCACCGGTCCCGCAGAGGCAGTCTGGTTCTTTGCAATAAAACGAGGTTCAGGGCGAAGACGCACTCCCCGAGGTTCGAACCTAAAGTGGCCCTCAGCTGCATTAAGGGCCTGAAGCGAACTTCGTCTGTGGCCTAAGAAGACAGACTTAACTGTCAAGTGGTGAAACAAAGCTTCCGACAGCGGCTCTAAAGGAGGGTTAGCTAACGCCTCCAAAACCTTGGGCAAACTCCAAGAAGGAGCTAGGGGAGTAGACTGAGGTCTTCGCAGAAAGAACAACCTAAGCAAGCGGCTTAACTCGGGAGAGTTGGAAACGTTAGAGCCGTCAGAAAAACCATCGTGAATTGCCGCAATGGCAGGACGATAGGCTCGTAAGGTCGAAAGAGAACGGCCCTAGTCAAAAGGTGGATTAAAAATCCGCTAAGACCGGGCAGGGGGTCCCTCTGGGGGAGCAACCCTTCTCTTCGCACCACTCAGAAAAGGCAGCTAGACGGGAGTTATACACCCTTAGCGAAAACTCCCTCCGGCTCCCGGCCATGAGAGCCGAGGCCCTCTCCGAGAAGCCAAACGAGATTGCCTACGACCTGACAACGGCCACGCAGTCAATCGGAGTTTGGTGTAGGACATAAAGCTACAATTGCAAAAAAAACCAGAACCACTAAATGTGGACACATGCAAATTTTCTCGTGGAATTATTTGATTTATAATCTTTTTGGGTTTGGCCTGGTTATGTTGCCGTAGTACAAAACCTTATCAAGTATAGTATGTATAGTACACAGCTCTTTTCTTATATGATTCTTGTTGAAAGGTTTCATCAAGAGTCATGCACAATTTTACTGCAAATTTCCTCACTGATAGGCCTTAGTCACTCTTTGGACATTAAAACTTTTCAGATCAATACATTTACTATGACGTTAAGAGATGGAAACAAATGGATATACTACATGGGTAAACTCGCAATTCTGATAGACGCTAAAAATCTTTCATTTATAAATGTTCATCAGTTACCATCAGCAATGTTGTGCCGTATATCAGTGTGGTACAGTCACAGGGCGTCCCCGGCTCCATTACAAACTCCTCCATCAGCATGTCACTGCCCACACAACTGTAAATTTGAAGAATTTTTTTTTTTTTCAACAAAAATTAAAATTTCTATAATCAAGCAAATCTATAAGAGTGTCTAATTGAGAGTCTCTGATTTTGACTAGGGACTGCGTTTTGAACTGGCACCTTTGTGTTCACCCACCTAATCTAAAAATCATGCACCTGTCAGGATCAAGTGTCATCATTTTGAGTATTAACTGAATAGACGCTGAATTAGCTTCATTTTAAAATGTTCATCTTACATCAGCACATGTTGTGCCTGATATCAGTGCTGGTACAATCACAGCGTCCCGGCTCCATTACAAATCTCATCTAGAGATACTGACCACAAACACTGTAATATTGTAAGAATTTTTTTTCAAAAAAATTAAATTTTCCTATACATCAAGCAAAGTTAAAGAGATGTCTATTGAGAGTCTCTGATTTGACTAGGGCCATGCGTTTTGAACTGGCACTTTTTGTGTTACACCACAAATCTAAAATCATGCACCTGTCAGGATCAAAGTGTCATAACTTTTGAAGTATTAACTGAATAGACGCTGATTAGCTTCATTTTAAAATGGTCATCTTACCGTCAGCACATGTTGTGCCGTTATCCAGTGCTGGTACAATCACAGGCGTCCCGGCTCCATTACAAATCTCCATTCAAGCATGTCACTGAAACACACCACTGTAATATTGTAAGATTTTTTTTTCAACAAATAATTAAAATTTTTCTATACTCAAAGCAATCTATAAAGAGATGTCTATTGAGAGTCTCTGATTTTGACTGGCCATGCGTTTTGAACTGTGCACCTTTTGGTGTTACACCACTAATCTAAAATTGCACTGTCAGGATCAAGTGTCATAATTTGAAGTATTAACTGAATAGACGCTGAATTAGCTTCATTTTAAAATGTTCATCTTACCAGTCAGACATTTGTGCTCCGTATATCCAGTGCTGGCATCACATGAGCGTCCCGGCTCCATTACAAAATCTCCATTCAAGCATGTCACTGACCACAACACTGTAAATGTAGAATTTTTTTTCAACAAAATTAAAATTTTCCTATACATCAAAGCAATCTATAAGAGATGTCTAATGAGGTCTGTGTTGATGATGGCCATGCGTTTGTGAACTGGCACCTTTGTGTTACACCTAATCTAAATCATGACTGTCAGGATAAAGTGTATAACTTTTGAGTATTACTGAATAGACGCTGAATAGCTTATCTTTTAAAATGTTCATCTTACCATCAAGCACATGTTGTGCTGGAAATCCAGTGCTGACTATCAGGCGTCCCGGTCATACAACTCCTCCATTCAAGATGTCACTGGACCCAACACACACTGTATATATTGTAAGAATTTTTTATATCAAAAAAATTGAATTTTCTATACATCAAAGCAAATCTATAAAGAGTGTCTAATTGAGAGTCTCTGATTTTGATAGGGCGTGTGTTTGAACTGGCACTTTTGTGTTACACCACTAAATTAGTAAATAGCACTAATATTATTTATTTATAATCACACATGACTCTCTTACTTGCTTTTGTTCCCGAGAACAATGCTAGACCGAACCACATAGACACAACATTTTTCCTACTTCACTGCCCTCCCATAATACCCTGCTCACGCCTGCCTGAACGACGTGGCGTTAGCCGCCAAGGCATTATTTCATTCTGACCAACCAAATCAACATCGTCAAGAGACAGGTTGGGGGCCGGAGGGAGGGGCGTAGAGAGGTCATGTGATTATCTCATAAATAATAAAATTAGTGCTAATTTTACTAATTACTTCAATATCAATGACCCTCTCTTACTTGCTTAGTCCAAACAGACACACTGAACACCAAGGGTGACAAAGAGAGGCGAGGGAGGGCTAAGAGCCTTTGTAGTCTCGCGGTGGCCGCCGACACGCCGAGACACCAAAAGCTCTCACCCATGCAACACTACGTAGGTAAAATGAAATGAAGGAATTACTAGAGCGTCAGTACGCTGCCTTCAAACATCCTCAGTGGGAACGCCTGCAAAGAGCACCCAGAAGCGCTGATACCTCTGGTATCGTGAGCTTTGGGGGGCTTCCTGACATCAAGCGTCAGGACCACCGCTTAATTCCCTCACCTCCGATCTCACTGCAGATGGAGTCGGGGGAAGCAGCAGAAAAGGAATCTCGAGTGATAATGAAGAGTTTATCACTCTTACGACGAGATTCGGATCTGGAGAGGTACCATTTAAGGGCCCTATTACGGACACCACACTTATCTCCGGGACTGAAGAGAAGGAGGAGAGCTTGTAGAGAAAGATCTCACCGGGTCGCAGAGGCAGTCTGGTTTTTGCAATAAAACGAGGTTCAGGGCGAAGACGCACTCCCCGAGGTTCGAACCTAAAGTGGCCTCAGCTGCATTAAGGGCCTGAAGCGAACTTCGTTCTGTGGCCTAAGAAGAAGATTAGTCTGTGAAAAAAGCTTCCGACAGCGGCTTAAGGAGGGTTAGCTAACGCCTCCAAAACCTTGGGCAAACTCCAAGAGAGCTAGGGGAGTAGACTGAGTCTTCGCAGAAGAAAACCTAGCAAGCGGCTTAACTCGGGAGAGTTGGAACGTTAGAGCGTCAGAAACCATCGTGAATTGCCGCAATGGCAGGACGATAGGCTCGTAAGGTCGAAAGAGAACGGCCTGTCAAAAGGTGGATTAAAAATCCGCTAAGACCGGGCAGGGGTCCTCTGGGGGAGCAACCCTTCTCTTCGCACACTCAGAAAAGGCAGCTAGACGGGAGTTATACACCCTTAGCGAAAACTCCTCGGCTCCCGGCCATGAGCCGAGGCCTCTCCGAGAAGCCAAACGAGATTGCCTACGACCTGACAACGGCACGCATCAGCGAAGCCGAGTCGGATGCTCTGAAGAGGCCGGAAATCGGCTGGCTCACAACGTCCGCACCGAGGGAGGGGTCACGGACGGCCGACCAAGCTCGCGAAGGCGGGAAACATGGTCTGCCCGGTCAGTGCGGGGCTATAGCATCATCCAAGCCCCGTCCTCACATAGCTTGGCTACGCACTAGGGGATCAGCAGAAAAGGATGGAATGCATAATTTCAACCCGTTCGGCGGCTGAACGAGAGCACGACTGAACGTACGCTCTCGGTCCCAACTCCTCATCAGCCGCTCGAGAGGGTCTGACGGAGAGACCAATCCGGGGAGAGATTTGTCGGGGACAGAAGTCTCTATACATTCTCCCGGCCCGGTAGGTACGAGGCAGACGGGAGGATACTTTTCTCCTGCACCATCTCCACAGCTGTGCGTCAAGCGGTTAAGCTCCGGAGTGTGTGTCTCCTTGACAATTGATGTAAGCCGCCACGCTCACAATTGTCCGTCAAAAGGAGAACTAGCGGCATAACAGTCGATCCTGGAAAAAAACCAGGGATGACTGAACCTCACATTCTAACATTGATGTGGGGAGGGAAGATCAGTTGAGACCAGTCCCCGTCGTCCACTGACCTTCGCAATAGGCCATATCAATTCTCTCTATGTAAAATGTAAAGTAACGTATACCAATGTGCGGCATTATATCGTAATTAAACAAGGGCGTCCATTATCTAAGAGGCCGACGCAACGAAGCGACGTTGAGAAATACGACTGGCAAGCGTAGAAATCTATACAGTGGCTGCAAATAATAATTAGCTCAAAAACTCGCTTAGAGAGACTTCCTGCAGCTGGATGGTATTATCCGTTCGGTTCAGCAATCTACCTCGTACATGGAGATGAAGAAATTAATGAACTTTTATCATGTTGTTAGTTAATAGATTCTCACGACCAGATGGGGAATACACATTTGGAAAGCTTATAACATTATTGTGATGAGAGTTGTAATCAGAATATTTATTTCACATAGATTGATGTTCCAAACGATTATTTGATATAACTAGTGATCTTGTCACTATCTTGCGAAGACGCCGTCCACATGCGATATGCATGTGATATGCGGAAATATCGACCCATCGAGTAAAGATTCTATTGTGATAATGTTCAAAGTGACAGGATTTTTCTTAACCAATCGAAATGATTTTACATCTCTGAAAGGTGAGAATTCAAGTTATAAAGAGATGATCATTAGCTGTAATAATTATGCGTTATCAGGAAGATAATTATGTGGCGTATGAGCTATTTTGAGAGCAAAATTGGCCATATTGTACAGGAATTTGATCTGATTAGGATTTCGAATTGACAAGTGACAGGACTTTTTTTCCTTTGCAGTAAGTTATTCCTATTTTTGAAAAAAAAAAGACTCTTAGCGTACTTATTCAAGTTGATCATTTCTTGAAAAGGTAGTTGCTCGCATAATCAAGAAACAAAGTGAAAAAACT
>CALNVZ010003426.1:31420711-31442925 GCA_940671915.1 Paracentrotus lividus
AAAATAAATAAACATATAATGTACATATTCATGTTCTGTTTATCTGGATAGTTTAATGTCAAGAGATATCTGCAAACATTGACTCAGATTGTCCAATACTTCAAAACACTTTACCAAGTTAAATACAATGTGACACATTAAGATTGGTCTTTCTTAAGCGATACGCAATATTGCTAAAGATTTAATCATGGCTTTCATGACATGTCTTGGTAGAGTAATCCTCCTAGCATATGTTGGTACCCTTTTCATTTGGATCTTTGCACGCATGACTTAATAACAATCTTCAGTAGACGTTAAAATCTCATCTGCGCCAAGAGCCTGGGTGAAGAATAAACAAATTGATTTATTACTTATGTGCATGCATGTACAAAGACACACCCACAAGTACCCTCATTTACACATACACAAACCACATACACACCAACACCCTCACCAAACACACCCACACACAAACACACACACACACACATACCCTGTCTCCTCCACAACAGCATACATACACACCCACAACCTCAACAAACACACCCACACACTCCCTCACACACACAAACAATTGTAAGGGAATTACCAGGTCCCAAATATTCACTTATGGACAGACATCAAATGGAAAAGAATCAATTGTGAATTATTTACTGTGAGAGTGGGTGCGTGTGTGATGATGTGCATGTGTGTGAAGGAGGATAGGTGTGTATGGATGTGTGTAGGTGTTGTCACAATATGTGTGTGTGTGTATGTGTGTACACATATTCTGTCACCATTTGTTTTTAATCTTCATACTTCTATTTTGAGCAGGTGAGATTTTACCGTCTTCTGAAGATTGTCTGTTGCTCAGTAGTGCATGCAAAGATCCAAATGAAAAAGGTCACAACAAATGCTGGGAGGATGACTTTACCAAGACATGGCATGATACCCATGATTAATTGTTCAGGCTTCAAACAATACAACTTCAAAATGATGGGACTTTTTATTACTCACTCCATAGTAATTAGCTCTTTTAATTTTGCTAGTTTCGAAGCATAGGAACATTTGCTTTTAAATGAGACCAAACTCTACTAGGATATAGTTTCCAACCATTTTACTAATATTCAATATTTTTAATTATATTCAATTAGATATTGATGAATGCTCTGGAAATGTATCTGTCTGTGATTCTACGAATGGAATGTGCAATAACTCTATTGGCTCCTACATCTGCTCATGTAACGATGGATATGAACTGGCTAACGATAGTTCTACATGTAATGGTAAGAGAGCAATCTGTAAAATGAGCCAACATTCATTTCGTTATAGGGGTTGAATGGGTGGCAATAGATTTTTGAATACCGTAAGATTTACATCAATTACCTAATTCAGACTCAAAGTTAGGAATTTTGTAAGTGTATTAAATTATTGAACTTTGAGCAGATAAAAGTGTCATGGGACTATCAATCCTACAAATGGGACCTAGATATACAAATGTATTAGTCACTGTATGATGGGTTCACTGCATATGCACGGATAGCAAGGTTTAATTCGTTGAAAACACCTGTTTTCTGAAGCTTCTGATGTCAAAGTGTTTAATATACACAAGCCAGAAGTGATGAAAATTAATAAAATACATACCACGGTATTCTTGTATAAAATGGGTAAAGCTGTAAAAACTGAAGGAGACGATACAAATAAGAAAATATGTTTAAAACGCAAATTATTCATGATTATTCAAATTGTTTACAAACAATTTCTTGTTGGAAGTTAACTTCTGATTATATTTATGAAAAATAAGTAAGCTTTCCTAAAAGGCTTGATTCATACTTTCTCATAAATATCAATTTGCTTTTCATATTTCCGAGTTTGCTCACTGAGAAAAAATATTTTGAGGGGTGTTTTTATTTATTAACGCACTGGAGGTGGTAATTATAGAAATACTTGATCCCCACGTTGTTCATTGAACCGGTAGAGTGACTCTCTAGTAAGCATTTTAATTTGGCTCCTCGAGAGTGAAAAGACGATTCGACAAAAATTATCAACCTCAACAAAAATTATCAACCTCTTATGTCTATATATATGTCTTATATATATATATATGTATATATATATATTTATCTGTCAAAATGTCCGTGCACTCAAAGTGATCATTGGTTTTGTGGTTAACAAACACACATGACCTAGTTGTAAGATGATGAATTTTAAAATACCTAGAGTAAGACATTGGACACACACAGAAACATTATATGTCACAAAGGTTCATCTAACATTGCTGAAGAAAAAAAAACATAGCACGTCAAAAAACCCAGTTTGAATTTGGTGATGTTCGTTATTCCGAAGGTCGAAATACTCCGAAGGTTCGTTAATCCGAAAAAAAATAAGGTTTGTTATTCCGAAGGTTGGTTAATCCGAAAATAGAATAAGGTTCGTTAATCCGAAAACGAAATAAGGTTTGTTAGTTCGAAAGTGTAAAAAGGTTCGTTAGTCCGAAAATGAAATGAACTTATTTTAGTAACAAAGAGGGTGTTGTAATTTAAAATAATAGGATATTATGCTATAATATCTAAGTGGAAAATGATATATGCGGCAAAGCATGTATTGCATCAAGAATTGGTGTGGATCAAGCTTGATTTTGATCTTATCTGAGCAATTGCTGCCTGAGCGAATGGATTAAGAATGTAGGGACTCATGTGCGGTTAGGCCTGGAATAACTCCAGATGAGGGGGATTTTTTTTTTTTTTTTTGGGGGAGAGGGGTGTCATTAAGGCGCCTTCTCCATCAAATGGCGTCGCACAGTGGCCATAATCACCTCAAACTGCCCCAAACTTATTTTCTTTGAAGACCACATAATAAATTCATTTTTTGGGGTCGGTCTGGGTTTTCAGACTCGTAGAATTCGATAAGAACATTTTTAAAATTCATAGTTGGTGTGACGTCTCTAATACTGTTTTCTGATTCGGATCAAGGAAAAATATTAATGGATTAAGCCATGAAAATTTTCATTTGCGTATTGAGTGTGACGTAATAGTGGTTTTCGAGACAAAAAGAAACACAATGTGAGTTATTTTTAAATTTCTCTGACGTCATTTTAACATTACCGTTTTCTGATGATTGATTAGGCATATTTCTCCGCAAACGTTCTTTTACTGGATAACTTTTTATAAATAGAGATGAAAGGGCTTCTTATAGACCACTGGGTACACAATTGGGCATTATTTTAAAATGATTTGACGTCATTGACACTACCTTTTTTCTTCATTGATGAGGCATGATACATTATTACTTGACAGGTTATTTTAATTCAGTTATAGTTAATATAAGGACCAAACTACACCGTTTCGTTAGTTTCATTGAAGTGTCATGAAAAGTTTGTTGTTTTATTGGACCAGCACGGCTATTAACACATACCTAGGGAATAGAGAATTGTAAGTACAATAGGTTTTTTCCTACTTGATAATAAGATGGAAATTAGTAGTAATTAAAGCGTATATTTGCAATACCATTCTCCAAATTAAGCTAGCCTGGTGATATCATATAGAAAGGTTAAACAGATAGAAAGGAATACGCGCTTGATTGCAAATTTTGCGGATTAAAAAGAGGCAAACATACTGGTGAAAAATCAGCTCTAACTCAAAAAGTGGCAAAAGTGGCAGCCCAATTTGGTTCACAGCTAGTTAGAGTAGAAACTATAATAAAGGGCTAAGGGATATTTTAGCGCAGCAATAGGCAGCAATAGTGACCATTTAGGCTATGAATGAAAAGTTCGTGAATTTTCCATATCCCCCCCCCTTTCTTCAAAAATAACCTCAGAATTTAATGAGGGTTTGCCTTAAACTCTACAATCACTTAAAGTATCATTAGACAGGTGAGTGCAATTGACAGATAAATCACAGAATGTCGTTCAGTAAAATATTATCAAAATTTGTGTAAACATATTATACCCTTAAATTGAATTGGATCCTTTGAAGCGAATGACCCACTCAAAATTTTTTAAAGACATATTGCACCTACATGATCTAGAGTTTGAAAATCTTCTTGCTTGAAACATAACAAACTTGAAAATTGATTTGATAACCAAATGCCTGTTTTGGCGCAGTTTTGATTGTACGCTGGCCATTGCAGCGGGCGCGCGCGTGCTTTCACTAACTTGGCAGTTTGGGCAATAAAATTAGCAAACGGGGGGCGGAAATTAGTTCTAAACTCAAAATCGGCAAAAACGGGCAGGCCAAATTTGGTATCTCTTAAAGCTGAAACTATAACAAAGCCATTCGTAGCAATTTCCGCTCGGCAATCGCGCAATAGATTGAACTTATACTCCACATGAAAAAAATTATATAATTTTCTGCCATAATTTATCGGTTTCGTTCTAAATACTTCTGACGGTGCAGAATTTTGCTTTAAATTTCATGGTGAGCTAGATATGTATTTTTAAACCTGAAAATAATTTTTTGAAGTGGATTGAATATTTTTGTAGCTACAACCTCAAAAAACTAAAAAGCGTCATTTACACTAGATTTCTCCCAAAATAGACAATTACCGGTCTTTCAAGAAAAATAACCAACTAAAAAACGTTTTCCAAGATGAAATATTAATTATTGAGATGTTCAAGAGTTGTTTTATTTACGTGACATTAAAAACCCGATTTTGTTTTGAATTCACAAATCCTAGTTTGGCGCACTTTACGAAGCACTGGACCCACTGTGCGTCGGTTTCCCGCGGGATCCTGTTCCACCCCGGGAAACATCCGGCTTTCAGCTTTTAACATGTTAAAGCCGTATTAAAGTTTCTGCTAAATTTTCATTTTAGGAGAATTTATTTCATAACATTATCAACTGCAACTTCTACCGATAAAGAATGAGTTTCGCTACTAAAATGTGGGTCGCTTAACGGTCCATATCTAAATAATTTATCCCGCAATTGTTTTCGTTCCGTCTTTATTTCATGAAGAACTTATTTCGCAACGTTTTTGACGGCGACTTCTTCCGATAAAGAATAAGTTTCGCTTCTAACATCGGCGCATTATCACTCCATAACTAAATAATTAATTCCGCAATTGTATTTGTGCCGTCTTTATTTCATAAAGAAATTATTTTGAAACATTATCAGGCCCATTTTAGTAGCGAAATTTATTCCTAAACGGAAGAAATCGCCGCCGATAATGTTCGAAATAACTTCTTCATGAAATAAAGACGGGGCGGATACAATTGCAGAATCGATTATTAAGTTGGGGTTTTTTTTAGGTTAATAAGAGGTTTGTAAGTGGTAAACATTTAAGCAAGAATGTATCTTTTGAACCTGGACAAAACAATTTCAAAATGCACCAATACTCCCCCAGCGAAATTTACAGGTCTGGCAATGAGAGATAAACATAATATCAATTCTTGCATGAAAATGAACTAGTCCCGTAAGCCTATGATCATCCCTTTGAAAGAATTCTGCGTACGTTTAGCCCCTTGTAACGATAGATCAGCCCCTTCCCACCCTGATAAAAATTGAACAGCAACGGTGATTCTACCCTCCCCTTCCACCACGCCTGCCCTACCGTTTTTCCCGGCTTCGCCACAGATTATTTCAGTTTCGGACTAACAAACAATTTTCAGATTAACAAACCTTATTTCATTTTCAGATTGACTAACCTTTGGAGTGACGAACCTTAATTCGTTTATGGATTAACGAACTTTTGGAATAACACCTCAAATGTCCGGATTAACGATCCCTTTATCATTTTCTGATTTACAAACATCGAGATACAGGCACTTGACGTGTTTCGGAATAACGGGCTGTAACTGTTTAAATCAAGCAAACTTCTTGTATTGTCTTTAAATGTGGCTTATTGAGGTGAACACGTAACAATAATAATATGACTGGCTTTTCTTTCTGGAGATATACCACGTATATTTCCCTCAAAAGACCCATATTGCCTTTGACTTGTTGGAATATGAGACTTGTTTTAGAAATATTTGTGGTATCTCCCTCAAGGCCAGTCAATATTATAGAAATGTTTCTGATCAAAATAGGGAAGAGATTTGGCACTGATTAACAAGGATATTTTGCCGTCTATTAATTAATATCATCAGTAATTTCAACCACGGAATCACCTACGGCAAGTTCTACCGCTACACCTCAAACATCTACATATGCATCTACTGCTACCCCTGAAACTTCTGCACCTGGGTCTACCGGTACACCTGACACTTTTACACCTGATACAAGTAAGATATATCAAAGATTATTGCTGCTCTCTTTATTCAACGCTTTTAAACTTGGGATGCATTCGATTTGATACCTCGATCCCCCAATACCTCGGCTGTGGAATGTCAAATTGACGACGAGTTGGGCGTGAACGTCTATGCACACATACATTCCTAAATATTTTGGTTTGGGGAAATTTTCTTTTTCAGTTTGTTTTACTTCAAGATTATTTATGAGAACTAGATGCCTATTTAGTATATTCATTAATGTTTTATCAGGAGGCATTGTTCTGAAGCTCATGTGGGGGATTATTTGGGTTAAGAGAAAAATATCAAATGAAATTTTTTGAAATTTCAGTGTTTTTGGTATTTATTTATTTGTTTTTGTGAATTTGTATGTTCCAGAAATATATGGTGTATAAACTGATGAGATAAGGCTTGTATGATAGTAGAAAATGTATCGAAGACTCAATTAGCATGGGTATTTTTTAAAAAATAAGGGCCTCTCCCACAGGAGGCGATCGTTTTTGGCGACAACCTGCGAACTGGCTGTCACCACCAGATTTAAAGGTCCGATCGCATGTTAGTGAATTTCTTGGATGTTGCTAAAAGAGTCTGAAAAGATGTGTTTCAAATTTCCATTCGCAGCTTTTTTTTTTCTTTTCTTTTCTGGTCATGATTAAGTGTTATCAAAGATTTTATTGAAATACACAAAGAAAGCATCTAAAGATAAGATTAGGTTACTGACAATGTAGTGATTGAGTATAATCATGAATTTCCTTTTTACATACGAAATGCATAATAAAAACTAAAACAGAGTAAAATCTTATTGAATAAACTTTCCCAGCATCTACTTCAGGAGCAACTGAATCAACAACTCCTGTTACTGTTGGAGGAACTGATCCAACAGCTCCTGTCACTGTCGGAGAAACTGATCCAACAGCTCCTGTTACTGTCGGAGGAACTGATCCAACAGCTCCTGTTACTGTCAGAGGAACTGATCCAACAGCTCCTGTTACTGTCGGAGGAACTGATCCAACAGCTTCCCTGCTTATGACCCTGTCGAGGAATCTGACTCCAGACAGCTCCTGATACTGCGTCGGAGGAACTGATCCAACAGCTCCTGTTACTGTTGGAGGAACTGATCCAACAGCTCCTGTTACTGTCGTAGGAACTGATCCAACAGCTCCTGTTACTGTCGGAGGAACTGATCCAACTGCTCCTGTTACTGTCGGAGGAACTGATACAACAGCTCCTGCTACTGTGGGAGGACCTGAAACAACCACTGCTATTACTATGCCATCATCAACTACACCTCAAGGTGAGCACCAAAACATACATATTATTAGTACATCCGGGAACTTTTCTACTTGGGTTTACTAAGAAATAAGGCTATACTTGTGCAATTGCTTGGTTAGAATACTGAAAAGCATTGAATTTAAGTTATTTCATAGAGGGCCTACTTCTAGACTTTGAAATGCGTTTGGATACCTAAGACAAGTACTAATATAGCCTTTTCCACAAGAAAATTAAAACACACATCATGATTTTTCTGTCAATGTCATGTCGAGAGGCATTCACTTTAAAAAATATTTACAATTGTGTGTAACTAATAATCGGAAGGGATGCATTAGTAATCAGAATGGCAAAGAGGTACTGCTTAATTTTGCTGAAAGCAGTATCATTTTACTCTGCATGCATAAATATATATAGGGGAAATAATGTGACATTCCTTTCATAAATTGTTTTTGCAAACTTGCTATTTTTTTCCTTACATGTTTTGTAATGATCCCATAGCACGCTATTTTACCGAAGATATATGTATATCCATACTGTTGACGTTAAAGATGTGCTTTATGATTTTTTTTTTCTAGACATTGATGAGTGTGTTATTGATCCAAGCCTCTGCAATAATGGTGGATGTCTGAACACTGCTGGATCATACATTTGTATCTGCGACCCTGGATTTGTATTGATCGAGAACTCTTGCAGTGGTATGTGTATTTAATTTGTATCTTAACTACATGTATATTTAACCAATCTGTTTTTACACCAAGAAAAACAACTTCTTGCCTCTATGAAAGACGCATGATGGAATCTGGACTGCTTAATCGTAAGGATGTACAAATAACAATGTCAACTGTCGTCACCTACAAATTGTGCAGACTGAACCCATATTACCTGCATGTACCCTATTACTCATAGATCCAGATGCATTTCACTTATTTTATGAAATATAATTTATGTTATTCATTACCCTTACAAAAATGTCCTGTGGTATTCCTATGGTATTTCTGAATGTCCTGTGGTATTCATATGGTATTTCTGAATGTCCTGTGGTATTCCTATGGTATTTCTATGGTACAATAAAATACCATAGAAGTACCATAGGGAAATACCACACAGGAAAAGGGTACCATAAGAATACCATACAGCAGTGCTGTGGTATTTGGCACAAATACCATATGTATGGTATTGCTGCATGGTTTTTGGCACAAATACCATATGTATGGTATTTCTGTATGATTTTTTTTTTTGCACAAATACCATATATATGGTATTTCTGTATGGTTTTTTGGCACAATACATTATGTGGTATTGCTGTATGTTTTTTTTTTTGCACAATACATATGTTGGTATTGCTGTATGGTTTTTTGCACAAATACCATATTGTTATGGTACTTGATGTAACGTTTTTGACAATCCATATGTAGGTGATTTCGTTGTTTTTTTGACAAATACCATATGTATGGTATTTATGTATGTTTTTTGGCAACAAATACGATATGTATGGTATTGCTGTATGTTTTTTTTGCACAATACCTATGTATGGTATTGCTGTATGGTTTTTTTGCACCATACCATATGTATGCGTATTGCTGTATGGTTTTTCTGGCACAGATACCATATGTAATGGTATTCTGTATGGAGTTTTCGCACAAATACCATATGTTGGACTTCTGTATGTTTTTTTTTTGGCCAAATACCATAGTATGGTATTGCTGTATGGTTTTGGCACCAATACCATATTTTATGTTTCTTGGCACAAATACCATATCTGTATGGTAGCTGTATGGTTTTTTTTTTGACACAAATACCAACTGTATTTATTGCTGTATGGTTTTTTGCACAAATACCAATGTATGAATTGCTGTCTGATGTTTTTGGCAAAATACCATATGTATGGAATTGCTGTATGGTTTTTGGCACAAAACCATATGTATGGTGATTGCTGTATGGCTTTTTTGGCTACATATCCATATGTCTTTGTATTTGCTGTATTATTTTTTTTTTTTTACACATATACCATAGTATAGGTATGCTGCTATGTTTTTTGGCCAAATACACAATCGTATTGGACCTTTTACCATCGCCCTGTTACAATTAATTGTACCCGGGTCTCCCCTACCATCAGGGCTCGCGAATTTCTGTGATGACGTCAGGGTGGGTGATAACGGAGCCCACGAATGGAATTATTATAGACTCGAGGACATAAGGCTCCTAATATTTGTATAACCTAAAATTCGAATAGACATGTATGTATATTCACATAATATTTCATATGCAGAAACTGATACATTTCTAGGAATTAAGCGTTGGAAAAATAAACATAACTTCCAAAAAAACGCCTGAAGAACAATTAATCGTTAAATCATGTATTGATTATTTGTTTTGTGACGCGCAGACGCGAGCTAAAAGATTTTGCTACTATAATAACATTAATCATGTTATTCACTAGCTGATAATCACTACTAGAAAATACAATTCCGAAGAGCGAGTGAAAATCTCATTAATCAACGTTTTACAATACATATATATACAGTGTGTCCCACAATAAATGCTAATGGCTCTTTAGATGGGTATAATATTAAAATTACAAATATATATTGTTTATAACTCTACACCCGTAAACTACCATTTGTTTTCTACAACTGGATAAAATTTTATGTGATATGGTCCAAGAATCCCAAAGATATGAGCATTTTGTCATTACACATCGGGAAACCTCTCCATCCAAGTTTGTATTGAGTAGTACCGGATGTGTCGAATAAAAGAAATCCAAGTTTGATCATTAATAGGCCTACTTTGAAAAATATTTCAGGAGTATTTATGAAATTTATATCACTGTAAAGTGCAACTAATTACCATTCTAATGATATGTCTCTCAGCTCACCAATACCACGCATCGCTGAACCCCATTGTTCTGAAAAAAGTCCTTACAAAATTGTTGAGTGTTCACTTTCGTGCTACTTAGATGCGTTATCAAAAGACTAAAAAAAACCCAACCTTTGAGAATCATTAAACATGATTAATGGCGTGAAAGTGAAGCACTCACAATTTTGCAAGACTTTTTCAAGAACAATGAGTTTTCAGCGATCATAATATTGGTGAAGCTGAGAGACAGTATCAATTAGAATGGTAAGAGTTGCCACTTTACAGTGATAATAAATTTCATTAAATAACTCCGAAATATTTTCAAAAGTATTAATGATAAACTTGGGTTTTCCTTTTATTCGACACATCCGGAGCATTCAATACAAACTTTTGGAGGGAGAGATTTCCTGATGTGTGATGAAAAAAATGCTCATATCTTTGTGATTATTGGACCATATCACATAACATTCATCCATTTGCAGGAAATGAATGTAAGTTTACGGGTGTAGAGTATAATTAATATAACATTGCCAATTTTAATAATTATAACCATCTAAAGTACCATTAGCATTTTTGTGGGACACACTGTATATGTTTGCTAATCCCTTTCTGAATATGGTCCACTTTTTTAACGATACGTGACCTGAAACAAGAATTTAAAGAAAACTGAAAAGTTTATTCCACACAATTTGGACAAGTGGGCAAAATGTTATCAATTATTTAGAAAATAAAAACAAAAAGTTAAAGCTTTGAATAATCAAGGGGACACCGTCCCCACTGATTGACGCCAAATTTGAGAGGAATTAATTATACACTAGATCGGAATAAAATAAGCACCCCAAGAGACATATAGCTAATATCACAAATCAACAATAGAATGACCTAACTCACCTATGCCAAAGTTAAAATAAAGCGTTGTAAAAATAAAAGAATAAATGAATATAGGGACCTGAAAGAAAGATTATTAGTTTTTATATTGTCTGGTGTTTTTTGTTTGCAAGCGAAGCGCGAGCCGAAAAATTTGCTTTTTATTGACCTGAACTTGTTCATTTTACGCACCTGTCCTCTTCGTCTATTATATGTACATATATTTTTGTTACTTTAAAAAATCGAGGTGGACATCCCCAGAAAAACAAAAATCGATGGGGGGGGCGTCGATCGCCCCTCACGTCCACCCGGGACGCCGCCAATAACTCTACCGTTGTGTAGTATGTCACAGGAAAATATTTATTTTCTAAGGGATATAGTTTCTTAACAGGAATTGACTAATGGTTGTTTGGACCAAGTCGAATTGATTTAGACGAAATGGGAATTAATTAGACCAAAATGGTAATTTGACGTACTGATTGAAGCAACATCCACAGGGCTTGAAACCAACGGGCATTAGTCAAAGTGAATTTATGCAGTTTACAGGCTGGAAGTTTGGTAGTCGTATGGTATCCTGTGGTACTTTGTGTGGTACTATGGTAATTAGCTCATTTGCATACAATGTTTTTGTATGCACAAATCAGGTATTTTGTGAAACTACTCATTAACTAGTAATTGTCCCCTGCTATTAAATATTTTTTTTTTTAGGGAAATATATTTTTCCTAAACACAAAGTAACATCAAGAGCGATAGTTTTGACATTTGCATATTTCAAGAGATATAGAAAATACTAACTGTGACCCAAAATATATTTGCTAAATAGTGTATATATACCAGAGTATGGGTATCCTTGGGTGTCTAGCGGCAGTCAGTGGTAACGGCGTGTGGTATCCCTGGAATTAACGGCGTGTGGGTTTCCGGTCGTAACGGTATGTCATAATCCTGGTAACTGTGTGCGGTATCTTGTGTGGTACTAGTTTGGGATAATCTATTAAAGGTATTTTGCTTGTATGGTACTCCTGTATGGTATTTTTTGTGGTAGCTTGTGCTAAAATACGCATAAGAAATCCTGTGGTATTTTGTGCCCGAATACCATAGAAACCCTATGGTATTTTGGCTGTATGGTATTTTGTGTGGATATTTGTGCCAAAAACCAATAGGAATCCTTATGAGTATTTTGGCTGTATGGTACTTGTGCCAAAAACCAATAGGAATATCCATGGTATTTTGGCTGTATGGTACTTCTAATATGGTATTTTGTGTGGTTTTTGTGCGCCAAAAACCAATAGGAATCCATGGTATTTTGGCTGTATGGTATTTGTGCCAAAAAACCATAGAAATCCTATGGTATTTGGCTGTAGGTATTTTGTATGGTATTTTGGTGTGTATTTGGTGCCAAAAAAACCATAGGAAAATCCTATGGTAATCTGGCCTGTATGGTATTTGTGCAAAAAACCAATGAAATCCTATGGTTTTTGGCTGTATGGTACTTCTGTATGGTATTTTTGTGTGGTATTTGTGCCAATAAAAACCATAGGAAATCCTAATGGTATTTTGGCTGTATGGTATTTGGGCGCCAAAAACCAATAGGAAAATCTTATGGTATTTGGCTAGTATGGTACTGCTGTATGGTATTTTGTGTGGCTATTTGTGCAAAAAACCAAGGGAATCATATGGGATTTTGGCGTATGGTATTTCTGATGGTATATTGTGTGGTATTTGTGCCAAAAAACATAGGAAAATCCTGTGGTAATTTGTAATGGTACCGTTGCGTGGTACCACAAACGACATTTTGTAAGGGTAGCGCTCAGGTTTACTTTCTTAAAATATGTCATTTTTAGTTTATATATTTAACCATATTTACTATATTTAGTTAATCTTGCGAATTTCCATAATCGACATCCGTGTATATTTAGTATTTATCTTAAAATCCTAACTAAATTTGATATTTAACTTTTTTTTTATTATTATTATCACATTACAATTATAATCCCTTGGTAATTATCATAAATAAGATTTAACTTTAGGGGGTTTCAGTACAATCACAATTCATGATTTTGTTTCTTTGAATTGACTAAATTAGCATAGCCAAAATGGGGGGGGGTAACAAATCTCAAATCACCAGCTTTCGCAGTACATCTAATACCCGAATATTGTTTATTTTATTGATTATATTTTTTGTCATTGTAAATTTTATTTAATTTCTCTGATTTTTGTTGCACTTGCTCAATCTGTATTAACCGTTAAAATTTTATATCGCCATTTGATGTTATGTTTTAGTTTTATTGTTTATGTGATTACTTTGTATTTTTATTGTATTTGTGAACGGCCATGACGGGCCCATTGTAAAACAGCCAAAGCAGCTGAACTGGGTTTTTACCGTCAATAAATAAATGAATCAATCAATCAATCAATCAATCATATGTTTTTAGGTTGTCAATGACCTAACATCGCAGAAGACTGATCATCTCCTGCCAAGGCATGATAATGCAAAGACTTTGGCAAATGACTTCCAATGCCTTTTCCAGTATTAAAAAGCGGAGAGATGAACTTGGTCAAACGCAGACTGTTGCCAAGCGTGATTCTCACTTTAAGTAGATTGTGCAGACCCAATTGTGTGGGGACAATAGCGGCTCTGTAATGTTTGGGCATGGGCTGATATATTTTGTGTGATATAAGGCTGGGTCCGCTACTGGTTACGCACCCTGTGGATCTGTATGAAATATGTCTGTTGTCAATATTGGGTTTCATACATAGTGTAGGGTCACTGAAAATAAAGTGAATTAGGGAATGATGAAGTCGTATTCTTCCTTGACATCCCTACTTTATTCTTTTCCCACATCCGTCACAAAATGTGTGTGCCAATATGCTACTTCCACTGATTACAGCGTCCAAAATGATTGGCTGGTATTGTCGAAGGATGACTAAGGTAGTAAGCCTACTATACGTCATCCTATTGTTGGAGACAATAGCAAGGCCTATTAAATACGTATTTAGTAGGCCCACTAACTTTAATCACCCTTCAAGAACAACGGCCTATGACTTTAACTTTTTTACTCAGCTGGCGTCGCATAAAAAAGAAAGGGTCTACAACACTCTAAAATTCAAATTTTGGGCCAGCCCCCCCCCCCCCATAAGATCCTGGATATGCCACTGGTTTAATTTCACTGTGACTTTCAACAAGATAGACCTATGGTAGGTTTTAAAACCACTTATTCTTGACCTCTGCCACCTTTTTTTTTTCTGCAAACTGCAAAGAGGTACAGGATAGTCAGCAAATTTGAGCTGCTGTAGAAAAAATGATCACTGGATATTGAAGTAAATTTCACGATATTATACCTCCTTATAGAAAATAAAATTTCCTTGCATAATCCGCTTGCCTTTTCGTGAAATATTAACAAACAAAAAAATATGAGCAAATAAACACAAATTTTTGTACATTCAGCTTTGCGCCTCCCAGGTTATAGCGTGTGTATGAACCTTCAGACCCTCGAATGTGCGCCACTTTCCAGAATGTGGTACCTGCAGAAAAGAAAAATCTACTAAATTGTTACGTCTCAAGATAATAAATCATCAATCAGCAGTTTATCTTTTAGAAATTATTACTCCATATGCACCCATCAGAACATTACATTCATCTAATAAAAAAAAAACACTCATAGTCATACATAGGTTCCACCAACAACAATTCACACATGCATAATTTGCAAGGGCGTGACCTATCCTATGGTATCATCTTTTTGACAAGTTTCGTGAAATAACAAGTAGTGATAGTTTCGGAAGAGCCATGAAGATTTTTGTCTGGGTCTCCTGAGGCTGTCCTTCATGTATATATGTTTCTACCAGGTTGCCCAGGAGCTTTCTGTTCTTATTCATGGGATACCTTCTTTGCTTTCATGAAATTGCAAGATTTGTTCACCCATGTGAAATGTGATTTATCGTATGTATTCTTCTTTGTAAACTTTCTTGCTTTTTATATTTAAATAAAATTGAGTGGATGAGTGAATAAATTAATGAAATAATTTTTCAAGTGTTTGCCGTCTCTCTTAACCTTTTTCTATCCTTTCTTTTTTTTTATCTTTCTATAAATTTAGAACTCTCAAGCACGAGTCTATTCATTAGTCAGGTGGTGGCAATAGTTACAGGAGAAAGCCTAAATAACGAAATGCTGATCTTTACTGCAGCATTAACTGATAGCACTACGCAAGAATTCAAGGATTTAGAACTGGCTTTCTGCAATGCAGTAAGTATTTTACTGTTTATTTGTGCATTGCCACATCTAAACGACAGTTCATGAAACTGTGTTTCAATGTTTGTTATGTTTTTGTTTTTGTTTTTGTTTTGGGGGGGGGGCAAAGTTTGAACGTTTGTCAGTCACTCTAAATTCGCTTTAAATATCTTTTGTTGAACATGAATGTTGATCATCCATGTATCTTGATATGTTTGAAGGCAAATGTGGTCAATAATACGATTACATAGTATTGACCAACCTTGCAATGGGGTGATCATTTCTTTGCTGTTTTATCTTTTCTTTCTTTTATTATTATCATTATTATGTTCAATTTTGATGTCAAAAGTTGTGTCTCATTTGATAATAATAAGTCTCTAAAAGTCTTGTCATTATTTACCAAATAACCCCCAATATGTAAAGTAGCTATACAATAAGTATCTACTATCAAGATTTGAGTGGTCCATCAAGTTTCTTCTAACAGACCTTTCAGTAATTACTATACCTTTGCAAGAGTCTATCTACCTTGTGCGACAATTATAAGTGCCCAATTAGGCTAACCTAAGAGGAGCCTTTTATAATGCTATTTGATTATTCTGACAGTTCTGTTTTGCTATATTGTAGGAGAGTTTTGTCATGTACATAATGTTTTTATTTTATTTTTTTATTATTTTTTTTTTTGGGGGGGGGGTAACAAAAAAGAGGTACAGAAGTACATTTTTTAACGCTCTTTTCACAAAAGTTAAAAGGTGTCTCGATCGGAAGAAATACACAAATCAAAGTTTGTATAATCGCAGGAACAGTTCACTGCTAGCTTGAATGAGAGGCCAAAATTGATTTCTTCATTTTGATCTTTCACTTTTGATATCATTATTTTGTGTTTGTATTTCTCACATAGCTTTTACCATATCTGATCAGTGGTTTGGCTTCTACACCTGTTAGTATGAATTGCTTTGTCCAGTCATTCACACCCGGGAGTGTAGTTGGTCGAGTACAAGTTGGTCTTGCTGCAAACAGTCAAGCTGAAGCAGATTCGCTTGCTATGGATGCAGCTGCTCTAAATTCCAATGCTGATCTCCCTCTGTCTGCAAATGGTCAATCCCTGGTAACGTCTAGTATATCGGCGAACGGTAAGGAAAGAATATGCCTCAATTAACCCTATTTTGACTGGGCTTTTCAAAAGGAGATTTTGACTGAGGGGTGTCAATTTGACCCCCCCCCCCCCCCCAGATCTCGGCCGCGGATGTTCCAATCGCTGCAAAATTTTGCACGAACGTCGCTGCACATGTAAAGGGTGTCACTGATATGTTTTTTTTTTTTGAAAAAAAATTATCATAACTAATTTATGCTAATTTATGCAAACTAATGAAAAAAAAACTAATTAGATGCTTTTTTGTTGAAATCATTAATATTTCATTAATAAATATAGTTATGAAGCCCAAATTTTTTCTAAAAGTTGCTGAGTAGCAAAGTCAACAGTAATGAATTGACAAAGTCAGAATTTTTTAATTAATTCTTCTGTATTCTATTGCTTTGTGAATTTCTTATGTATTCTCTTGTTTTTATTTTTTATATATTTCTTTGTTTTTGTAATTTATTATGCTTGAGAAATGCTTTATGATCAATATAAAGACAAATTTAGTCAATCAGAAGGCTTCGGGGTTACAATTATCAGTGTTATAAAGCAAAATGACAATTTTTGTTCAATTTTGGCCTGACATGCGATTACATAATGTGGCTTAACGCGACAACGAAGTGTCTGATTTTGTTTAACTTTGTGTCAAAAGTTGCGGGAAACTTGAAAGAAAAAAGTCATAAAACGCCAGGTTGCGATTTGCAGCGGTCGCGTGGCTGTCGCGGATTTCATATAGGGGGGTCAAATAACCCCCCCCCCCCAGTCAGAATAGGGTTAAAAGATATCGTTTATCTATAAAATATCTTAAACTGTGAGATATGGATCTTATTAGCAATATATTGACTAACATGAAAAATCTATGATGCGTTCCTGGTCATATCCAAAATTTTTACAGGAACATTTATTATGATTCATAACGCGATCACAGATTTGCAGTGCAAAGTTAAAGGTTTAAAATTAGCAATGAATGTCTTTAAATTCTACGCTCAAGAAAACTAATTTAAGTGCAGGCAAATGTGCAGCTTTCTACTGCTTTTATTTCAACACCTCGATCTTCCATTAATTTTCTAGCCTGTTCATTTTTCTCCAATATGCTGTACAAAAAAAAAATGCAACCTTATTACAACCATCTTTTCAATGAACAGTTCCATGTGATGCATCAAATTGTCAAAACGGTGGGACATGTACTACACCTGGACAGCCTTGTGATTGTCCAACTGGTGTTACTGGTGATCTATGTGAGAATGGTAAGAAAACATCCTGAAGCTGTAGCAAATAGAAGCTTGCAAGCACAACAATTCACTATAGACTTCTTTCTTGGTACAATACAGTGGATCCCAAAAAGAATTGTACACTTTTGAAATGGCTTCCGAATAACATATATATGATTCTTGGGGAAAAGTGTTATATGTAGAAAAAGCTCATATCCTCAACTATCATTATGATACAAATAGAGGCCGAAAATACACATGCTTCAGTGAGGAATACCCACTTTTATAAAGGACACAAAAAATAGCCTGCACAGGAATTCGCTATTCATATATCAACCAGGTTATGGACCTCCAAAGAGGAGTCAAAATTAATGGTGGAATAAATCAGCTAACAGAGTCAAAGATAAACCAAAAGTCAGAAATAAACAGTTCATGTTATGCAAAAATGTAATGTTTAACTGTTTTGTCTTCATATCATTTATTTTTGTTTTGATATCGGTTTATTTTTGTCTTTGTTAGCCGATTTATTCCATTATTGCTTTTTATCCCTCATGGCGGGCCATAACCAGGTGATAAATGAATAGCGAATTCTTGCGCAGGCTAATTTTTTTAGTCCTTTACAAAATTAGGCATTGCTCACTAAAGCACGAGTCTTTTCAGATTTTTTTTGTGTGTCCTAATGATAGTAGAGAAATGAGCTTTTTCTATATATAAACCTTTCCCCCAAAAAAAACATATATTTTTGTATTTGGTAGCCATTTAAAAAGTGTATAGTTCTTTTGGGGATGCACTGTAGATATATATTCTAACAAAAATTGTTTTGCCATTTCTATTAGTTTGTAATGTTATCATTGATATAACAAATGTTATCCCTCACTACCAGCATCTTCAACATCCAAGGAATGAGCCAAGTGTATATGTCATTTTTTTAAATACTAAAATAGGTTCATTATTGTGGATTGACAATAATACCTACAGGTTTTAGCGAGTGAACACTTTTTCCAAGAGTGATCATAAATTTCCCTGTTGACCATAGTCAATGATAGTAGATTGCGAGACAAATGAAAACTCTCTAGCGATTATATTAATTTTGTTCACCAACGATTATGTCGTCACATCGATTTCTTATAATGCAACTAAGATGGCATTAATATTTCTATATTAAATGTCAGCATCATAATGTTTATAATACAACATCGTGTTACTATTTTCAGTTGGCGCTGAAGGTGGGTTATCAACTGGAGCTGTCATTGGTATCGCTCTTGGGACATTTGGATTTGTTCTTGTCATCATAAGCTGTGTCTGCTGCAGTTATGGGCAAGTGTTCAGGCACCACGGCAACCAAAAATTATGCTTTTCGTATAAGTTTTTAAAAACCTTAAATTTTTTAACTCATATCTTTCGCGGACTATTAAGAATCGGCCGAAAGTAATCAATCTATCAGAAATTTTTCCATTTTTATTTTTAGTCATATTGGAAAGTAACTTAATTCATTGCTGTTTAACTATAAAATATTAATTACCTGATCCATTCCAAAGTAATAAGTGTTTGTTATATATACTTATTATTAATGTTAAAAATTAACTGTGTATACACGGCGAAATATTGATTGGACCACTTCTGGCTTTTTAGGATGCCACTGTATTTTGGAGAAGAAAACCATGGGACTGGACAAATTTTTCAAGATATTAGTCTGTTTATAAGCTTGGTCCTTTACGATATGCTACAGTTATTCTGTCATGTTGTTAATTCTAAAGTAGGCTAGGAAGCATCATGCGCCCCCTTGGACATTTTCCACAACCATTTCCACCACAAGAATTGATTTGACTGCGCTGCTCTCTGACTAACTGATTTTCAAGTCTTCCGCCTTTTTTTAACCATTATTGTTCTGGAAATGGAAGCAACGTTTATGACTTCATGACTGTTATACTTGTTAACCCTAACTTTAACCTGGCAATTTTGTGAGCCCTAAAAATTTCCTGGGGCCATTTACCTCGGGCGCAGATCGCGCGATTGAACAAAATTTGCACGAAGGTAGGGATGGGACATAATTTACGCAGGTTTTGGCATAGGTAAACTGCATAAATTATATATTTTATGTAATATGAATAATTTTCTGCTAAAATTTATTTTCATGAAAATCATACTTTTTGCTCTAAGTTTCACTAAATAAAGCTCCTAGAAAGCTAATTGTTGGTGAAATATTTGTTTACAGCTTCTAAACAATTAGTAATGAAAAAAAAAAAATGTACCAAATCGATTCTTATGATTTTATTGGTTTTTTTAAATTTCCTTATGTATTCGTTGTTTTTCACCTTTTATTTAATGTTTTTTAAAAAAATTCGTCTTGTGACATTATTCGATCATAAATAGCATGAAAATTAAAAAAATAAAATAATCATCATTTTATGAATTTGGTGAAAACACATTATTTATTGACTTGTACATTAAATTACGGTTTGAAGCAATTTTGGTCTGAGAACGATGCACTTACATTAAGTGTGTATTTCTAACCGGCGTACAGGGCATCACAAATTTTGGTTTCTCAACAAGTTGCGCGAAGAAAAAATCTTGTGCAAGCTAATTTATCGCCAAAAATAATAAGGGCATTCGATGCCCCCCCCCCCCCCAGGTAAGTTAGGGTTTAACGCCATTTTTTTGCTGAAATGGGAGGCAAAATTATGGAACTGCTGGGATGTTTATATATGTTCCGCCCGCATGAAATTGATATAAACTATTTTTGCCGTCCAAGTCAATCCAATGAGTTTTGTCACCCTATTGGCTAAATATATGGTTATTTTACTTTTGGCGTTGGCTCAAACATTATTTCAGCAGAAAATATGCGTCACAAAGATTTCTGCAATAATTTGTGGAAAAAAGGAAACAGAAGAAAAGAAAAAAACAAGTTTGATGGGAACAAAAGAAATTTCATATTACAATGAAATACACCAAATTCAATTTTTTGTCACCATTTTGTTCAAGTACAAGTTAATACTGCAAGGATATTCTTATCAAAATTTCAAATTTCAATGCATTAATATCATAAAAATTAATATAAGATTAATTATTGTTTTCAGAAAAAAAAAATGTTTTTGGTCACAATCTGTGGGGGCATATGTCCCAGTCTTGCCAGCTACCAAAAAAAAAAAAACAGTCTGATTAAGGTTTAAAATATGATATAGCTTACAATCCAATATATATTTTTCCCCAATGTAATTATCTCCTGTTTAAAAAACAGAAGAAAGACAAGCAATATGATGAATTCATGGGAGGAGGAAATGGAGGGGTTTTCTTGAAGTGAACCTGGAGTGGTTGGCCAGGCCGGACTTCCTTGATGACGTAGATATGCTGTTCCGGTCAGCTCTCGATCGAATTTTGTAGAGACGGACAAACCATATTCAGAGGACTTGACAGAGAACATGAAAACATGGGTAATTTGATTTTTTTTTTATATAAAAAAATCTCAAACATATAATCTTCATAGTAATAATTAAGCTATGATTTACTTGTCTGAAAGATTGTTTGTATCTTATTTTTGGCTGACCGAAACTTTTTTTGATTATGCTTATGATCATGATGGAAACCAAACAATATTTGTGTCATGTGCTTGTGTAACAAGTACATGTTATAAACCTTATGTATAATGGATTTTTCGGGAATTGTTGCGGAAATTACGACAATTTTTTTCAAGGTTCCCAGAAAACCATCAGGGAACCAGGGAAAATTATTTATTTTTCAGGTCAGGACATTTGATATAATTGCTTCACACATAGGCCGGGAAAAAAGTCAGGGAATTTTGACTGGGCACATAAAACAAAGTTCGTAGTCGACTTAGTGGTTTATCTGGCAAATATTCAGACGACAACAAAGGGGAAACGTGCCAGGAGATGGATGGAAATGGGGTTCTTAAATAATTATCAGAGAACTTTTAGATTTTCACAAGAAAAATCAGGATTTTGTTTCCTTGGGAATGGCTGGAAATCTTGTATTAAAATCTATTATATAGGAATGATTTAATAGTGTTATTTCTTATTTTTCTTTCTAATTCAAACGCTTTATTATCGTCATGCTTGATGGCAACTTATGGGCACTTATGTGTGGGATGGGACTGATCAAGTAGTGTGAATACTTCTTTGTTTTAGGGATACATTTTCCCATTTCCCAAACACATATATAAATGTTTATTCTAGATTTTCTAACAAAGGAAAATATCAAGGTGACTTCTTACTGTATGACATTGAAATAAGTAATTTAATTAAGTTTTGATGAAGTTGTTTTTACGTTCTTTATAATGCAAGAATTAACTAACTTTTATTTTTATTGTTTTTAGTATAATTTTAAGAAGACAAAATGTTACTTTAATGGTACAAGCTTCACTAGTACATGTACATATGTGACATGTATAGTTTGTTTGAATTATTTTTAACAAATACATTTGTTCTTTTTGTCATTTAAAAAAAAAA
>CALNVZ010003426.1:31443025-31465769 GCA_940671915.1 Paracentrotus lividus
GACTGCTAATTTATTTGACCAAAAATTAATGTTGAGGACCAATTTTATCGCAAAAAACATAGAAATTAAAAGGTGGGAAAAAACAAAGAAATACTTAAATTCAAAAAACAAAATATATGAGATATCAATATGGATACTGGCATTTTTTCAAGTACAATTGATAGGAATGCTATAAGAAACATTCACACCAAAAATCAGCTTTCTAGGAGCTACCATTACGTGAATTAGAGCAAAAAGTATGCTTTCATGCCCGTAAATTAGCCATATAATATAATTTAAGACAAACATTTTTTAGAAAAATTTACTATTCATTTACGGAGAATTACACACCATATTTTCGTCGACGATCGCGCATTCAACTGCGAGATCTCGCGCCCCCCCCCCCCCCGATATGCAATTTTCAAAAGATCCTGGCAGATTGTGTAAGGATAGTTGAGGAGAAGCATGCATAGAGCCAGTTATAATGTTGTAACATAATCATTTCTAAAGCCCGCGTCACACTGTCCGAAGTTGAGCAAGGATGGATATACGATCATGGACAATTTTGTTTCTGATACGAAAGCAGCGGCCACTCGTGTACCCTTGTGTAACCTTCTGTAGACATCGTTTCGTTTTTACTATTATTCTGGCTGTTGAAGTTGGCGTCATATTGCGCGAAACCCTTAACATTTCATATTCGTGTATCCATCTTTGCTCAACTTCGGGACAGTGTGAAGCCCACCTTTAGGCCAATTGATTGAAAAAAAACTACAAAGAAAATTTTGTTTAAAGAGTGGACCAAAACAAGAAGAAAAGATTTTTTTGACAAGTATTGGCTTGATAAGTTGATGGCTTCCTTTGCCAAATTATTATTTAATTTTCTCATATGAAACCATTTGCAGGGCACCCTTACTGTTTTTCAACATCTTTCATTTTGTTATCCTTTTTTTTTTAGTTAAGGATTAGTTTTCAGATTCTTGTAATTTTTTTTTTCCTCTGAACAGAGCAATGCTGTTGAACGCAATCCGATGCATTACTAATCAACATGGAACCTACTTACTGAAACGAAACGTGACAGCAAAGATTCTCTTGACATTAGATTGAACTACTTATAAATTGTATCAAATTATTTGCGAATTTCCCAATAGAAAAAAAAGTAAAGACAAATGGATCTACAATACTCTTTGCGTTAATGAATCAGGTTTGCTATAACGTCAATAATTACGGATTCCATTTTTTGTTTCAGAATTGACTTAAACAATGAAATCACAAATATTGAAACCTGACATTTTTATGTAGATAAATATATTCATGGAATGCCCTTTCAGGGGCATAAAATTGATGCATCATTGGTGCTTAATGGGAACAGCCATTTGATTAATATTTTCCAAAACTAGCAAGGTAATTAACGAGTATTTTAAAAATAGAAAGGAATAGTAAATTAATTATATTTACTTTGTTTTAAATGATTACAATTTATACAAGAAGTTTAATCCCAATAGGAAAATGCCCTTGTGTTTATATTTCAACAGTGTACATCTTGCAGATGTGATATGCATTCTTTGAAATTGCTAACATAAGTATTTACTTTTCTGTAGTTGTATTTTTAATGCGTCTATTAGTTGAAATTTAGTTTTCTCTTTTTAAAGCTTGAATCTATTTTCTATTAATCTGGTAATTACAGTGTATTGCAATCAACCTATTTTACTATATTCATTGCTTACTCTAGGGCTTAGATTATATGTGTTACATTTAGACATGGTTACCTACTCAATTTTGTCAGATTTACAATCCATTATGTGATATCTTATATATCAAGATTATACAATGTATGCCTTACAAAGATTTAAAGATAAGCTAATAATTATACTGTAAACATGACAAAATCTGATAAAAAGACTGAATGAACATTCTGCCCTTGAGGTTGTCCTGGTTCCATCGGCGGGGATCTTCTAGCAGCAACTGAGGAAAGGAGGGATGTAAATTGTGGCTTTCTTTTTACTGGCACCTTGTAAAAATACACCTTTCATCTATCAATCTGGACATCGTTTTTGCGATCCCCATGTTACCGCATATATTTTTACATCTGCAAGAATCTTTAGGCGCCTTCTCCAGTGTACAAAAGGCATCAGTTTCCTGCGGGATCCTGTTCCACCCCTGGAAGCATCCGGCCTTCAGCTTTTAACATGTTTAAGCCGTATTAAAATTTCGGGATTCAATTCAAAAGCCGATAAAACGGCATTAGAACAAAGGATGCGGGAAACTGACAACTTTTGATCGGAGAAGGCGCCTTAGCAGTGAAGGAGGGAGATTAATTTGAAAAAGATCTCTGAAATAATATAAGCGTTTAAACAAATGCAATTCTTGTATGTTTTATCATGTTTTAGTGTGTATTGTAACGGGTTCTAAACCTATGTATACATTGTACTAGCATATTTTATTCTATTTTCTATCAAAGTATATCATCTTTTTACCTGTCAGATCTGCCAGAAAATGAAGAAGATGAATTTGGTTCATTTAATTAAAAGGAGAGTGTAATTATGTTATCTAATCAGGAAGAAAAAAAATTTACTGGCATATACTCTGCTTATATCTACCATAACTGCATATGCATACGTTGCACAAAAACTATGCATACATTGTACTAGCATTATAACCCTATTTTATATCAAAGTAGAAACATTGTGTTCATTAAAAGGATAGTGTAATTGTATTATCTAATCAGGAAAAAAATATGTTACTGGCTTATACTCTGATTGTATCTACCATAAATGCAGAAAAAGTGCACAAGACGCATTCGGATTATATTCTCAGTTGAAATGAAAATGTGTTGTCAAAAAGGAAACAGAAGCGATTCAAATTAATTATCATTAAATAAAAATATTATTTGTCAATCTATCAAACCATGACGAAAGGGAGCTCCAATAAATACGTCAGTATGTTAAACAAAAAATGCAAAGAGATACCAGATGTGTGATCTTTAAGGATGACACATCGTTTAAAGTTCAGACTTTCCTGTGTTTTGATTATTCTTCATTTAATTACATCGTAAGTATGGTGCTATTTAAGGCGTTAATATATATATAGTATTTTTTTTGATTTTTATTACAAAAAAATATTGACGAAAAAACAAAGACAGTAATACCAATTGTCTTCTCATTTATAACACTCCTTGGTTGGCGTTCTGTGCATTACTTATTTTATAGTCATTAGCGTACTTAAACTGAAATAAAATATCTCCTATAAGGATCAGGCCGTGCTGCATCACCAAGATAGTTTATGATTTTTGTGCGATGTGACGCTGTCTAATTAAAAAGTAACATACAAGTACACCAGTTAAGAAAGACTATATGAGAAATAAACATCATTTCAAAATATTATAAATATCAAGGGAAAGTGTCTGGGCTCTTTAGCGGCGACCGGATCAAGGGAATTACGCAAACAAACCTGGCCAGCAGAATTCTAAGTGTCTAGGCCATTCTTTTTCCCTCTTTCGATTCGTGGATCGAGTTACCTATATAATATAATCTATTCAATGAATATATAATAAGTCATTTACAAAAGACTTTTGTATATAATATAATATCTGCACTCGACCCTCTTAATTCTTTGTGTTCAACCTCTCTAACCATTCCTTCTCATTGGGTTTGTATACAAAGATGCAAAGTTATTTTTCTTAATAGTCAGATAATTGGTGATGTTTTTAACTAATGCTTATTCCATTTTAATTATGTATCTAGAATACAAGCAGTATTCAATTCAATTCTAAAAGTAGGTGTATAATTCTAGTAAATAGCAATGGCTTTTTTTCATGCATACACACCCTTTCGCCTCGAGGAATGGAGGAAATCAGTAAGTAGAGAATACAGTAGACTAAAATATTGATATAATTTAGGTTTATTCGCATCATATCGCTACAGGCATTTGGTAGCTGAAATTTCTTCAAATCTAAAAAATCAAGCTACATTCTGTATTTTCCCAAATTTGCATACTTTTACAAAGCTCACTTACAAGATCTGCACCTAAAAAAACTGGTGGCACAGTACATATCTGAAAATACACAGGAATTACATATACAAAAAATACTGTGACCTACAACCTTTGATAAACATTGCATTTTGAAGACAACAAGACTATTTGCGTGCTGACCAAAAGTATGGCTATAAAAAGTGCGGCAGATAAATATCAAATAATCAAATCTTGTGGGTGACCGATGTACTTCAAATTTACAAAACTATATTAATGTTCCAGTGACACTTCTACGGTTGTGTTTCATAGGTGGTCCAGATTGTCCAACAAGTTTCAGTAAATCGGAAACCGAGGCTAGAAAATGTGCTTTCTTCTATTTCTATGACACCGTATCTGAACTGACATCGCATCTGAGAACAAAGGGGGGGGGCCTCAATATTAAAACGGGGCATGGCTGCTTGAAGTTATTTAACTAAGCTAACCCCCAAAAAAAAGTGTACCACCTGATATACCCCCACAAGCACACGATTTGAATTTCACTTTTTGGAACAAGTATGATTCCTCGGCAAATTGTCCCATACCTCTTAAAACACCTCACATTCATACATAAGCATGAGTACACTGTCTCCTCAAACGCGGAAGCAACGTGGGGGGCAAGTTGAAAAAAAGTTCCGTTCTAGAACTGCCCAAAAACTGTGTATCTGTCATCAATAATTATCGCTGACAGGAATAAGTGTTAAGTATAAATTATCCTTGCGGACAGGCACCAGGAGAACATTTACGCATACAACAAAGAAACGATCAATAACTTACAAATGTAAGAAATTCATGTCACTCACTTCTTCTGACAAGAACTAGGCCTAGTATAATTGTGAAACCACAATAATATGATTATAATATCTATCAGCAAATAAAATTCAATTTAAATTGAGACCTTGCATTATTTTCTGCACAGTCAGCATGATAAACATCGTTGACAACATGGCCCTTGCAGTATATTCTACAACTGAAAAAGTAACAAGTAAAGCCTTTCAAACAGCCCTTTCTCTTTATCATTGACTGTTATCTTGTCCAAGCGTTCATTAAAAAAAAAATGATGTACAAAAGCATTATTTGCAATATAGGCAGTAAAATAAAATCAGGCCATAGAAGAAACAAAAGTCTGTGTCACAAAAGCTCCTTAATGTACAAAGCAGGTGTATAGAAAGCTGTGGAAGCACTTGCATAGGCAGCAGTGTTATAAAAATGTACATCAGTGATTGTTGGAAATAACAGAATCTAAAACTCTCTATTCTTACAATAAATACACCTTGCTTCAAGACGACTTTTTCATATAACAATGCTCAAAATTTTCCTGATATTTCTACTGAAGCTTTTTATTTGTATTGGACAGACCTTGTATGACTAAGTGTTTTTTTTTTTTCAAGATGAAAAAAAATAATGACTGTGTATACCAAGACCAACAAGTTATTAGCATAAAGATTAATTTCCCCATGAGGCATATTGACAAAATAGTAGTGAAGCAAAGAAATAAATAAATGTTACAAAAAACAATACTCCAAATATAAAAAATTACAGGATACAGTACACTTTTATCTCAATACGATTTTGAAGTAACACAAACTACACTGTAACAATATAAATACATGCACAAGCACCAATTCACAAATTAGTTGAAACTTGTCCAAAAAATAAACATTTACAAATAAATATTAAACTTATACACATGACAAATAATAAATGTTATGTTTGGAACATACACAAAAAGAAATCACAATAAACAAATAATCGATGCGATAAAGGAGTTTATAGAAAGTAACAAATAGGGAATTAGGGGCAGAACATAACTGAAAATTATAATGTAACATTTGACACATTCAATTTCTTCTTAATAGGTAAAAGTTCTAAATTTCTGAGAGAAAAAGAGCATGCTTCATATCATCAATCCTACAAATATGAGAATATTGAAGAAATTTTATAAATTGGGCTTGTAATTTTTTTTCTGCAATTTACATGAAGAATATGATTACGGATAAAGTTCTCACCTTTCTAAAAGTGCTTTATATTTGCTTTGTAGATGACTGCATGACCCAGGTCATTTGATAAATGATTAAAGAATGAGCAAACGCTTTCACTATTAAATGTTATTGAACATGTCTGACATCAGTGATTTAAAAGAAATCATGCAAAATATGGATTGTGTACTTGTCACCTTTATTATAATTAACCATGACATGTGTGATTTAAGTGAAGCGAAAAAGCTATTGTTGGAAAGGTGAGGGGTTCATCTTTAATTTTATGCTAAATATGAATTGGCAAAATAAATGCGCTTGAAAGCCTACATTTGGATCACCTTTTGAGATATGGTTATGACAATGTGAAAATGGTGCCGAAAAAGCCTGTTCAAGATTTATCATTAAAATAAAATTAAATAATTTCAACCTCAAACTTTCAAAATTTAAGTATATTCAAAGCCGAAATGGGACTAGGAGTAGGAGGGCATACAGTAACAGTATACAGGTATAATGCGCCTACCTATTGAGATACATTATTTCTAATTTTTTGTTATCAATAAATACACATATTAACTGGAAATTGGAAGATCTTGATAATTCATTAAACAATATTCACAACAATTTAGTTACATTGTGTAAAAAATACATATAGATTAAAGGCCAAAATAGAAAGGAAAATGATGAAATGATTCTAATTGTATTCGCTATCATCCCAAAAAAATCATTGGAATATATATATATAAATGTGAAATCAAATTATTTGTAATCTGTAGAATTCTAGCTTCTTTTAAAGAAATAATTCACATGTCATCCCTATATATGCTTGTATCGTTCTGCTTTCAAGAGGGATAAGTTATTTCAGATATCCTTATTTCTATTCCACACTTTTATTAAGTACGTGTATATCAGGTGTGGCAGAAACATCCGATACAATTAAGTACTATGCAATAATATGCATACACAAAACCCAGATATTTCCCAACAAACAATAAATAAAGAGAACGATAAGTGTAAAATCTCGGAATTGGAGAAATATAATTTGAGAATTCCTTAGATTTCTTTATCCTAGGCAAATCAAATTAAAAATATATTACAAAAGATATCAAATAAATACAAAACTACCAAAAGTAACAAAATTATATGACAAACCGGCACCTACAAAGTTCATCCTTGCAATTTAAGGATTAAATAGAGACTTGCATACTATTACATGATAGATTCCTTCTCCATAGGTCTATAGTTGTGCTTTGTGTCATTTATATGCTGTGAAGGATCAATGAGATACAATCCTTTAAACATTGTGATCAAAATTAGCATTCGTAAAATTAACCAATGAGAAGGAAGAATCTAGAAGTTGATGAATTGCTGTTCATTAGCTCAATGCAGGCTTGACTGTTGCTTGATTTTTCATGTGCAAAACTTCTTCATTAGTTTGCATACGTACATATATGAGTATGCTTCATTACTGATGTAAAAGTAGCAAAAATAAGTTGCAATCAAATTTGCCTGTTACTTTATACAGCAACCAGTCATAAGCAAACTCCTCAATGTTAGTCATTTAAAGTGTTTGAATTCACTCACAGAAGACTTGATTTTCCTTCCCGAGCTTGCAAAATGCAGTAACTGAAGTGCAAAAGTTCAATGCTACTGTAATACTCCACAAATCACCCAAATAAAAGGAAAAATAAAATCGCTCTTGAAAAAGTTGCCCCTGCTTGGCTAAGAGAGTTTGGTTTGGACTCGCTTCCTATTAAGGCAGACATTTTTATCTGGATGAGAGGTTGAGAAAGAAGGTCCTGTACATTAGAGGCCAGTCTTGGAGGAAAGGTTAAACATCAAGGCCATCTAGATAAAGGTTTGTCTGTTGAGAGAGGCTGGTATGATGACATTACACATGCGTACTTCTGTCCATGTCTGAATCTGAGAGCATAGTCTACAAGAGAGATCAATACATGAATTAAATCATTTGTCTTCTTGATTTAGATTTGATTGAAATATTTTAAGATGAATTGATACTCTGTGTATTCACTTTTCTAAAACATCTAGGTTTTACAATGATAGCATTTGTAATGATAGAATCCATTTTGCGTGTTTTCGATGATGCCTTTAAAAAGCTATCAGTGCCACATTCCCCCAAAGCTGTCATGAAGTTCTATTTCCCATACATATTGTAAAAGTGCATGTTAATTCTATAACAGGAAATTTTCAATGGGATGATATGAAATTGAACTTACAATGACTTTGAGAAAAGCTATCTCAGTAATCAAGAGAAACTAATATTTGCAAGTTACAAGGGCATATATACCAAATCTGGTCTACTAAATATCTTCAATTTTATATAAAAATTATAAATAAATTAAACAAAGCACCGACTTACCGTTAAAGAGTCTATTTCTTGAGAGAGGGCGCCAAATTTTTGTGCCGTTCCCTCTTTCACCTCCTTCCCATCCGGTCGATCCTGAATGTGTACGAAAAGGAAAATAGTTGTTCTTAAAGTTACGAACGACTGAAAATAGCAAGAAAAAACAACAACATATTTTAAATAAAGATATTTGATGCCTAATATCAATGGACTGATAACAAGAACTAGGCAATAATTTCTTCAAAGTTAATTTTCCAAAATGCTAATACTAGTTGCACTTCAAACGTATGAATAACAAAGATGAGTGTGTATATTTCAATGATTGTTCAACATCTTGTCAAAGCAACTAGTCTTAAAATTTGCCTCAATCCTTAAAAACTGTCGAGACTTAAAATAGCACAAAAGGATAACTAATGCTGATCAAGAAATAGCCTACGTATCAAAAACATCCTTACCTCATCAACCTGTCTATGTACTTTGTCAGCACTCCGTACTTCTACCTTATAGCTGGGTGGAGCAGGTCGGTTACCATTCACATGGGACATTCCATTTAGACTGGAGGGGTGACCAAGATCCATCGGGCAAATATAGTCTTCCATGTCTATACCTCGCTTGCTCTTACCAAATGTTCTCTTTTTGGGCTGTTTGAAATGAGAAGGATACCGGTTATCACATGTAGGAATACAAACATTATTGTCAACATCATAGAGTACCAAAGTGTAAAGTCCAAACTATTTTACAACGTTGCCCTGTGCAATACCGACGAATGATTTACCATAAATCAATTCTGAACTGATTTATCTCAATCATTTTTCATGTTTCTGGTTAATGTTCAGAAGCTTTACACAAAATTTGAAAAATAATTGAGATGAATCATTTCATACTTAATTTATGGTCAATTATCTGTCGGTAACACAAAGGATAAAGTTGCAAAATAGCTTAAACTTGCTCCACACCAGTGATGTTGTCCTGGTTACTGGTCTAACGATCTGGTGTTGAACAATAGCAACATGCTCAAAGCGAAACCAGTCCATGTATGTGCTTGACTCCAGTATATTGTTGGACTGCATTCAAGCTTAACCTCATGGACAGGCTTTTTAGTTTAGAAACACTTAACAGGATGACAGACGATTGTCAGTACTCTCTCATCAAGACAATTATCATTTCACCTATACAGCATTGAATCTCTTAATACGAATTATTATCAGAATGAAAAGCAGAAGATCTCACCTTGACCTTTGCAAGGAAGTTAAGAGGAACAAACAGTGGTTGTTTTTCTGCATCTCTCTTCTGCTGCTGAATGTCTGGACCAATCAGAGAGATGAAGTGAGTGCTCAGATGTCGCCGTAGCAACGTCTTGTTTCCAGGGATACACAAGATGGAGGCGAGAGTCTCTGCTGTGAACCGGGGTTCAAGGACCTGTGAATGGGAGACAATGAGGAGTTGGAGAAGAAAGAATTTATCTACAAGTCTTGTCATTCTGATTCTTTATTTTATTGAATACAAGTATATACATTTTTTTTTTCTATCAATTAGTTTGATGAAAACAGTATAAACAGTCAGTGAACAGATAAAATTTACGTTTTGATATTACATTTCTCTCAACCATCTACATATTTTTTCAATATTTCCTTTTTTAATTATTGCCTTTTTCAGCAATATATTAAATCCTCCCACTATGCACTTTTCCTGTATTTTCCTGTCTGTCTGTCCCTTCTCTTCATATATTTCAACCCCCTTCCCCACCAATTTTCCTACCTGCCTGCTTCCAATCAAATCCATCTTTCTCTATCTCTCTCTCTCTCTCTCTCTCACACACACATCCCCTGCATGTACTTCTCTATCACTTTCTCTGTGTCACTCTTGCATGTTTTTGCATTCACATACCATCAATCCACCATGTACTCCACTACCTCTGAGGTTGGGTGCATACTCCGACAGATCTACTGATCTTAACCATTCCATCACTCTGTGGTTCGTCCATAGTGCAACTTGGGTCCCTGTTTCATAAGGCTAAACATACATAAGAAAACAGGATAATTTACACTGTCTTGAATATAAAGAACATCATTATTTCTATCACTTTAATTTTTTATACAATTCTAAAGAACCATAAGGGAATTGAAAATCAAAGAAAAAGAAACGAAGAAAAAAAAGGACTTTGTCTGTTTATTATGGATCTGAGGGTGTTTGTCTGTTTGTTTTGGGGGCAAAGCCACACATTTGAAGGGGAGGAAAAAAATAAATGAATGTGAAATTAAAAGTAAAAAAATTGAAATAATTTCAAAGGGGCCATTTAAATAAAAATTGGGTGAATTCACTACTCTTGACTACTTTCAGAAGTGATAAGTGCTGGAAAACTACTTCTTTGTCTAACAACTTTTGATAGAATATGTCAAAAAATTCCCAAAACATTTGAAGTTCAATTTATACTTCCCAACACATATTTATACAAAGGCCTCAAAAAAAAAGATTTGAAGCAAAAATCACGAATGGAAATGTAACTAAAACTAAAGCAGAAATAAAATCATAAATGAAATCAGCATGCAACTAAAATAGAAAAGACGATATCAAAAAGACAAAACGTGAGAACTTTTGATTTTTGTCTAAAATCTAAATTTAACAGGTTTCATTTTCATGATTATACATGTACATGGAAATATTCATAGATAAACATGGCATTTCAAAGAAAACATCAAATCTAAACATTAAACAACAAAAAATTTCACATTTGTACATGTAGATCTAGTGGTGAATCATGTGATATGCTAAAATATGTGATGTGATCTTCCCATGCATAAACCACTATTTCCCAATGACCATGTTGCATTTACATGTAATGTATGTGTAGGCTTACTATTATAAACCACTAACCCTTTCCTGGTTGTATAGCCAAATACTATATATTTCATATAACTTTTCAGGGTGGGAATGTTTATATCAAACATTTCTATCACAACTAGCCATCTATTTGATGTAAAAACTAAGAAAAATGTTTTAACAAGTTCAAGAAAACTCATTCAATTTACCCAGCTGCATCTTTTAAAACAAGTGTCAAAGATGATTACATTTACGTATGTACATATGGCTAGGCCTCAGGACTATGCAATGTTGAAATGTACATATTGTATCTAGAAACACCTATTAGGAACTTCAAATGACCCCTATATGAACATGTATATTATATGTCATAATAAAAAGAAAACTATGGACTGCGAACTGGTCTGAAAATGAAACCCTTTTGCATGGAATTCAGAATAGTCAAACACATTAGAACCTCCCTTTCCCAATTCAAATTTCCTGAAGATATAGCCTCCAACCCACCAACAGGTTTTGCATACTAGAATTTGCTAACTATTCCCCTAAATAGAAACCATATATTGTGTACAGAACTATGCTACACCACATGGTAAAGACTTATTACCTGTTTACGAACATGCATACTGATTCACATTGAGATCATTACTCAGAATGTATCTGCTCCTGTTGATTTTATATTAAACATAACCATTCTGGATATCATGCATACTTTGATCAATAACTACATGTGCAGACACAATAACCATTGAATACCATGGCAACAATATTGAACCTCCAATCCACAAATCATTTTCACATCTTCTCTTTATAGGTTAGATGGCATTAATTAAGCAAGCAGGTGAGCATTTTTACAAACCAACTTTTTTAGTTCTTTGGATTTCAGTTTTAACTACTCTCATCTTAATATATTCCCTCTGGTACCTTGTAGTTGGAAATTCATGGCTAGTCAGTCAAGGGAGGTGACGACGAATATTTATTGGTATATTATCCCAAAGTTCCCCTAACCCCCAACAAGGAATAAATAAAAAATAATTGATTTTTTTTTATTTTTTAATGTATACAAGTCCATTGTTTGAATATCATTCTGAAAATTGTAGTCAAGATTTGTCTTTTTGTTGTTGTTGTTTTTTTGTTTTTTGTAAATATAACATAATATGCAAATGGAAGAGATTTCAAGGTTTAATTATGAAATATATAATAAATATATAATAAATATATATAAATATAATATACTAATAATATTCAAATTGGAATACTTATCAAAGAAAATGTAAATGCCTAATCACTACTTTAATATCATTATTCTTTACAAGGTGTATTACTAAAGTTTGTAAAGTTAATTGTTACACAAATTATCCCTTAATCCCACCTATCTCAAATCACGGATCCGTTATATCTAGATTCTCTACAAATAATTAGTGCACATAAAAGCAAGCTACAAATGGCAAGGACAAACCTTAAATCCATTTTATCTTATAGCAGGTTAAACATTGGGTTGCCAAAGTGAACATTTAAAGCACATAATTTGTCAAAAGCAAGAAGGGTACCAACATTAATGCCCTCCTTGCTCTCAACAGTTAATATTATGCATTAGGTGCCATAATGTATAATACCAATGGGGTTATTAGAGCATTGGTGTGGTCTATACATTTATGCATACTGCCTTTCATCACAAAAAGCTGTTAAAGTGGCAACTCTTAATCCTCACCAATAGCATTGCAAGGTGGTCAAAAATAAATATTATCAATGATTTACAAAGTATAGAAAGAAGTTGTATTCAAAAATACCCTCAGGATATGGGGTAAATTTTCTTTTTTCATTATTATAATTTCTCTATTTTTTATCGTTATTATTATACTTTCCTTTTCTTTTTTTTTTTTCTTTCAAATCACTATGAAATATTGATTTTAGGTTCTTTTTATCCATTTTTTTTTTTTTTTTTTTTTTTTTTTTTTTTTTGGGGGGGGGGTTCAATGACTGTCTTTAACCAAAATTTAAAGGTTTACAACAATGTAAGGGCATGAAAATTTGATATGGCCCAAGTATAGCCCAAACAAACCAAAATCTTGTTAAGAATCGTGAATTGCCACTTGTAACCTTTTTGGTAGACTAAAGCAGTATCGACCAGAAAACAAAGAACATGCATTGTACCATCTCGTTACTCCATGGAGGCATGTTTTTAAGGTTTTTATACCATGGCTGCAAGGAATAAGAGCACATCAAAAGAAAATATACAGGTTTGAATTCATTATCGATATATAACCGATGACTGGCGATACGATCTTGTCTTTTGGAATATGTTATCAGTTGGAATCCTTTAAGATCTTATCAATGTGACCTAATACAATTCTTATAAATGAATGCAATAAATGTTTTGTATTTGAAATTGATGATTTTAGAGAGAATATATTTGAATTAAAATAGACATTCGTTAATTACCACCCCTCTTGAATACATTATTTGAAAAGTATGATACACCATCATTTCCCATATATCAAGTTCTGAATTTTACCATTAAAAATATATAATTTCACAGAGTAAAATGGTGCTTGTCAGAAAGGTTTAATTCAGATTTAGGTTGAAATACATTATCATCATCTCCATTTTTTATGCTTGATTTTTATACCATTTTTTATACTATGGAAATAAAGATAAGGATACTTCTTCATTGAAATTATATGTGGATGAACACTTCAAACTGCTTTCTTGCCTCCTAAATAATCCAAATATGATTAAAACTAATTTCATATGAGAACAAGTACACTAATAATCTTGTTCAAATCTTCTTTCCTTTTTCTTTTCTTTTCTTTTCTTTTTTATTTTCTTCTTCATTCTTTGCTTTTTTCTCTTCTTCTTTTTTTTTTTGGCATACTTATCACATCTAATGTTATATTTTCTTTTGGAGAAGCAATCCTCCCTCATAAGTTCCCAGGACAGAATGTGATATGTACATCTTTAACACTGCTAGCAAACTTGTTACACTTTTTCTATAAAAAAAAAAAATCCTCGCTATTCCCAGAAAATCTCAATAACAAAAGCCCTAGATAAAGCCAGAAGGGCAATAACTCTTTGAAAAGGAAATTGTTAATGATAATGAAAAGGTTAGAGATATATTCGGGATGAAAGCCAAAAGGGCAAAATGCTTCCATTAAAACATTATAAATCTTTTTAACTCTAATTCTGCAAATAAAACACAAAACAAATACGGATGTTATATACATTGGGATGGGTAAACAAAGACATATGAGGAATAGGAGAATGGGTAATGAATAAAATGTTATGACATCACACACATAGAACTATACAATTATTTGTAATTGTGTTATTATATTTTTTAATGGCTAGAAGGGATTAGACTCATGTATGAATAAAAGAGATTATTAAAATAATTCGAAATTAAAACAATCAAAGGTAAAATGTGAGGTATAAATTAAATCAGATATACATCCTTCACCTATTCGACATAAAACAACCAATGCAGTCAAATAAATTTTTAAGAAGCCTGCAATATTGAAAATGTTTGTTTTCATTTGATAACTTGTAAGAGAAGATCATCATATGAAGGTGCATAACATATTCGATGATGTGGGGGGGGGGGGCATACAATGAATTGAACAATTGGTAGAAGGCTTAGTAATAATGGCGATATGGAGGGTATAGGATCATGTAGGGTTGGGTGGCAGATGGAGAATCACATGACAATACAAGAGTACATACATTGAGAAAATGCCGGGTAATGAGAAACATGCGATTTGAGTTGTAGATATTCTAACAATAAACATGCATTAGAATGCGTAAGACTCAAATTATATTTTACAAGAGTATGTCAGCCTGCCCCACCCTCATCCTCCAAAAGGACTGTACGGGGTAACAATTTTTAAACATTTCTAAAAATCTCCGGCAAAGCAAATTCTGTCAATATATGGAAAGACAACATTAGGACATTTTCCTATATCTTGGTGATTCTGAGTGCATTCAAGCACAAAAATATATAATTTTCATTTGCCCTTACTAAACAGAGTGATCCTCCAAATAATGAGGGATTAAACCTCTTTGTATATGTGTAAAACTGATAAAATTGATGATTACAGAAAAGACCAGATTGTTTCCCCGGTTGGAATTTGCCATATTTGGATAGTGATGGTTAGTTGCAAAAAAAAAATGAAGGTACGATTTCTCAGATAATTGCGTTATCTGTCGATAAGTCAAGAAAAGCCTGTGTCACATACATGTTGTTTTTCTCTCGGGCCAATACAGCAAGTTAAAAAAAAATGGCTATTTTTACAAGCCGTATGGGCCCAGGAGTGATCTTTGATCCAGGTCTTACAAAGCTTCAGTATTTTTGTATTAATTTCTTTTTTTCTTAATTCATAGATATACAGCTGGTAATATTACATAAGGGGTTGTTATTCTGAGGATACTATTGCGGGAAGGAACCTGATACAATGGGTGTTGAGGTTATGTAGAGGAGCCTTACCTCATCCGTAGGTCTTCTTCTAAGACAGCTTGGATGGAAGTTATGAAGTCTTAGGCACTGGATACCACGCATGATGCTCACATGATGGAAGGCACTCGTCACTTTCAACAGTAATAGATCGTCCTGAAATGTGTAAACATGAGTCGTTCCAGCAATTATTATTCATCAAGAAAGGTTTTAATTCTGATTCAAATCAATTCTATTGTAATCTAATGTTTCATTAATTTTGTTTCTATGCTATGTTTGTTAATCCTTACATAATTCTCTGAGTGACATCTTTTTTAAGTGTATCTTAATAGATTTCAAGATAAACAAGATCAGGCTGCGCTAAAAGCCTAAAGGGCACAATTAAGAGTTATATGAAGCAATTTAGGAAATCCAGTATCTAGTACACAAACTTATGCAAAATGTCATTTTTTATTCAAGTTTGGCCCGTAATGGGATTATCATGTTGACTGCTATGGGATTATAAATGTTGCATGACAGAGTGCCCAATTGAAAGAAAAAAAATCCTCAAGAAAGGTATCTTCTCTTTCTTGCTACCATGACAATACATTCACATCACGTAGAAATAAGATACCACCCCCTTACCACTGTCATATAGTGCAGCATTCTACCGTCGATCTTAGCTTCAAGAAAGGTATCTTTGTACTGTGGAAGGCCTACATCATCCAGCCATCTTGTAACCCAATGGTAGTCCAGATCACCTTGCTTGTCTTCTGACTCTGAACCCATTGCCTGCAGAGCTAGCTGAAGCTTCTTCCGATGTAAAGGGTTCTTCAGACCTAAGTACTGTTTGGACAAGGTCAAAGGTGAGAATAATTTACAGGCACAAAATCCAATTTAACCAAAAACAAGATAGAACAAATGAACGGAATCGTGAAATTGGTGATTCATTTTGCTAAAGATTGGGGCAGAATGTACATTAAAAGATCATAATACTTGTGCCCTTTTTTTTACCTACTGTGGAATCACAAATCATAACTTCATCTAAAATTTCATGGAACATTTGTGTATTCAAGTTATTAAACCATTCAAACAGTTTCCCTCCAAAGGCATACTGTTGAATAGTACCTTTGGGGTTACTAACTGTAATTTGGTGATATGACCACTTCTTTCATCCTGGCTGTACAACTTATGGACTCTGGAATCACAAATAACAACTTCATCTAAAATCAAATGGATGTTTCATTGTATTCTATTTATTAAACTATTGACACATTTTCACTCCCATTGCATACTGTTAAAAAGTACCTTTGGGGCTACTAACTGTAAGTTTTTGATATGACAACTTCTTTCATCCCGGCCGTATATACAACTTATACTTCATTGTACTCAACCTTCTTTAAACCTTTCTCTCTTTTTTTTTGCCTTCCTTTTCAATTTACCGGAAATGGATATGGTAAATATACAGGTGTGCATAAGGTATTATATATACATGTATTGTGAATGGCATAAAGTACATACTGACTCATTCTAGAATTGGCAATAACATCCTCATCCTGGTATATAGCCAAACCAACACAGGTGTGATGATGTGATTGAGAACTGTGGCTCCTTTCCAACAAAATATTCGGGTGAAACAATTTGAGGATGTGGTTTTTGGAGGAAAACTGATTTATTTATTTTTTTTTATTTTTTTTCTTGCTCATTGTTACATGTCATGGAAGAGACAGCATTTATCATCAGGATGGTGCAAACTACTTGGTTTCAAGCATGGTATACACCTGTACATGTACTTCTACTGGGATATATATATTTTTATTTTTATTTGGCAGTATTAATTTCAGTTCTTGTATGCTTTCATCAACATAAATATTGAGCAATCTGGATGCCTCACCTTTTCAAGTTCTAGAGGAGCAGCCGCAAGCAACGTTCCACCATTCTTGACCCAGACTCTACAAGCTGAAGCATACTGAGCAAGACCCATCCCTCTCAACCAATCAGCTACCTGTTCCCCTCCCCACTTTGCAAATGGAGCATTCAAATCACTGAAGAAAACAAAAACAAATCATGGAATTTCTCAAATTAAATGGGATAAAATAATTAGACCAAAATTATTTTCTATGATACTGCATTCTACTGAAATCATACAACACTACTACATGTATATTTACATCTCAACTGTGATATTATAACAATTCCTAAAAAACAGAAGGTTGCAATATAAAAGCAGAACTAGCCAAAATGAGCTTACAGTGTTGAATGAATTCCGTCTAAATACTGTAAATAACCATTATTGAATATTCTCATATCATCTATGGTCAGTTCATTTTTTACACATGTATTTTATTTTTCATGATAAACATACTAATTAAAGGTTCTGAATATTTAACAAACCTTGTTCCATTTCCATTCTCATTCTTCTTGAGGTCCCTTGACCAAGCGAGTCTTGGTCCTGCTGTTGCTCTTAATCGACTATTCCTAGAAAACTCCATCTGGACATCCTCCTCATCATCCCCATTGTGAAGGTTTGCAGAGCCACTACGCTTTAATCTGCAATAGGGAATAATATATTTTTACTTTTATTGTCACCCTAGCCCTCATCCTCATTCTCACATTCACCCTCAACATCAAACTACAGTGTATCATCATCCAAACCCACACCACCAACATTGTCATCATCACTACCCTCACCTCAACCATACCATCATCTTCACCCTCACCCTCACCATCACCGTCACTCTCATCATTACCCTCATTCTCACCCTCATCATCACCCTCACCCTCACCCTCGACCCTCACCCTCATCATCACCCCCATTATCACCCTTACCCTTCAATCATCATCATCAGATCACCCTCACCGGACCCTCACCCTCATCCTCAACCTATCATCACCCTCATCATCACCCTCACCCTCATCATCACCCTCACCCTCACCCTCACCCTCACCCTCATCATCACCCATTTCACCTTACCCTCATCATCATCATCAGATCACCCTCACCGGACCCTCACCCTCATCCTCAACCTAATCATCACCCTCATCATCACCCTCACCCTCATCATCACCCTCACCCTCATCATCACCCTCACCCTCACTCACCTTACCCTCACCCTCAACCTCACCCTCACCATCATCCTCATCATCACCCTCATCAACAACCTCACACTCCCCACCTCTTTACCATCATTGTAATCATCACCCTCAACATCACCCCACCCTTATCATCACCCTCACCATCACCCTCACCATCACCCTCATCACCACCCTCACCCTAGCCTAATCATCACTCCATCCAGCACCTTAACCTAATCACCACCCTCAACCTCATCATTACCCTCACCCTCATCCTCATCATTACCCTCACCCTCAACCGCAACCTCACCTCACCATCATCCTCATCATCACCTCACCTCATCATTACCCTCACCCTCACCACCACCCTCACCCTCATCATTACCCTCACCCTCATCCTTATCCTCAACCTATTCATCACCCTAATCATCACCCTCACCCTCATCATCACCCTTACCCTCACCCTCACCCTCACCATCATCCTCATCATCACCGTCATCATCAACCTCACACTCACCCCTCTCTTACCATCATGTAATCATCACCCTCACCATCACCCCACCCTCATCATCACCCTCATCACCACCCTCACCCTCAGTCTAATCATCACTCTCATCACCACCCTCAACCTAATCACCACTCTCATCCTCATCATCACCCTCACCCTCATCATTACCCTCACCCTCATCACCACCCTCACCCTCATCATTTACCCTCACACCTCAACCTCATCATTACCTCACCTCAACCTCATACCCTCATCCATCATCCTCATCATCACCTCACCCTCAATCATACCCTCACCCTCATCCTTATCCTCAACCTATTCATCACCCTATCATCACCCTCACCTCATCATCATCCTCACCCTCATCATCATCCTCACCCTCACACCACCCCTCACCCTCATCACACCACTCACCCTCATCATCATCCTCACCCTCAACCTATTCATCACCAGACTGCCAAAAAAAAAACGTATTCCGTACTTTTTCTATCCTCTTCGCTTCTTAAGGGGGTACTAAGATCTATAGATGTCTATGAATGCACATCACCATCATGCCATACTACATCGCACCTGTCTTCATAGAAAACATTTAATTGCCAATGAATTGTTCTATGTCCCTCATTTACCAGAACGAATGCCTTTGGTGCAGGGATGACACACTTGTCAAAATGTTTGGCATATTTACCTTGTTTCTATTGAAATAATTGAATAAATAAAGGTTTTCAGTCGACAGGTGATGGAGATGACATTTTCAATGATCCCAATAATTATTGACATTTAATGAGTTTGGTACCCCTTATCCAAATGAAAAAGACAAAAATACGCTTTTAGGTTGGCAGTACTGCATCACCCTAATCATCACCCTCACCCTCATCATCACCCTTACCCTCATCATCACCCTCGTCATCACCCACATCATCACCCTCACCCTCATCATCATCCTCACTCTATGATCCCAAACTTTATAGCATCGCATTTTTTCTTACTTTCCAATGAGCTTTTTGATGCCTTTGCGTTTCCGGTAGTCCATGGGCGGGGTCCCTGGAGGGGCAGGGTAACCACTTCTCTCTAGGCTCTGGAAGGTGACATTTCTTGGTCTCTGCACCCCTAAGGCATCCTCTCCTTCTGACTCAGTCATGGCTGGGAGAAACAAGATTAAGGGTATTATTACTCAAAGCGTTTAGGTTCAACTTTCTCATGCATTATTGAAAATTCCAATTTAATAACAATTTGGCAGTTTAATTTTTCATTTGATGGTTGATACTGTGTGTTAAAGATATTTCAATATGACAGTGAGATGCTTGTCCTGCATATTAATCAAAAGAAAGGTTTAATTAAACCATCCTGTTTAGAGCATAACTTTCGCAACATAGGGGAGGGGCTCGGGGCTTGCTGCTAAAGATAATAAGGGAGATGAGAAAACCAGTCTAAAGATGCATGTTGAGTTTAATGAAAAGGCTCAGTTAGAACAATCTTTGATGAGAAAATGTGATCAAGAGCAAAGAAATGGTGGTGCTAATAGGTAGTTGTATAGTCTGAAAGTCTCAATGTATATAACTTTTAGAACGTCTCTCTACCTGGCCTCAATAGGTAGTACAATGTACAATAAAAGCTCCATTTAATAGATGTTTATAGTAAATAGTGGTAGTATATTAAGAGTTGTGATTGGTTGAAATGATGTCACGTGTCATTCACGTTTTTGTTATAGTGAACGGTTTTTGTTATATTGAACGGTTTTTTTGTTATATTGAACGGTTTTATCATGTGTTAAAATGAATGGCGAAATCGATTGCTTTGTTGCGCTAGCGCGTAATAACAGTAAAATGGTGCGCACAACAATAGATACGCGGAGCAACAATATACGTCACAATAGCTTAATTAGCACCAAAAGTTTGGCAAACATTGGCAAAGCTAAAACCAGATTAGGCAAGGTCAAAGATTTAGGGGTCTATTTACTATAATAAATAGTGCATGCTCTATTAATGCAACATTACTGACTCATATAGGCCTCCTTCGGTCGATATCGACCATGGGTAGTGCACCCTAGGTTTTTGATGTGCTGCGTTTGAGGCAGCTTCGGCTGTGGCTGGTGAGGCCAATTCGAGATTTGCATCCCCTTCCACAATTGTCACATTTATGAGGTGTTGTTCTGATTATTGTATGCGTATTTAGTCATGTCCGTGGCGCTTTGCTTTTCCGCGCTCCGGTTGCTTCTCATTAGCGTAGGGGCAGGTGCTTTTCCTCTCGCGATTCGTAGGTTGTGTGCTTCCGAAGGATGGTCTCTCGGGGCAGTTCTTCGTAGCGGTCATGACGTGCTTCTTTTTGGCCCCAATGTGTATATTGTCTAAGTAGGTGTTAATTGTCTTCAGTTGCACGGCTGGTACAAACATGCCTTGTAATCGTGATGCTTGGACGATTCAAATTGGTAGTGGCAGCCCTCTGTCCCGGGAGGAGAGCGAAGTTTCTTGTTCCATGAGCAGATGTCTGTTTGGTATGGCGACCGGATCCTCACATTGCCGGGTGTAGCATTGCCCGGGAAGCCAAGCGGTAGGTCTGGCGTTTGCGCTGAGGCAGGCGTGTACATTGGGTAGGGAGAGACCTAGCACGAGCACGACCGTCCGGGTGTTGGTGGCACTCGTTGGTCTTTCCAGGTGAATCCTAAGCGATGCGTCGTAAACACGGCATAATGGAAGGCTGTTCAGACCTGTTCTCTTTGTTCCTGGAGTGATGGAGTCCAACTCTTGCACTTACCTGTAGGGCAGGTGTGCGTAACAATGCGTATGCCATTATAACTGGCTGCGCGTTGGTCTTCGATTGAAAGCGTTGCTGGGTTCTTCCTAACACGTGTTGAGATCGAGGCAAAGGTAGATTGCAGCTTTCCAATGCGTTGTTGATTTCCACATCAAGGGACAGGTTGTCGCTAATTGTGGATCCAAGGTAGTATAATTGAATGGACCACATCAATTCATATTGTTCCGATGGCAATGGTTGGTGGAGCTTCCGTGTCCTGTCCAAGCACATTAGTCGCTGTTTTCAAAACCTTGATGATAAGCGCCAACTTCTTGCGATGCCTGGGAAGAGCGATTCATCAGACACTGCAGCTGTTCCTGAGTGTGCGTAGTGATGGCAGCGTCATCAGCAAACAGCATGTCTCTGACAAGGACCTTGCGTACTTTAGTTTTGGCCCTTAGACGTGCAAGATTGAAGAGTTGACCATCTGACCTAGTGTGAAAGTAGATGCCCTCTCTTGATGATCTAAACGCATGCTTCAGGAGCAGGGAGAAGAAGATTCCGAAGAGGGTTGGGGCCAGGACACAACCTTGTTTGACTCCACTGCGGATATCGAAGGGTTTCGATGAGCTTCCATCGTATTGTACTGTCCCTCTCATGTTCTCATGGAAGGACTTGATCATGCTCCAATCTTGGAGAGAATCTGAAAGAGTCCATCTCTGCTTACCAGATCGAATGCCTTGGTTAGGTCGATAAAGGCTATGTAGAGGGGTCTCTGCTGTTCCCTACACTTCTCCTGAAGCTGTCGAAGGGAGAATATCATGTCCAGCGTGGATCTGTTGGCACGGAACCCACATTGCGAT
>CALNVZ010003426.1:31465794-31595319 GCA_940671915.1 Paracentrotus lividus
CCATCGTGAACAGATAAAAGTTTACGTTTTGATATTAATTCTCTCAACCAATTACCATATTTTTCATATTTCCTTTTTTAATTATTGCCTTTTTCAGCAAATATTATTCCTCCCACTATGCACTTTTCTGTATTTTCCTGTCTGTCTGTCCCTTTCTCTTCATATATTTCAACCCCCTTCCCCACCAATTTCCTACCTGCCTGCTTTCAATCAAAAGTCCATCTTTCTCTATACTCTCTCTCTCTCTCTCTCTCACACACACATCCCTGCATGTACTTCTCTATACACTTTCTCTGTGTCACTCTTGCCATGTTTTTGCATCACATTTACCATATCAATCCACCATTGTTACTCCACTACCTCTGAAGGTTTGGGTGCATACTCCGACAGAGCACCGCGACCACAGAATATCTTACGAAGTCTTTTACCATTCCATCACTCTGTGGTTCGTTCCATAGTGCAACTTGGGTCCCTTTCATAAGCTAAACTACATAATGAAAACAGGATAATTTACACTGTCTTGTAATATAAAGAACATCATTATTTCTATCACCTTTTATTTTTTATACAACTTCTAAAGAACCATAGGGAATTGAAAATCAAAGAAAAGAAACGAAAAAAAAAAGGACTTTGTCTGTTTATTATGGATCTGAGGTGTTTAGTCTGTTTTGTTTTGGGGTGGGCAAGCCACCACATTTGAAGGGGAGGAAAAAAATAAATGAATGTAAATTTAAAAGTAAAAAAAAAAATTGGAAATAATTTCAAAGGGGCCATTTAAATAAAAAAATTGGCGTGAATTCACTTACTCTTGACTTACTTTCAGAAGTGATAAGTGCTGGAAAACTACTTCTTGTCTAACAACTTTTGATAGATATTGTCAAAAAATTCCCAAAAATTTGAAGTTCAATTTATACTTCCCAACACATATTTATACAAAGGCCCTCAAAAAAAAAAGATTTGAAGCAAAAATCACGAATAGCGAAATGTAACTAAAACTAAAAGCAGAATAAAATTCATAAATGAAAGTCAGCATGCAAACTAAAATAGAAAAAGACGATATCAAAAAAGACAAAACGTGAGAACTTTTGATTTGTCTAAGATCTAATTAACAGGTTTCATTCATGCATTATTACATGTACATGGAAATATTATAGAATAAACATGGGCATTTCAAAGAAACATCAAATCTAAACATTAACAACAAAAAATTTCCACATTTGATACATGTAGATCTAGTGGTGAATATGTGATATGCTAAAAATATGTGATGTGATCTTCCCTGCATAAACCACTATTTCCCAATGAACCATGTTTGCATTTACATGTAATGTATGTGTTAGGCTTACTATTATAAACCACTAACCCTTTTCCTTTGTTGTATAGCCAATATACTATATATTTCATATAAACTTATTCAGGGTGGGAATGTTTAATATCCAAACATTTTCTATCACAACTAGCCACTATTGATGAGGTGTAAAAAACTAAGAAAAATGTTTGTAACAATTTCAAGAAAGCTCATTCAATTACCAGCTGCATCTTTTTAAAACACAAGTGTCAAAGATTGATGGTACATGTTACGTATTTAACATTATGGCTAGGCCTCAGGCACTGCATTGGTGAAATGTACATATTGTATCTTAGAAACACCTATTAGGAACTTCAAATGGACCCCCTATATGAAATGTATATTATATGTCCTAATAAAGAAAAACTATGGATCGAACTGGTCTGAAAATGAAACCCTTTTGCAGGAATTCAGAAAGTCACAAACACATTAGAACTCCCTTTCCCAATTCAAATTTCCTGAAAGTAATAGCCTCCAACCCACCTAACAGGTTTTGCATACTGAGATTTGTAACTATTCCCCTAAATAGAACCATATATTTGTGTACGAACTACTACACCACATGGTAAAGACTTATACCTGTTTACGAACATGCATACATGATTTCACATTGAGATCATACTCAGAATGTATCCTGCTCCTTGTTGATTTTATATTAAACATAACCATTCTGGATATCATGCATACTTTGATCAATAACTACATGTGCAACACAATACCATTGAAATACCATGGCAACAATATTGCAACCTCAATCCACAAATCATTTTCACATCTTCTCTTTATAGGTTAGATGGCATTAATTAAGCAAGCAGTGAGATTTTTACAAACCAACTTTTTAGTTCATTTGGATTCAGTTTAACTCTCTCATCTTAATATATTCCCTTCTGGTGGTCCTTGTAGTTGGAAATTTCATGGTAGTTCAGTCAAAGGGAGGTTGACGAACGAATATTTATGCGTATATTATCCAAAAGTTCCCCTAACCCCCACAAGGAATAAAATAAAAATAATTGATTTTTTTATTTTTTTAATGGTATACAAGTCCATTGTTTGATATCATTTCTTGAAATTGTAGTCCAAGATTTGTTTTTGTTGTTGTGTTTTTTGTTTTTGTAAATATAACATATATGCAAATGGAAGAAGATCAAGGTTTAATTGATAAATATATAATAAATATATAATAATATATATAAATATAATATACTAATAATATTTCAGATTGGAATACTTATCAAAGAAATGTAAAATGCACTAATCACTAACTTTAATATCATTATTCTTTACAAGGTGCTATTACTAAAGTTTGTAAAGTTAATTGTTACACAAATTATCCCTTAATCCCACCTATCTTCAAATCACGGATCCGTTATATCTAGATTCTCTACAATAATTATGCCACATAAAGCAAGCTACAATTGGCAAGGGACAAACCTTAAAATCCTATTATCTTATAGCAGGTTTAAACATTGGGTGTGCCAAGTGAACATTTAAAGCACATAATTTGTCACAAAAGCAAGAAGGGTACCAACCATTTAAGCCCTTCCTTGCTCTCAAACAGTTAATATTATGCATTAGGCCATAATGTATATATACCAATGTGGGATTATTAGAGCATTGGTGTGGTCTATACATTTATGCATTACTGCCTTTCATCACAAAAAGCTGTTAAAGTGCAACTCTTAATCCTCACCAATACATTTGCAAGGTGGTCAAAAATAATATTATCAATAGATTTACCAAAGTATAGAAAGAGTGTGTATTCAAAAACCCTCAGGATACGGGTATAAATTTCTTTTTCATTATTATATATTTCGTCTATTTTTTACAGTATTATTATACTTTCCTTTTCTTTTTTTTTTTCTTTCAAATCACTATGAAATATTGATTTATTTTTAGTTCTTTATCCTATTTTTTTTTTTTTTTTTTTGGGGGGGGGGCTTCAATGGACGTCTTTAACCAAAATTTAAAGTTTTACGAACAATGTAAGGCATGAAAATTTGATATGGCGCCCAAGTTATTAGCCCAATACAAGACCGAAAATCTGTTAAGAATCGTGAATTGCACTTGTAACCTTTTTGGTAGACTGAAAGCGAGAAAACTATCGACAGAAAACAAAGAACATGCATTGACCATCTCGTTACTCCATGAGCATGTTTTTTTAAGTTTTTATACCCATGCTTGCAAGGAATAAGAGCACACAAAGAAAATATTACAGGTTAAATTCTTATCGATTATATAACGATGACTGGCGATACTGATCTTGTCCTTTTGGAATATGTTATGCGAGGTTGGAATCCTGTTAAGATCTTATCAATGATGACCTAATCCAATTCTTAGTAAATGAATGCAATTAAATGTTTTGTATTTGAAATTTGATGATTTTAGAGAGAATATATTTGAATAAAATAGACATTCGTTAATTACCACCCCTCTTTGAATACAATATTGAAAAAGTATGCATCACCATCATTTCCCATATATCAAGTTTCTGAATATACCCATTAATAAATATATAAATTTCACAGAGTAATATGGTGCCTTGTCAGAAATGTTTAATTCAGATTAGAGGTTGAAATTACATTATCAATCATCTCCATTTTTTTATGCTTGATTTTTATACCATTTTTTATACTATGGAAATAAAGATAAGGAACTCTTCCATTGAAATTATTATGTGGATGAACACTTAAACTCTTTCTTGCCTTCCTTAAAAAATTAAATTCCCAAAATATTTTTTGATAAAACTAATTTCTATATGGAGAACAAGTACACTATAATCTGTTCAAATCTTCTTTCCTTTTCTTTTCTTTTCTTTCTTTTTTTCTTCTTCATTCTTTGCTTTTTCTCTTCTTCTTTTTATTTTTTGGCATACTATCACATCTAATGTTATATTTCTTTTGGAGAAGCAATCCTCCCTCATAGTTCCAGGACCAGAATGTATATGACATCTTAACACTGCTAGCAAACTTGTACACTTTTTCTATAAAAAAAAAAATCCTCGCTATTCCCAGAAAAATCTCAATAACAAAAGCCCTAGTTAAAGCCGAAGGGCAATAAACTCTTTTGAAAAGGAAAATTGTATAGATGATAATGAAAGCTTAGAGCATATATTCGGGTGAAAGCAAAAGGGCAAAATGCTTCCATTAAAACATCTATAAATCTTATTTAACATGCTAATTCTGCAATTAAAACTACAAAACAATAGGATGTTATATCATTGGGAATGGAGGTGTAAACAAGAAGACATATGAGATTATAGAGAGAATGGGGATTAATGACATAAATGTTATGGAGCATCTACACACGATAGTGATTACTATTACCATTATTCTGTCAATGTGTTATTATTATTTTATTGAATGGCTAGAGGGATGGATTAGAACTTGATTGTATGAAATTAAAAGATGATTATTAAATAATTCAAATTAAAACAATCAAAGTAAGAATGTGAGGTATAAATGTATAAATCAGGATATACTCTCTTCACCTATGTCGACATAAAAACAACCAATGCATTGTCATAACTACAATTTTTATAGAATGCCTCAGCAATTTATTTGAAAAATGTTTGGTTTCATTTAATGACTTGTAAGAGAGGATCAGTCATAGAAGGTGCATAACATATAATCTCAAGATGCATAGTGGGGGGGGGCATACAATATGAATTGAACATTAGGTGAGAAGGTCTTAGTCCAATAATCGGCGATATGGAGCGGTATGAGGATCTGTAGTTTTGTTGATCGTTTAGGAGTGAGAGTCGGCAAGATGGAGACGAATGCACCACTATTCAATTATCAATCAAGGAGTACCATCCATGAGGAGCATAATTAGACGAGAATGTGAGGAAGTAGTGAGAAACATTGCCAGATAGTCTGTAGATTTTGTAGTTATATATTCTATAAAATACTACAATACATACATGCATATAGAATGCGCGTAAAGACTCAATATGTAACTTTCTAAAGAGTATTGTCACCTGCCGACCATACTCATCCTCTCAACCAGGACTGTACGATGGGTAACCAATTTGTTAAACCATTTCTAAAAATCTCCCGGCAAAGCAAGATTCTTTCCCCGTAATATATGGATGACAAGAACAACATTATGGTGACATTTGTCCATATTGATCTTGTACGTTTGATTTCTGAGTTGTCAATATCTGGAAGCACAAAAAACTATGTATAATTCTCAATTGGCACTTATTACTATAACAGGAGTGATCCTCCAAACTAATGATGGTATTAAAACCTACTTCGTTGTAATGTGTAAAACTGATAAGATATTGGATAGTATATCAGAAAAGACCAGATTTGTTTCCCTACGGATGGAATTATAGCTCATTTGGATAGTGATGTAGTTCTGCAAAAAAAAATATGTTAAGGTACGATTTCTCAGATAACTTGCCGATTATTTGATCGTATAGATCAGAAAAAGCCTAGGTTTCACATACATGTTGTTTTTCTCTCGGCCAATACAGCAAGTTAAAAAAAAATGGCATTTTTACAAGCCCGTATGGCCCAGGAGTGATCTTGATCCAGGTCTTACAAAGCTTCAGATTTGTACTTAATCTTTTATTTTCTGTAATCATAGAGATAACACACGCTGGGATATTAAACAAGGTGTTTTCTGAGGGATACGTATTGCCGGGATAGGGAACCTGATACAATGGGTGTTGAGGTATATGTAGAGAGCTCTACCATCATCCGTAGGTCTTCTTCTAAGACAGCTTGGATGGAAGTTATGAAGTCTTAGGCACTGCGATACACCGCATGATGCTCACATGATGGAAGGCCACTCGTCACTTTCAACAGTAATAGATCGTCCTTGAAATGTGTAAACATGAGTCGTTCCAGCAATTATATATTCATCAAAAGGTTTATAATCTGATTCAAATCAATTCTATTGTAAATCTAATGTTTCATTAATTTTGTTTCTATGCCTTATCGTTTTGTTAATCCTTACATAATTCTCTGAGTTGACATCTTTTTTAAGTGTATCTTAATAATTTCAAGATAAAAACAAGATCAGGCTGCGCTAAAAAGCCTAAAGGGTAGCACAAAATTACAGAAGTTATATGAAGCAATTAGGAAATCCAGCTTCTATATACACAAAATTATGCACAAATGTCATTTTTTATTCAAGTTTGGCCCGTTTAATGGGATTATCATGTTGACTGCTATAGGGATTATAAAAATGTTGCATGACAGAGTGCCCAATGGAAGAAAAAAAATCTCAAGAAAGTATCTTTCTTTCTTGCTACCATGACAATTACATTTCAACATCACGCTAGAAATCAAGATACCAACCCCCTTACCACTGTCATATAGGTTGCAGCATATCTACCGTCGATCTTAGCTTCAAGTCAAAGGATTTATCTTTGTACATGTGGAAGGCCTACATCATCCAGCCATCTTGTAACCCAATGGTAGTCCAGATCACCTTGCCTTGTCTTCTGACTCTGAAAACCCATTGCCTGCATGAAGCTAGCTGAAGCTTCTTCCGATGTAAAGGGTTCTTCAGACCTAAGTACTGTTTGGACAAGGTCAAAGGTAGATAATAATTTACAGGCAACAAAATCCAATTTAACAAAAACAAGATAGAACAAATGAACGGAAATCGTCGAAATTGGTGATATCATTTGCTAAAGATAGGGCGCAGAATTGTACATTAAAAGATCATAATACTTGTGCCCTTTTTTTTACCACTGCTGCGAATCACAAATCATAACTATCATCTCAAAAATTTCATGAGAACATTTGTCGCTATTTCAAGTTATTAAACACATTCAAACAGTTCCGTCCAAAGGCATTACTGCTTGAATAGTACCTTATGGGTTACTAACTGTAAATTTGGTGATATGGACCACTTCCTTTCACCTGGCTGTACAACTTATGGACTCTGGAATCCACAAATAACAAACTTCATCTAAATCAAAATGGATGTTTCATTGTTATTCTATTTTATTAAACCTATTGACACATTTCACTCCCATTGGCATACTGTAAAAAGTACCTTTGGGGCTACTAACTGTAAGTTTTTTGATATGACAACTTCTTTCATCCCGCCGTATATACAACTTTATACTTTCATTCTGTACTCAACCTTCTTTAAACCTTCTCTCTCTTTTTTTGCCTTCCTTTTCACATTTACCGGAAATGGATTATGGCTAAATATACAGCCGCTGATGCATAAGGTATTACATATATACACGGTATTGTGAATGGCATAAAGTACATACTGACTCATTCTAGATATTAGGGCAAAACATCCTCATCCTGGTATATAGCCAAAACCAACAACAGGTCTTGTGCATGATGTGAATTGAGAACTGTGCGACCTCCTTTCCACAAAATATTCGGGTGAAACAACTTGCAGGTGTGGTTTTTGGAGGAAAAACTGATTTATTTATTTTTTTTATTTTTTTTCCTTGCTCATTGTTACATGTCATGGGAAGAGACAGCATTTATCATCAGCGATGGTGCAAACTACTTGCGTTTCAAGCATGGTATACACCTCTACATGTACTTCTACTGGGATATATATATTTTTATTTTTATTTGGCAGTATTAATTTCAGTTCTTGTATGCTTTCATCAACATAAACTATGAGCAATCTGGATGCCTCACCTTTTCAAGTTCTAGAGGAGCAGCCGCAAGGCAACGTTCCACCATTCTTGACCCAGACTCTACAAGCTGAGCCATACTGAGCAAAGACCCATTCCCTCTCAAACCAATCAGCTTACCTGTTCCCCTCCCACTTTGCAAATGGAGCATTCAAATCACTGAAGAAAACAAAAACAAATCATGGAATTTTCAAATTAAATGGGATAAAATAATTAACCAAAAATTTTCTATGAACTGCATTCTACTGAAATCATACAACACTACTACATGTATATTACATCTCAACTTGATATTATAACAATTCCTAAAAAACAGAAGGTTGCATATAAAGCAGAACTAGCCAAAATGAGCTTACAGTGTTGAATGAATATCCGTCTAAATACTGTAAAAAACCATTATTGAATTTCTCATATCATCTATGGTCAGTTCTTTTTACACATGTATTTTATTTTTCATGATAAACATACTAATTAAAGGTTCTGAATATTTAACAAACCTTGTTCCATTTCCATTCTCATTCTTCTTGAGGTCTCCCTTGACCAAGCGAGTCTTGGTCCTGCTGTTGCTCTTAATCGACTATTCCTAGAAAACTCCATCTGGACATCCTCCTCATCATCCCATTGTGAAGTTTGCAGAGCCACTACGCTTTAATCTGCCAATAGGGAATAATATATTTTTACTTTTATTGTCACCCTAGCCCTCATCCCTCATTCTCACATTCACCCTCAACATCAAACTACAGTGTATCATCATCCAAACCCACACCACCAACATTGTCATCATCACTACCCTCACCTCAACCATACCATCATCTTCACCCTCACCCCTCACCATCACCGTCACTCTCATCATTACCCTCATTCTCACCCTCATCATACCCTCACCCTCACCCTCACCCTCACCCTCATCATCACCCCCATTATCACCCTTACCCCATCATCATCATCAGATCACCCTCACCGGACCCTCACCCTCATCCTCAACCTAATCATCACCCTCATCATCACCCTCACCCTCATCATCACCCCTCACCCTCACCCTCACCCCACCCTCATCATCACCCCCATTATCCCCTTACCCTCATCATCATCATCAGATCACCCTCACCGGACCCTTCACCCTCATCCTCAACCTAATCATCACCCTCTATCATCACCCTCACCCTCATCATCACCCTCACCCTCATCATCACCCTCACCCTCACTCACCTTACCCTCACCCTCCAACCTCACCCCTCACCCATCCATCCTCAATCATCACCTTCATCAACAACCTCACACTCACCCACCTCTTTACCCATCATTGAATCATCACCCCAAACATCACCCTCACCCTTATCATCACCCTCACCATCATCTCCTCATCATCACCCTCATCCACCACCCTCACCCCTCAGCCTAATCATCACTCTCATCAGCACCTTAACAATCACCACCCTCAACCTCATCATTACCCTCACCCTCATCCTCATCATTACCTCACCCTCAACCGCAACCTCACCCTCCACCATCATCCTCATCATCACCCTCACCCTCATCATTACCTCACCCTCACCACCACCCTCACCCTCATCATTACCCTCACCTCCATCCTTATCCTCAACCTATTCATCACCCTAATCATCACCCTCACCCTCATCATCACCCCTTACCCTCACCCTCACCCTCACCATCATCCTCATCATCACCGTCATCATTCAACCTTCACACTCACCCACCTCTTTACCATCATTGTAATCATCACCCTCACCATCAACCCTCACCCTCATCATCACCCTCATCACCACCCTCACCCTCAGTCTAATCATCACTCTCATCACCACCCTCAACCTAATCACCACTCTCATCCTCATCATCACCCTCACCCTCATCATTTACCCTCACCCTCATCACCACCCTCACCCTCATCATTACCCTCACCCTCAACCTCATCATTACCCTCACCCTCAACCTCACCCTCACCATCATCCTCATCATCACCCTCACCTCATCATTACCCTCACCCTCATCCTTATCCTCAACCTATTCATCACCCTAATCATCACCCTCACCCTCATCATCATCCTCACCCTCATCATCATCCTCACCCTCATCACCACCCTCACCCTCATCACCACCCTCACCCTCATCATCATCCTCACCCTCAACCTATTCATCACCAGACTGCCAACAAAAAGCGTATTCCGTACTTTTTCTATCCTCTTTCGCTTTTAGGGGTACTAAGATCTATAGATGTCTATGAATGCACATCACCATCATGCCATACTACATCGCCACCTGTCTTCATAGAAAACATTTAATTGTCCAATGAATTGTCTATGTCCCTCATTTACCAGAACGAATGCCTTTGGTGCAGGATGCACACACTTGTCAAAATGTTTGCATATTTAACCTTGTTTTCTATGAAAATAATTGAATAATAAAAGGTTTTCAGGTCGGACAGGTGGATGGAGATTGACATTTTATGATCTGAATAATTATTGACATTTAATGAGTTTGGTACCCCTTATCCAAATGAAAAAGACAAAAATACGCTTTTAGGTTGGCAGTACTGCATCACCCTAATCATCACCCTCACCCTCATCACACCCTTACCCTCATCATCACCCTGCGTCATCACCCACATCATCACCCTCACCCTCATCATCATCCTCACTCTATGATCCCAAAACTTATAGCATCGCATTTTTCTTACTTTTCCAATGAGCTTTTTGATGCCTTGCGTTTCCGGTAGTCCATGGCGCGGTCCCTGGAGGGGCAGGGTAACCACTTCTCTCTAGGCTCTGGAAGTGACATTTCTTGGTCTCTGCACCCCTAAGGCATCCTCTTCCTTCTGACTCAGTCATGGCTGGGAGAAACAAGATTAAGGGTATTATTACTCAAAGCGTTTAGGTTCAACTTTCTCATGCATTATTGAAAATTCCAATTTAATAACAATTGTGCAGTTTAATTTTTCATTTGATGGTTGATACTGTGTGTTAAAGATATTTCAATATGACAGTGAGATGCTTGTCCTGCATATTAATCAAGAAGAAAGGTTTAATAAACCATCCTGTTAGAGCATAACTTTCGCAACATAGAGGGCTCGGGCTTGCTGCTAAAAGATAATAAGGGAGGATGAGAAAACCAGTCTAAAGATGCATGTTGAGTTTAATGAAAAGGCTCAGTTAGAACAATCTTTGATGGAGAAAATGTGATCAAGAGCAAAGAAATGGTGGTGCTAATAGGTAGTTGTATAGTCTGAAAGTCTCAATGTATATAACTTTTAGAACGTCTCTCTACCTGGCCTCAATAGGTAGTACAATGTACAATAAAAGCTCCATTTAATAGATGTTTATAGTAAATAGTGGTAGTATATTAAGAGTTGTGATTGGTTGAAATGATGTCACGTGTCATTCACGTTTTGTTATAGTGAACGGTTTTGTTATATTGAACGGTTTTTTTGTTATATTGAACGGTTATCATGTGTTAAAATGAATGGCGAAATCGATTGCTGTTTGTCACTAGCGCGTAATAACAGTAAAATGGTGCGCACAACAATAGATACGCGGAGCAACAAATATACGTCACAATAGCTTAATTAGCACCAAAAGTTTGGCAAACATTGGCAAAGCTAAAACCAGATTAGGCAAGCGTCAAAGATTTAGGGTCTATTTACTATAATAAATAGTGCATGCTCTAGTTAATGCAAACATTACTGACTCATATAGCCTCCTTCGGTCATATCGACCATGGGTTAGTGCACCTAGGTTTTTGATGTGCTGCGTTTGATGCAGGCTTCGGCTGTGGCTGGTGAGGCCAATTCGAGATTTGCATCCCTTCCACAATTGTCACATTTATGAGTTGCGTCTATTATTATCATTGTCATTCCGTGCCTTCTTCGAGCCTGTTCTCATCAGCTAGGGCAAGGTGCTTTTCCTCTCCCATCTGAGTGGCTTCGAAGATGCCTCTCCATCTTGTGCGGTCATCTGCCTTTTCTTCCCAATGTTGATAATGGTCTATGTTTGATTGTCTTCATATCACGCTTACAAACATCCTTGTATCGTAGCTTGGGACGACCAACAGGCCCTCTTCCAGATGCAAGTTCTCCATAGAGGATGTCTTTGTATGCGCACCATCCTCCATCCGCGTTGTACATGCCCAAGCCAACGTATCTGCGGTTTCCTGAGCAGCGGTGTACATGGTAGAGAGACCTACACAGACAGACCTCCGTGTGTTTGGCACTTTGTCTTTTCCAGGTGATCCTAAGATCGTCGTAAACAGCGGCATATGAAGCTGTCAACCTCTTCTCTTGTCTGGAGTATGGAGTCCAACTCTCACTTACCGTTAGAGGAGTGTGCTAACAATGCATGCATTTATAAACTGCTGCCTTGGTCTATGATTGAAGCTTGCTGTCTTTCCAAACACGTGTTGAGATCGAGCAAAGGTAGATGCAGCTTTCCAATGCGTTGTTGATTTCCACATCAAGGGACAGGTTGTCGCTAATTGTGGATCCAAGGTATGTAAATTGAATGGACCACACCAATTCATATTGTTCGATGGCAATGGTTGGTGGAGCTTCCGTGTCCTGTCCAAGCACATTAGTCTTTTCAAACTGATGATAAGCCCAAAATCCTTGCATGCCTGGAAGAGCGATTCATCAGGACACTGCAGCTGTTCCTTGAGTGTGCGTAGTGATGGCAGCGTCATCAGCAAACAGCATGTCTCTGACAAGGACCTTGCGTACTTTAGTTTTGGCCTTAGACGTGCAAGATTGAAGAGTTGACCATCTGACCTAGTGTGAAAGATAGATGCCCTCTCTTGTGATATCTAAACGCATGCTTCAGGAGCAGGGAGAAGAAGATTCCGAAGGGTTGGGGCCAGGACACAACCTTGTTTGACTCCACTGCGGATATCGAAGGGTTTCGATGAGCTTCCATCGTATTGTACTGTCCCTCTCATGTTCTCATGGAAGGACTTGATCATGCTCCAATCTGGAGAGAATCTGAAAGAGTCCATCTCTGCTTACCAGATCGAATGCCTTGGTTAGGTCGATAAAGGCTATGTAGCAGGGGTCCTCTGCTGTTCCCTACACTCTCCTAGCTGTCGAAGGAGAATATCATGTCCAGCGTGGATCTGTTGGCACGGAACCCACATTGCGATTCTGGATAGACGCGCTCAGCCAGTTTCTGTAGCCTGAACAAGATGACTCGTGCAAACAGTTTTCCAACAACACTCAGGAGGGAAATGCCTCTGTAATTATTGCAGTCTCCTTTCGCCCTTATTCTTATAGAGTGTGACAATCTTCGCATCCCGCATGTCCTGTGGAACAGACCCATCTCTCCAACATTGGCAGAGGACGTCATGCAGAGGATGTTGAAGGAGGGTACTTTTGCAACACTTGATAAGATCTGGTGGAATCCCGTCATTGCCTGGAGCCTTTCCAGAAGTCAAAGTAGAAATGGCTTTCTTGAGTTCCTCCAGGGTTGGTTCCACATCTAGTTCATCCATTTTAGTTAGACAGTCAATGGCTTCAAGGGCTGGATGAGAAACAACGTTTTCTCTGCCATACCAGTTCTGAGTAGTGTTCTACCCATCTTTCCATCTGTTTACCTTATCGGTTATGGAGTTCGCCATTTTAGGATTTGAGAGGGTGCCGTCTTGGTTTGAACAGGACCAATGGCTTTTTTATACATCGTACATTCTTCTGAGTATATTCCTGTTACAGCTGCAGTCTGGATGTCATCGGTGAGCTCAACCCCAGAACTTGTTGGCACCCTTCTGGCAGTTTGCTTAACTTTACTTTGAGCAGTTCTGATTATCTGGAGGGTCTTCTCACTAGGCGAACGCTTGTGCTCTACAAGGGCGCAGCACGCTTCGCCTCAATAACAGAAGTCATCTCTTTGAGTTGGCTTCAAACCAGTCAGTACTCTTATAGTCTTCTTTCCAAAGATGTTGATGGCAGAGTCGTACATAGATTCTCGTAAATAGTCCCATTTCTTTGTGACATTGTCGTGCGTTGGGCGGAGTTCAGCATACTTTCTAGGATTTTGCGAATTTCTCAACTCTCTCTGGTTCTGCATCTTGCAGTGTTGATGCGTGACTTTCCCTCCTGCTTGAGTGATGGATCTTCTTGGATGCAACCGGATCCTGCAGCATACAAGCGAATGATCAGTATCGTCAGTCGGCACTGTGGTAAGACCGAGTAAGTAGAACAGACTTGAGATACGACCGTCTAAACAATAATTATGTCCAGCTGGTGCCAGCTGCTTCGATCTAGGGTGTCTCCATGAAACCTTGTGCTGAGGCTTGGTCTCGAATAGGAGTTGTGTCACGCCAAGAGCGTTGTGGTAGGAGCAAAACTCAAGAAGTCGCTGTCCATTCTCGTTGATCTTGCCCGATACCAAAATGGCCAAGGCAGGATGGCCAGGAGTCATGGTCTGCACCCAACTCTAGCGTTTGAAGTCCGCCCAAAACAACTAGATGTTCTTGTCTAGGAATGTTTGCATTAATGTCTAAGATCATGTAGAACTCATCTTTATCTCAGAGGTGAGAGTAGGAGTGGGGCATACACACTAATAATGGTGACTGGGCCTTCAGATGTGTTGAGTCGGGGACTCAACAGATGTTCAGATCCGTTGTCGCCAGGTGTCAATCATCTTCAGCAGTGAATTCCTAACTGCAAATCCTACTCCATGTTCTCTAGGCGCATCCAGAGTTTTTCCTTGCCACAAGAAAGTATAATCTTGTTCTTTCAGAGTGCCATTCTCTGCAAGACGCGTTTCCTGAAGTGCAGCTATATCCACCTGAAGTCTCTGTTAGCTCGTCGTTGATGACAGCTGTCTTTCGAACATCGTTAATGTCCTGTAGATTTTCGTTGAGTCCGGTCATCATTGTACGGACGTTCAACATCCCAGTTTAAGAGCTGTCTCTTTTTTACTTTCATTTGTTTCTTAATCTGGTGTGGTAGTTTACAGTCCACTTGTCGGCGTTGATCCCTAATCCCCACAACACCCAATGAGGAAGGCAGACGTGTGGCGGGACAACCCTTAGTTGACTGGGGCTGCCCAGCTTGAGGCGGGCGGTAGCTGTCCAGTGGCGACCCGAAAATCCCTCCCACGCGTCGGAAGTAGCCCCTGGCTGCCTTGATCTACGCCAATCGATACTTAGCTTATAACCGGTTAACTGCTGCTTCCCGTGTTGTTGTCGACGCTGTGAAGCGAAGCTGGAGTGTCCTCTCCAGGGCGCACGCCTGCGGCAAGTTCATAAGGAGACAAAGCTGTAGCCCATAGCAGCGAAGTCCCCCTCTCCACGCAAACTGATGGATCCAAAGGAACAGCGAAGGCTACAATTTGGCATCAGAGACGTCGCAGGAGTTGCGAGATGTTAGGTTGCTTTAGGGACTCCGGCTCCAGTTAGCACAGGTAGGGCGCTGGATGCCATCCCAGTACTCAAGAACAAAGTTCTTGCCTGTCGCCACTATGTGAACTCCAAATACTAAATTATACTATCCCTCGTGCACATCTGTTTCAACTCAGCCTACGGCCTCGGTGAAATAAATGTGCCCTCGGGATAATTTAGTATTTGTCGTGCACATACAAGAACATAATACAGCATAAGACACGCATATTGTACACTGAAAAGTACATCCTTATGCTTGTCAACAATACAATGTAGAAATTATTCATCACACATGACGTCACATCTCCAATGGTTACTCTGTCAGGCCGTAGGCAGGCTTCACACAAACCCACTTGTAAATCTACAAAATAAACAGAATTCTCTTTGCCGATCTGGCCTGCACTGACTAAGGGGTGACAGAGTATGAAAATGGTTCGATTTCTGGTTCCATGATGTACTTTGGCTAGACATTACTTGAAAACTGCTACACTATAACAATGGTTACCTGGTATGAAGAAATTCCTTTAATGATGTTTTGAGCACCTCTCATGGTAGTTATGGTAATGCAGGGACTAATAATGGCAATCACATTGTATTTTCAAGCAAATAAGCACTTCATAAATAGAAGTAAACCTAGTGGAAATGACATTAACCAGCTGAGGAGTTAACTAATGTTTCATACAATAGAGGGACTTTATTTAGATACCACATGTGTGTTAAGAACTGTTCATAACGAATGGTGTAAAGGGGCTCTCAGCTCTCATTCGATTGTGAATGAATGCTTCGATAAGCAATCGCTCTCCATATTTTATTGTGGCTCTAAGAATAGATGGATAACAAGTAAAGCCTGCTGTGACAACTAATGAAAAATGGAGAGAAACTCCCAAGGAACCCAAGTACATCTAGGGTTTTGCCACAAATACATAGACTTTGAAGTAAAGAAGAGACTTACCCACTGAATATGTAAAATGTAATTCATGGCATGGCATTAAATGATCTTAAGTCTTATTTGTTCGCTTGTGTTCCTAAAGACAGACATTCCCCTTATTCTAATATTCTTTGTACAAGCACCTTGGGCATGAACATCAAAATGGAAAATGCCGCTATAGAAACCCTATGTATTATTATCATTTGATTATTATTATTAAATGGCTCTCCATATAAATGAGGAAAAATTAATGCAAGTATGGGTGTCATTTATTAAGTTCCCTCATACACTGAACATTCTAAGCATGTAACTTACTCATTAAGTAAAATATTTAATATTCAGAGATGATTTTTGTGCATCCTATATGACTTGGATTATACAGATTTTGGAGTTGAATAACCCAAGCTTTGATATATTCCTCAAATGATTCAGTTGTGACGTGTCATATCTATCATAGCAAACTGTTAATTAATGGTATCAATTTTAGATTAGTCAGATTGGAACAGCGGGTAAACCACAAGATGATGAACAATGAAAGATTTATGAATAAAGTAATAATCCTTTAGGATTATGTTATGAGTCAACACTCTCAAAATATACAGTGTATGACAATGAGTCAGCTTGAGATAATCCAAAGCTATCCAATGATGAAAATAATGAAGCTGCAAGATTATTCATTTGATTAAATATTAAGTAAAAGGCATTATACTACAATTTACAATTCAGCCAGGAAAACCATTAAGAAAATGGGAATTCATACTTGTACATGCATCCCCTTTTTTCTGTCTACAATAACAGATATAGACAACCAATTCCTTTACAATTTAATAAATTGTGAGTTGATCTGTTTTGGATGCCCTTGTTGCTAATTATTGTACATGTAATTCAATGTAATTCCAAAACTATATTAAAAGAACATTTAAGAATTTTGGACTAAGATCAACAGGAAAACTAAAAGCATTGAAGTGAATTTATCATTGATAGTATTTTTAGTCTAATACTAAATGCCTACGTTTTAGTATGACATACATGTATGAGATTTTAAGGAAATAACACCTTTCTTTCCTACCTTGTTTCTTTCTACTATAAAGCATGATTCCAGTTCAATGCTGGCAAAAAGTGCAATGCTGTCAAAAGAGTTGTTGATATCATCAACCTCAGGTAAATTAAAAATGTTTAGGTCTTAAATATTACAAGATTGTGTAATGCCTCCACAAGTAGTATAAAGCCACTCTATTTCTATTTCTGTTTACTGCGTAGCCCACTCAAGTAATAAGCCTTCTCATATCACTTGTTGTTGTTAATTGAATTCCGGTTTTCTAAGATCTATTGAAAATATACCCATTCATAAACTGTCAGATTTAGTAGCAAGTCTTGAGTAAGAATAACATATTATCAGGTAATTGTACTTTGTACCACATCATCATCAAGCATGATAAATGGCCTTTTGAATGTGTGACGTAGCAAACTGAGTAAACATTGACTATTTCAATGAAAAGAACGATTATTGAGTCACAGGATCTTATTTTCCACCGACTGTTTAACTAAACGGATACAACATTTAATACCAATTTGATTCACAAAACCATTAAGATAATAATCACAATGTTATATGATTCATACATGCATAGGTTCACTGATGTTTGGCATACTTGTTCTCTAAGAACTTTGGTAAAATAATATCATCTTATCATTACTTGATTCAGTACATGTTCTACATGTAGAAGAAAACCAAATTGCTTTTGAAAGTTCAGCGCAATATTTATAGAACAAAACTTTAGACTTACATGGGTAAAATTTCTCATCTCTGGTCTTTACGGCAAAGTTTGTTTAAATTTTGTTAGTTTGAATGACAATGTAACCTCCATATAAAAAAATGGGTTTCACTTTGGTTATGACATCATACAAAAGAAATCATTGACATTGGAATATCTCAATATTTCTTTAATAATTAATGTTTAATGTTATGAAATAGCATTTAAAAACTGTTTAGAATTGAGAAATACCCATTAATTTACATTGGAAAGCTGACATGCATAATCTTAAGTGTAATCTAAATAAAATTAACAACGTTGAATCAAATTAAGATGATATCTCTGATTAAATTGCAATTTTGATGAACCTTGTCCATCTGGTATAAGACACACTTTTCAATGCAGCTGGGTCTACAATATGTCTGAAAAGCATGAGCTTTATTCTACAATACTAAAAACAAAAACAAGGTAATTTCATGTTTGGAGCTTTTCCAGAGTCCAATGTCCACACAGTCAGAGGAAAGATCTCCACTCTACAAGGCAACATTCTGCCTGAAAAGTAAGTCTTGTACATATACAGTTGCATGTAGAATAATTCTACCCCCTTGGTATAACCATGGATCCTACTGGTATAACGAGCGTATGCAATCTTACAAATATTTTTTTGTTTCTTTCTGGAATAATACACACTAAATTAGAATTGTATATAAAATCAAAGATCAGTAAGACACGTTTGATTTGATCAACATTATAAACCATATTCATTAATGCATGGACAGTTATGGTCAATCAGGCAAATTAAGGTAGTTTTCATATGTTTCTGTGATCATTAAAACATTATATAAATAGTGCATGCTCTACCATGCAACATACTAGATTATGTGCACGACAAATACTAAATTATCCCGAGGGCACATTTATTTCACCGAGGCCGTAGGCAGAGGTGAAACAGATGTGCCCGAGGGATAATTTAGTATTTGGAGTTCACATAGTCAGTAATGTTGCATTAATAGATGCATGCACTATTTATTATAGTAAATAGACCCCTAGATCTTTGACCTTGCCTAATCTGGTTTTATCTTTGCAAATGTTTGCCAAACTTTTGGTGCTAATTAAGCTATTGTGACGTATATTGTCGCTCCGCGTATCTATTGTTGTGCGCACCATTTTACTGTTATTACGCGCTTGCGCAACAAGGCAATCGATTTCACCATTCATTTTAACACAGGTAAAAACTGTTCAATATAACAAAAAAAACGTTCAATATATAACAAAAACCGTTTACTATAACAAAAACGTGAATGACACGTGACATCATTTCAACCAATCACAACTCTTAAAATACTACCACTATTTACTATAACCTGTTATAAACCCACATTTACTTCAATACAAATGCTAGAAAAAAAAAGATCTGTTCAAACTTTATTAAACACATCCTGTGATAGAAGGGTAAAATATACTCTAAAGGCATATATGGATAAGAGTAGTTATTAGAATGACTTCCAATCCCAACAAATTTTTAAAAAATCGACTTTATCAAAATGTTTAAAAATGAAACCTGGTCTGCATACCATTACAATGTAATTCTTTCTGATATAATTGAAGGAAAAAACATACACCTTATCTGACGTACTTCTATGCCACACTCAATGTATAGCAGGAATCCATAGAGTTTCTTATAATAAGATTACGCATTAAATCAAGCCTTTCATCTCATCTACCGACATTCACAGTATGTATAAGGAGGATGCCCTTCAGAGTTCTATGCAAGCATTTAACCTTACCAGGTTGTCATAGTGATATCATATGCATATTTACTCTCCAATATTTTTTTGTGTGTAGCTGATTAGCTCTTTGACTGTGCAAAAGCAAAGCAATTTGCCCTCTTCTGGAATGGCAAACTACTGTAAACGTGGAAATATTCGCGGTACATTTATTTTCGCGGATTTCGCGTAAAGATCGTACGGCGCGAATTTAAAAACCCGCGAATATAATGAGCATGATTTCTTATGCATGCTTTGAATGGGGTTAATTGCGTTCGTACATAAATTCAGCGCGAATTTAAGAACCCGCAAAAATGTTTTGCGGCCTCTAAGCGCGAAAAATTAATCGCGCGAAAATAACAGCGAATACAGTATATGTACATAGGCCTATACAATGTTATTGAATTATGTTATCAGATTGTTTTAATGTAATATTCCCTTTTACAAGTATTGTCTGCTCCAAAACAAAATTGAAAGCAAAAATGCAGTGAAATCTGTGATAAATAAGACGGCTCTCAATATATTCTGACCACCAAACAAACATGGATCTCATAATTTCAGGGCACCTATAACTTTTAAAATATAAACATGGACATATCAAATATATGCACACTCTAAAAAAAAAATTTTTACGGAGTCCCGTTTTATGTTATGTACATGTAATTACCGACTTGAAGTGCAATGTGAAGCAATATGTAACAGATTTTATCAGACCATGGGGCATCCTTGGATGCTCAGAGGGCTAGTCTCAGTAGCGGACGCAGACCGGAGTCACACAATGAACTTACCGGGCCCATGCGTAAACATAATAGAGCCACTTTTGTCCCCAGACAATTGGGCCCCCGAAATGCATTCAATTTGATTTTCTTGGATCCGCGCCTGAGTCTAAGGCATTACAATTTTACTGCTTAGAGTCATGCATGGAAGCAGATAAAGGCAAGCTCTGTGAAGAAAATTCCAGAGACCATCTCTTTTATTCTGTTTTTCATGATTTCTTTTTGTTTGTTTTTTGTAAGTATTGAAGAAACCAAAGCCACCTGCTCATAATGACCACTTTTCTTGTATCCTGTGAGCAGTATTGGAAACCTACATGGAGAGCAATATAAACAAAACCTACTATCATACATTAAATAGCGTTCACTATTAAAATGTGCAGGCCTATGTACTACACTAGTCTAGAAAAGAGTCTTTCTATCCTAAGGGTGGTCTTTCTACACAGGTTTGTGATCAAGTACACATAATTGCTAAGAGCCAGAATAATGAGACTACATGAGCTACTGCACTCAAATTGTTCTCAGCACACGATTTCTAATTGCCCAATTAGGCAAGCACAGTAATTGCAATCTCTACAAATCTACATGCATTTAGAGGTTGTACAAGTACTGGAATTACGTTAGTTGATGAACGGCCCGATTAAACAAGTGTACAAAAATGTGTAGCAGTCCTTCCATCTAAACTTCACTATACTCAAATGGACCGCAGAACATATGCCAGTGTCTGATATAGTTGAATGCATGATTGCACAATCAAAAATCAATGGATATATAGCAAGTTATGAAGCAAACTTTAACACTCCCCAAACCACCACATCTGGAAATAATTGGTTTTCTGGTTTACACAACAACATGGTATAGCAGGGCATCATATGTTCTACAGTACATGCAAGTACATATGATACGCTATATTGTTGGTAGAACTTCTTATTTTTTACTTGAAAGTAGTGCAAATGAAAGTCCAATTCTGCATTTCAAAGATTATTTACTTTGGTATATAAGCATACTTGGGATGGAGATACTTTAAAGAGAGAAACATTGCTTCAAAACACCTTCTCAAGGCAAATATTTATCCATACACACATTCAATAAATGAAAATGTTATTGAAGAGAGAGAGAGAGAGAAGTGACAATATGCACCAACATTATTGGCATCAATCAACCAATCCGTCTCTCCATATATTTCTGAATATAATGATAAAATATTCACAGAATTTACAATGTACAACATAAAGTATCTATATAAACACTATCTCAAGATCTAACTAAAGTGGGAAGAATAAAATGAGAAAAACTCACCTAGATTAGGAGCACTAGAAGTCTTTTTGGAGCTGATTTTAAAAAGTCCCTTTCCAAATGATGATCTTGGTTTCCTAGGCTCTGGTGTGCCGTGAGCGGATTGCTGCTGCTTGTCGGGAAGCTCAAACTCTTGATTCCTACGAGGGGAGGGCAGCGTCCTGTAGCCGGAGGGATTGGGTCTGCCTGCTAATTCAGCCTGGTGTTGGTGAAAGGGAGGGAGAGTGGAGGAGAGTGTTTGACAGAGATATTGGGAGAGGGGAGAGAAAGGGAAAGAGAAATTGGATTGAGAAAGAGGGAGTGAGGGATAGAAAGTGGGAGTAAGATGTAGAGAGTGTGAAGGAAGGATAGAGAAGGGAGAAATGTGGGAATGAGAGAAAAGGGGTACATGGGAGATATATTGAGTGTGTTGGAGAGCAAAAAGGAAGAGTGACAATTAGATAGAGATTGAGAGAAAGAGTAGGGAAAGTGAAGTGGATGAATATGGGAAGGAGATTATGATGGTGAGTTTGCAGGGTGGAATTAGTGGGAACATTGTGAATCAATGAAGGATTAAATGTGAAAGATGAAGAACATGACAATAATGAGAAAGAGATTGAAGAAATTATGGAAATCAGGAGGAATAACAAGATGTAAATAAAAATTGAGGTAAATAGACAGATAGGATGATGAGAATGAGAAGAAGAGAGGTTAGGAGAATGAGAAGAAGAGAGGTGAGGAGAGTGAGAAAGAAAGAGAATAATCAAGGTCATAATGGTGGGGAAAAGGAGATCATCCACAGAAAGAAATTGTAGTTTCATGAAAAGTGTAACAACATACATGTAGGGAGAGTCAGGAATCACCAATGAAAGAAGAGCCCAATGCCAAAGTTTGGCAAACGTGCACAAGGGAAAGAATAGTTTATGAAAAGGAATTGACAGGGAAATAAGAGTGAACATAAAGTAAACAAACAGAGAGAGAGAGAGAGAGGGAGGTAGAAAGGGAGAAAAGGAAGTGAGTAAATTCAATACATGTGTTGTGCACAGCAGGATGCTCAACTTTAAAGTGTCATTCTAAACTGTGTCGAAGCCATTAAAAGGGGTATACTTGTATTCCACCACTACCCCAAACTCATTTGCATCTACGATACAAGTAATATCAAGATAATTTCATTTTAAGTTGAAAAACATTAGCTCATAATGGCAAGTTGTACTAAGGAACTTAACACATCCTATGAATTTCTTTAAATGTTGTGTTAATGTTTTAAAAAATTGGTCCAAAATATATTCATATCATACCCTTTCCCCACCCCCCAAAACACACACTTTTCGTTTTTTCTCCCCCCCCCCTTCACAGGGAAATTTAATCATAGGGCTCTGTATATGGAGCCTGCATGGTTTAAAATTTTCATAATCAAAGCATATTTGGTATAATCTCTGGTGGCTCTGCAAACTTGTGGAAATGTAACCATGTCTCTGTTGTACATCAATTGTGCCCTCTTTAGCCCAGAACTTTACAGTTCATCCCACTTCAGATGGCTATGCCAAATACTGTTCTATGTGTTACATCATAACAATTCTTTGGTCTTTTTCTGTACAAATGTCTTTAACAATCAAATGGGGTTTTTTATAAATTAATCAACAATCAAAATTCATGTAATCTACAGAATTCTAAAGCTGGTAAGCATAATTCGGTATTAAGGAGGTGAATTGAGCAACAACAACAAAAAGACAGAGGTATTACATGTATGTAGTTGCCATGTATAGACAGTTGGTTATTTGTTACACAAACCCAAATTAGTAAAAGCGGTGTTTAATGGCCATAGAAAACAAGTTAACCTTTTTTATAAGCACTTTAAATGCAACTTTTAACTAATGAGATTAGAATATTAAGGAACACATTTATTAACATAAAGATTTATAGAAATGATAATATAAGAACTTCCAATATAAACACGAATGACATGAGGTTTGCGGGGGTTATCAAAAACAATGATGAAGAAAATTAGTTAAATGTAATGAAACCAGCATTCCACAAGAAATATAATAATAATTAGACTACATTTGTAGAGAAGTATCTTAATATGTTTTGTTGTAAAATGCAAAGTTTTATCCCCACCTTCTTTATTTATTTTTTTTAATCACAACAAATGAAATATAAAGACATATGGCAGTTGGGAATGTGCATGTAAATGATTTTCTCTTAAAGTTAACAAATTTCAAGCACACGGCAGTTCATAATTTGATTGAATACATTTCCATTCTTCCAGCCAACTGGAAATGTCAAAACTGAAAAATCATCATTTATTATACTATAAATCACAGTTTTGTGCAGAGATAAAAAGGAAAATAGGTGCAAAGACAAGAATGAAATGATCAAATAATTCATTTAAAATAGTATGCCTTCCCTAATTTGGTTGGTTCCCTACCATACCTCAAGAAATTAAAATACGTATAAATCCACACATGAAATCATGCAAGGATGTAGTCAAATATATAACCAGAAGCTTCGACTTCAATTTCGAAAAACAGTGGAAATGCTCAACAATAAATTGCACTACATAGAACACATGGTGTAATATGACGGACAATGTATGAAAGTCTAAATAATGAGAAAAAATATGAGAAATAAGACAGACATGATTCAAATTCATTAACATCTAATTTAGTTTATCATTTGAATCACCATAAACTGAAGCCACCTTAAAAAGTTAAGAATAATTATGTGAAAGAAATGGAACTTTCTAAATATCTACAAGAACTTTCAATTAACTTAAAAAGCATATTATTGTGAACTGTAATAATATGCTTTGAGCATTGTCAATGTAGCTCAAAAACAAAATTGTATTAAGAAACACACACATTCTAAATGTAAAGGCCTAGAATTGAAAATATAAGACATTCTTCATGATAGCAAAATTTTTTTTAAAAATGCATTAGCTTTTATGCATCAGCTTTTTTAAGTTTGTCGCTAATTTACCTGGTCTCGCTTTTAACACTTTAAAACATTTAACTGAACAAGATTATAAATTGTCACATTAGGTAGAGACAAAGGTATTAAAATATTGGAGAAATAAAAGCCATGCACCATTTGTTGCTGTGGTTACTGGTTATTAAAGAGAAGCAAATGCAAATATGACTACTTTAATTCTGAAAGGAAAATACAAAATGTATTAATAGTTGGATGTATGGAATGGAATACAACAACATGGCAGGATGAATGCAAAAGGTCAATTTGCTGGAAGAAAAAGCTAATAAGAAAGAACCATGTGATTACCTCTGGGTCGGTCGTTTTCTTAGGAGCAGGTAGGGTCATATGACCTGAAATGGGGGAAACGTCTCGACGGAAATGGGCCACATTGGCATCGTCAATGTCAATGAAGGTCAAGTCAGTTGGGGAGTCTGTGGAGTTGGGCCGTACCCCATTCCCTAAATGGCCATTGGTCCGTAGAGGACTACTGTTTGCTCCTTGCGTGAGGAACACACTCACATGATCAATACCCTCCCTTTCTTCAAAATCCTCACCCACTGAGCTTCTTTGATCATTGCTGATTTCAGTTGTTGCATCCAAATCAAAATTGACCTTCTTTGGAACAGTCTCCCAAGAGTTAGGACTATTATTTGTTGGGAAAGGAGGTGTTGTGCTAGATGTGGAAGTAACAACTTCTGGTAATTCTTTGGTCAGTTGCCTCATATCTTCCGGTAAGGAACCATTTTGATTGGGGCCATCCGAAGGGTCTCCTAGCCCGGGTGATATCCTTTCAACATGGATAGGGACATGGATTGTTCTAGGATCTTCAGTGTGGAAAGTAGAACTGTCATGGTTGGGTGGAGGATGTTTGACATCGGGAGTGGAATGGAGAGGTTGCGTAACGCTCCCTTGGATATGGATAGGGACGTGTATTGTCTTAGGGCCTCCGTTTGACGTTGGGGGCTTGTCCGGGAGTGTTTTAGTGTAATGTGTGTCAGGAGTGGGATGGGAGAGGTCAGAGGAAGGTTCATTCTGTAGGGACAGAAAACATGCAAGGGAAATGCAAATATCAAAATGAATTACAAAACATCAATTTGTATGATCATACACATTCTTTAGAAAAATACATATTTGTAAGTATTGACACAATAGGAAGAGGTTACAATATAGTTTCATGAACACATATCAAAATGGCATTAACCAAAACCACCAGAGTATATATGGTAAACTTTATGTCCAGGTTCAAGTATCAATAACGAACATTTCATTGAAATTTCAAACAGGTCCATTTTTCATTGACAACAATAATGATTGATAAGTACATCAAATGAGTTATCCAGATTCCACCTTCATTCAATGATTCATGTTTTCCTCCACTCATTCACTTTTTTTTTTCAACTATTTCCTCTTGTACAAAGTAGTCTGTCACAACATTTTTAATAATCTAGGCTAAGAAGTAAACATGCTTACAAGGACTGTTTAATTGGATGACATAATATTAATATAAATATGGGCAGATTCCGACATTTTATAAAGTGATTGTATACTATAATAATATGAAAGGATGTACAGTATACATGTATATAGGAATTATGGAAAGTAGAATATTGGCTTTAAATGCATACAAACATCTACATGTATAATGCAATACAAAGTAGAGGAATTGCAAAATGATTAACTTGAATATTATATTAATTGGGAATACAGTGTAAGGAGAGGAAAGAGAATAATGCTCATTGAAAATCTAGTAATAAATGAAAATGTTCAATTAAAATCTTTGAATTTTTACCATTGTTGATTTTGCCTTTTTTATACGCTACAAAATAGGAATAATAATGATAATAATATATTGAATTTATAGAGCATCTTTTGAAATAAGAAAGTACTTGGTATCTTATAAAATCATGTTTTGTACCAGGCTTCTAATTGTACTTGTGCTGGTTATCAAAGCAAACATAAATTAGTAATTTTCAAGAAAATATCAACACTATTCTGGATTTGAAAATTCAAAAGTGCACTTAACCCTTCCAATACAACCAATTTTTATAAATATGTAGGTTCCCCCCCCCCCTATATCCTAAGAAATTTTAGACAATACAGTTTGCTAATTTGTTCTTGACTTGAATCAAAATATCTTTTGAATGTAACAACACCTGATTAATGTTTAAATGTGGCAGGTAATATAGGCAAGTAAAATTTCAGATATTGCATATAACTGCCATGGCACTAATACTGATATGTTCATCATACATGTAGTACTGTAAGGATCACATTCAAGTTAGTTTTCATGTGCATCACAGCAAACAAAATATTCATTATCCAACAGAAGACCCTAAATACTTATTAGTCAGAATTAAGAGGACTGAGACATTTGTTTACAAATAGTGTGTCCAGACGATTTTTTTTTTTTTTTTTTCATTTTCATTTTTTTTTTTTTTTTTGAGATTCTGTTTTAATTCATATGCAAATAATGCATTTGACGTAACATACAATGTAGTTACATTTTTTACAAGAATCTTCAAAACTGCATATTATCATCCTTAATTTTATTTGGGGTACTTTTATAAAAAAAAAATTAAAATCTTATAATAAAGTTGAGTTTCAATATCATCATACCTTATTGTATTAAGAGAAGTAATATAATTCAAGTTTTACTCCATGAATATTACTTAATCATATTTTTTTTAATAATACTGCTACAAGTAAATATTGAAAATTGAATATCAATCTACTTTAAAATATTGTGAAAACTGTTGAAAGCCATCTTGTTACAAATATTGTAGTAATACAAAAGAGGTTGAGACAACAATTACAATTTTTCATGACAGAGTGTCACATTGGATAATATCATTTGCTAATCCTGAAAACTTTGTCTAATTTTATGATAGAGTAAGAGCGTCACATTTGGTAAAACTATCAACTAAATCTAAAACCACTGAGGATACCAAATACTCATTAAACCATGCACTACTAAACAACCAATCCACATATCAACTGTGAAACTGACTTACCGGTAATGGAATTCCATTACTCTGTAGGTTTTCAAGGCTTGCTGATCGTCTGCTAGTCTTGGAGCCAAACATCTCTTCAGTACGGTCCACCATCATAGTGTGGTCAAAGTCTCTCTCTGGGCTCACAGGGGAGTGGCCTGGAGGGGCCTGGCGCTGTGGAACAAAAAGGTAATAATAACAACTAGAGTCATTTAAATGTATTATATACTCTAAAACATGAAACTTCCGCGGATAGGAGTAGACATCCTTTTCGTGTGCACAAAACTATCACGCTACCATGAAAAATCATGACTATATCAAATAAACTTTCCCAAGGATTTCATTGTGACTCCTTACAAAATTTGTGACAGCAAAATGCTTGAGAAAATTTACAGGGTAGTGTTTCACATGCCCAAGAACATCTCAATACACTCAAAGGTACTTTAGATAATTTCCCCTGTTTCCAGCAGCTAACCTGATAATGTGCTGAAATATTAAAGGGATTTTCTCCTTACTTTACCAATTTACTTCGACTCGACCAAGAGTAGCAATGAAAGCTAGACTATCTAGCCCACATTGTGTGTGGGCCATATCGGATACAGCATGTATTATAAAAGTAGAGTGGAGGGTACTTACACTATCCCTTGATGTATCTGTATCCCCTGTAGCTGAGCTGGAGGTAGAGAAGCTGTCAGTTCTTTGGTTCTCAATGTCTAGCAACATATCCATATCAACTGAAACAAAGAAATGGATATGACCATATTAGTCCACAAGAACTTCGTCAAAAATTTAACACATGAGGCCATCCCCAAAGTGTACCTATGCACACTTGAAGAGTTTTAATTTCGTAAGTGAAAAAAATGAAATTAGAGGGTGATGGAAAAATGTCTGTACTTTAATTTACAATATTAGTGACTTATTAGTAAGACCAAAATTTCCAGAAGAGTTAATTCTGCAACAGAATCAACTTGATTCATTTCACAATGCATATAATCAGTCAATTAGATTAAAATAATGATACTCCAAAGTTTGTTTGTTTTGTTTTTTTAGCTTGCCAGTTTCAAGAATTCTTTCTATATAACCCTTAATTAAATCAAAAGTTTAGTTTGGGGGGTAAATTAGCACTTGTACCATCACCAATACTACATCCGATAAACAAAACCACAGGGACAGATTAAATATATCTTGGAATGTGCTCAGAGAATCAATACCATTACCCAGGTTGACACTCAACATTTGCCAAATAAACCAATAACAATACAAACCATAAATTAACAATAGCACCTACAGTACAAAAACGATTTAAAGCTTAAACGATTACCTCTCCCATTGATGGCTGCCATCTCCTGTACATGGTAAAACCTGGACAATCTCTGGTTCATATCATCTATTGTCTTATCCTACAGGAACAATAAAATATAACAACTAAATGTAATCAAACTTTCTACTAACATTACATACTACAACATTTCACAAGAGTGTCAAAATGTTGAGAAAAAATATGCGCTTCGGGGTTTCATTCCCATGAAGAACAATTCAATAGTATATTGTTATCAATTGCATTAACCCTAATAAGACTGGGGTGTTTTGGTAGCTGTCAAGATTGGGGGGGGGGCCAAGATGCCCCCCTCCCCCCAAGATCTTGGCCGCCGATAATGCGACCGCGCCAAAAATTTGCATGATGGTAGTGTGTCATGTAATCTACAAGACTGCGTTGTTAATTTTTGCGAAATAATATCGATTTATTTTATATGAATTAATTATGCTAATTTATGCATGAAATCATACTTTTTAATCTAACTGAAAAAATAAAGCTCCTAGAATGCTAATTTTGTGTATCATTATTCCTTATAGCATTCCTAACAATTGTACTAGGAAAAAATTCTAGTATCGAAATTAATTTCTGATGTATTTTATTGTTTTATGAATTTCTTATGTATTTCCTTGTTTTTTCAACCTTTTGTTTTTCTTTGTTTCATTCACAAAAATTACTGAAGAACCATTTTGAAGCATTATAATGCTAAAATAAATTGATTTCAGCCAATGAAAGTGAAAATAATCATATCTTTATGAATAAGGTGAGAAAACTCCATTTGCATTGACTTTGTACACAAAATCACGTTTTTGAGCCGTTTTCGGTCTGACGGATATTTTTGAAAATCGTGCAGCGCCTTAACGGTATGACCGATTTTCGCGAAAATGGTTTCAAAAGATGCGCGAGACTTGAAAGTATAAAGTCAGCACGCGGCGCGATCAAAAAATTTCGCGCGGCAGAATGGTCACGGAAAATGTCGAGGGGGGCCATGATGGCCCCCCCCCCAGTCTTTTGAGGGTTAAATCTATTATTTCTTGTCCCCTTCATTGGACCTTTTCATGAAGAATTGAACAACTGTTTTATGCAATCTGCCAATTTTGTATTATTGAACATTATTAACTGCTGTGAAACTCTTCATGAGTAAGGGTGCTAGATATAAATTGTATAAAACATTCCGTCTAGCAATGGACACAATTCATATCAAAGGGCTTACTTTTTCGGCTTATTTCTCATTTAAATGTGTTTTATTTATGGAATGTGTCTGGATGATATATCATATATTTGGGATATCAAATGTTTAGTGGAAGTTAGAATTCTAATGTGAATGAAAATATGCAATTCCGCCATTACAAGAAAAAATGAATTAAGGTTATTAAGCAATAGCTTGATCTCACCTTTTCTTTGTTGCCAGCTATCAAAGAATCCACAGCAATTTTGAGCTTCTCCTTTTCAACTTCTACATATTAAGTAAAAACAAAGTAATCAGAAGTTAGCATCTATGAAGTGAAAATCTTTAAAAGAACATTGAGTGTATACTTTAAAAAGGCCACATGTCTCTAAACTTATGCTTTTACATATTTCGCTCAATAGAACTTTTATAATGAGAAAGATAGCACAGTAAAATCTCCATCTTTTTTATCACAGAATTCTCAAATTCCTGACCCAACTCCAAATCAAATACAAAGTTTGATAAGATTTATGTTATAATATTGAACATACCTTCATCAAGAGTTTTGACTTTCTTGGATTGAAGATCATCCAGGAGAGCCTGCAGAAAGAGAAAGAGAGAAATTTCATTGTTCTGATTCAAAATCACTTGCATACATGTACATTGTGTAGGATCTTATCATATATTCAGGGTTTGATAAATAAACTATTAAGTGTATTTGATTTAGTGTAAAGAGAAAATTTTCAATGCTTATTAAACTATTTAACCCTAAAGCCACCCCAACAACCCTTTAGCTGACTCCTCAAGCCACTTTTTTTTTTCTTTTGGGGGGGGGGGGCTCAACACAGCTCTACAAACAGCCTAAACCCAACTTTGACATTTCTTCTCAAATTCCCTCTAACTGCTCATCCATTTATTTTATTTTTTTTTTAGTTGCAGGAGGCATACACACAACTTTAACACATATCCTCTGAGTGCTTAATGGGTTAATCTGATTTTAAAAATTTTCTCATTTTTTTTTTTTTAATGTTAAATCTAACTACGTGTTTCTGAAAGGAAGTTAACATTAGCTGTTATAATTGTGTTTTTAACATTCGAAGCTTATTATGTTAAAAGATTGATTCCAGTTAATTTTAAACCATCTTTCTCAAAAGTGCATCATGAACTACAGGTACATCATCATATAAAAAGAGTGTGATTTAAAAAATAAAAAAAGCATTTATAAACTGTAAATCATTACAATTCAAATCTATTTCTTGCATTTAGATTTTAGAACTTATAAAAATGCAGCATTCTTAGCTTTGAAAAGGTGAAACGGGTAAGAACCATGATGGTTGCATCTAAACTCATAATGCAAAAAAATCAAAGTATTATATTAAATATAACTGTAAAATTCATCTTCCCTCCACAGAAAACATGATAACCGAAACCTTGATTAATAAAATTTGGAGAAAAAATCAAAATCAAAATAAAGAAAATGTGAAACAAAACAAAATGTGTTATGTATTTCTAATTTCAAAAAAAAAAAGAAAATATAACATCAGCCTTGAAAAAAAAATGAATAACTCAATTACTGGAATCTGAAGAGGGTGAAATGAAATAAACAAGGAAATGCAAATTTTTCACAGAGAAGGAAAATTTGTTGAAATGAGAAACCATACATCAGAGAATGCACAGGGTCTGAATCCATGCATGATCCAGAGTGTAGAAGTGATACTGTATTCGTGAAAATATTCATGGTACATTAATTTTCGCGGATTTCGCGCAAAGAGCGACAGGCACAAACACCCGCAAATATATAGGCATGATTTCCTATGCATGTATTGAATGGGTTCAACTGCCAGCTTATGAACAAGCAGCGCGAGTTCATGAACCTGTGAACATGTTTTGAGGCCGCTCAGCGCGAAAATTTAATCCCGTGAAACTAACAGCGAATACAGTATTGGATGCCATCCACTGAATGGGTTCAGCATTCATGCTTGTAATACATACACACTCCATACGGCGCAGTCACATGTACTACGCAGAGCCAACGCGCAGTATGGACGGAGTGTGCGTTCCTTATGCATCAAAGCCAACGATATGCATTTGTTGCGTATTTTAATATGTGTTGTCTATGTATAGGCCCTACGCTCTATAGGCACGTTGTCGGCAATTTTCACAAATTTCAATGCGCTGAACTTGCGTTGTGTACATGTGACTGCTGCATCAGACCGGGAAGCAAACAGTCTCATATAATGCTGTATTCCATCCAGCTGCAGTCATTTTAACAATCCATATGTCCATTGTAAAGTATTCATTATTAATATCATTTTGTTATCTGAGAAGTAGACATACATTAAATCTGCATACATGTATTGTATCCACTATATTGAACTTCACTGCTATTTGCAGTTAAAAAAGAATAATCTCCAATCATAAATGAGCCGAATAAGTAAAAAGTGTGGATAATCTCAGTTTACAATGTACAGTATTCCGTAGTAAAAGGTTGTTAAGGGCAGGTACATGTACCACAACTATCAATACGATTTGTCAATGGTAATTCAATGCTGCATGGCATAAAATGCTATTTGTTTTTTTTGTTTTACTTTTAAAAACTAAATGTTAATGCCAAATATACGTATAACTGCAGCTATATATATTTTTTTTTTTACAAGTGAGACAAAACATCATTAAACTAGAAACTATCATCATTCCAGGGGTCAATATTTAAATCTATAATCATAGAAGCCATATCAGGAACATTCGGCCAGGAATACTGACAAGAAATGCAGTTAGTAGGACAAAGATATCATAAATAAAAAATATGTTAGTGGACAGAACTATGATTGGTACAAATATTTTCTAGACTTTTATTATTGTTCTCAAACTAGGCCTCTACATCTAAATCACAATAAGTGAAAAACCTAACTATGTAAGAATCGCAGTTAAGCATCACATATTCACACTGAACTATTTTGGTTAAACTATGAACAACTATCATCATAATCTTGGTTATTGATAATCTTCACTGTTAAGTCTCCTATATTGAAAACATTCATCCTCATCCTATCGAATCAGTTTTAGGTGAGAAGCAATGTCATATAGATATAGCTATTAAAGGCCTAAAGGGCATTGATCCATATAATGCTACTAACAGGTAATGCCTTCATGCTCTCAACAGACAGCTCAATCCTTTCAACCTTTTCTGTCATTTTTAGAAGACATGATTTCACAAAAATATTGTCTTGAAGTAGTGCAATAGAACAAGCCAAATTACTGCTAGCTCTTATCTTTATTTCTTCATGTGAAGAAACTTAACAGCTCTATTTGTTAGCTGTTACTATGCTGTTCACTTACTGGGCGAATAGACTTTTGGAACAACCGTCTCCTTGGTTTACGAGGTTTCTGTTATTGGAATACAAATTAAATCTTTACATGTATTTTTCAAAACATTGGAAATAGCCAGGGGAACTAAGATATACAATGCTGCAGTCCCACAAGAAGTATTACTATCGATGCTCTTCATTCATTTTATCTTACGCGGTTTGTATTTCATACATGTACCTGCAATTGTACCAGAAAGTTTACCAAGACATGTTGGAAAAGACCAGCATGTTCGACAAGTCTATCGGAGACCAAACAGAATGTTTGAAAAAGTTGCTCCCAGCTGTGCTAAATAAAAATCCAGTCATATTCCAAATCCCCTGAAATCCTGGAGAATCAGGTACATGCATTATGTCTATTATTTGTCCAACTTATATTTGATATGGGTTGGATAACACAAAAAAAGAAATTGAAGTGTTTACCAAAATATTTTGCTATTATACCTGGCTCCCAAAGGAAAACAAATGAAGGCAAATACAGACTACCCCTATTATAAAGAGAACAGATACATCAAGATTTCTTTATAACGAGGCAGTTCTCCATTCCCAATTTCAAACATGCAAATGGGTCTCTGTGTCTAAGTGTTCAGTATAGAGAGATTTTGCTGTAAACAAATAATTGGCTCTGTCCTAAGCACTTAGAATAGTAAACTTGGGTAATATATTGCCTAATTAAAACCCTGACACAGCATCCTAAAGGAACCCAATAAACTACCTGTACAATATCTTACCCCAGTGCTGAATCAGGATGGTTAAAATAAATACAAAACAAAAGATTAAGAAAAAGTTTCATTCATAAGAGAAATTTAAAGGGTGACTGAAAGCACGGCATTCCAGGGGGTGTGCAACATTCCAAGAACGCAACACAAGAGGGCGCACTCACATGGCTGTACCGCAGACGAGCCTTGAGCTCTGCTGTCTCCGTCTGTGACCTAACTAGCTTGACCTTCCAGGAAATGGTAGGAATTGTGGGTAATGACATTGCTTCACATTTAGCAACCAGACAACAAAATAACAGACATTTAGATCTTCACTTTTACATTGAACTACTTAAGAAATATTAGACCTCCACAGATATCGCTTTTAACTTTTTGTGGACACCCTACTGTGTATATTCACTATTATTATTATATACGATTCATGGTTATCATTATCAATGTCTCCTTGTGTTATAACATAAATGTAACTATGCTCTTTGGGCATTGGATACCATCATCGTAAAGTATAGTACAACTCTGTACTTCTTAACTATACATTTAATGTATGGTTGGTAAAACAACATTTCCAGTGTGCAAACTTCAAAATGTGCCAAAAATAAGCCAACATCCAATACATTTGAAGTTTTTGAGAACCCAAAATATAATCTACCAAGCTAATTTGCTGAAGTGTAAAAGTTGGTTTGATCATGTTCCTTTTTGTTTTTGTTTTAGTTTTTTTTATTGGGAAGGAGGGGTTGCCCTAAAAGCAAATGGTTTCCAACAATAAAAGTATATATTTTATAATGTTCATTTTTTTACATGACCATGCATTGCATAACCTACCTGTGTTTCCATGTACTTTTCTTGCCATTTATGACACTCTGCTTGCAGCTCACTAACAATTTTCTGTAATTAAAAAAAATACATGTAATGTTACAAAATCAAGATTTTAAGAAAATTAAAAACTGTTTAAATTAAGGTTCTTTTAAAGTTGTGTTTAGTTTTGTTCTGGTAATATCATAACAAAAAAGGTTCTCATTGCTTATTAACAGAAATTACACAGAATGTTTTCAATAAGAATGAATAATATCTGCCAGATTACATTGATATGCTCTACTGTACAGGTATAATAGGTGAGTTACATGTAGGAATCATTGTGTATGGAAACAATTACGATTACCAGAACTCAAGCTTTATAATAAAAATATGGAGTTCTTTACCCTTCTTTACCAAGGCTACCAAATTTCATGGACATAACATTCTAGGAATTACTTCTTCCCTGTTGTCTTTGAAAATTCATTATATTCATAGGATTTCAGTTATGATAGAAAGAGATTATTCACTATAATGAACCTGGGGCTCAGATACTGTACCATCCCTCAATGGGGAGATGAGAAGAATTAGGACAGGCAGTAGAAGAGGATTATTTTTTAAGGTTAAACGAATGGTATTATTTTTAAGGCAGGTTTTAACTTAGTGCTATGATTTCTGAAGTGGGTTTTATCAAATATCTTTGACAAGCCAACATCAATACACACACATGTTCATCATATAGCAATGGCCATGTAAAGCGTCTTCAACCTTTTTTACAGGTGATGAAACCGTGAAATGTGCAAAATGAAGGAAAATCTCAGCTTTGTCTGTGCTCGATTCTAACCACATTTTAGTTGATAAAACTGTATTTTGATGCAGCGTTTTTTGCGAGTTTGGACTAGGTGGGGCTATTCATAAGAGCTAAAATTTCATGATTTTCATAATGTTTTAATTTCAAATTCTTTTAAAACAACAATTAGAAAACAACGGTCATTTGATGCAATTTGAAAATCATGTCCATTTGGTGTAATTTAATTCAAGAATTCTATACAATTCTATAAAATTCCATAATTGTATATAATTGTCAGTGTACAAAGTCCTTCCCTTTGCTGTGACGGAGCTATAATGAAGAGTGTTATCTCATTCGCTAAACATTGTGGAGGTGCCATGGGAGAGGTCACTTCATTTGGATAACAAGGGTTCAAATCCAATCCACAGCACTAGGGTCCTTTGGCAAAAAATTAACCTTCAGTTTGCCACACTCAACCCAGGTGAGGTAAATGGGTACCTGGTATGAAGAAACATTGAAATGCTTGAGTGCCTTATCCTGTAATGCCAGGGAGATAAGAGTTTGCATTTTATGTCCTCGGGTAAAGCTTTTCTATATATCTGACAAATATTACTACACTAACCTGACTCTGTTGATATTTGGACATCAATTTGCTCATTTCTTGCTGCTGTTCCTCAATTTTAGACTGAAATGGGAATGAAAGAAAATCAAAATATTTGTTAATGAATTCCATTGACTTGGCAAATCATTGTAAGAAGAGTGGCTCAGAGGAAAAGCTAAAAATCTTTTCAAGATATTCACAAATAACCTTGAATTCACACACAATAAGATGCAATTCTTTTGACGGTTGTACTGTACAATAGCAATTATCAATGTTCCATTAGTATTATGTAAGGCTTTCTTTTAGGTCTAGTGTGAAACATCACTGGAGAGTCAGTCACATAGGTTCAATTCCCGGATACCTCATTAAAGTCTTTTGTCAAGACAATGATAGATATTTCCCACATGCAACATATGTGTAGTAAGGATGGTATCTCACTTCGCGGAAACTACTTTGAAACGGTTTTGAAACTACATGGAGATGGTTTTTGAAACTTGTCGTGGAGACGTCTCCGAGATGTCTCCGCGACGTTTCATGAGTCGCTAAAACTACTTTGAAACGGTTCTTTGAAACTGCTTTGAGGCAGTTTTTTGAAAATTGTCGCGGAGACGTCTCTAATACTTTTTATCCGTCGCGGAAACGATTCCGGAGACGTCTCCGCGAAGTGAGATACCACCCTCAGTCTCAGGGAGGATTACACTTGCCAGAGCTAAAGGTGGGGTACTAATGTCCAAAGCTAGATGTAAATGGATAGGTACAGACATTATAATCATGAACAGATATTATTCTATATGTAACTATGTAAAAGTACCTCAGCCATAATAGCACGCTCTCTGACTACGAGTGTCTCATTCTCTACAGAGTCCAGTCTAGCCTTGAGTTTAGAAGCTTCTACTGCATAGTTCTGCTGGCTCTGTTCCAGTTCACAGTGGATCTCAGATTCCTGTCATTATAAAGAAAGAAAGAAAAACAAACATATAGGAGATATTGAAGAAGATACTTTTAAGAAAATGAGAAAAGATATGTACTCGGGGTTCTTACCATGCACTGCATATCACCCTCCCTGTCAATGTTTCATAGAAATAAAAATCATTAAGGGAAAATTCTTGCTCAGAAAACGTAATACATGTACACTGCTCAGGTCCCCTCAAAACAACCCCATGGTGTGTAGCAAGCCAACTGTATGGCTGAGGACCTTGATTATTAAATGAGTCAGAATGAGGAGGACTTATTTGTTTCTACTTGGCATCATCATATGTACTTTTATACGTACAAGCATTGTATGAGGTAGGGGAAGTAGCGGAACTCCCTTTTTTAATTCAAGCTGTTACAGTGTGATGGTCTGAAGGAATGTACCTAGATTTGAGAATCTTGGAAAGAGTATAAAAGCTGGTGATTATACTCATTTCAAGGTATATTTAATTGATTTTGTTTGAATAATGAGACACCATATTATAAACAAAGTCCTGTGTCCAACACTGGACTGGTGTAATACAGTTCCATATACTTTAGTGACCCCAAAAGAAGAGAAGAATATTATAAACAGTACCCAAATCACCTGGGCTTGTACATGTATACTTGCAAGTGACATATTTTATCTTTATGGTTGTAGGTTCACGTACAGACATTTTCATGATCTTTGACTAGGTAGGAAATAGCATGAGGTAATTATTTTGTAATGTTTTCATTGCCATAAATTGCTTTATATCGTATTGAAAATTTTTGTGTGTACTGTTTAGATTTGCAAAATTACATTAATCAAGTTAAAACCTGGCATTGAATACAAGCCAATGAATCACTCCATTGATGTGTCTGTAATGTATAGCTACATACTTGGAGTAACTTAGTCTCAGCATCAGACAGTTGTTGGTTCTTCTTAGCGCAGGCATACTCCAGCTCATGTATCTTCTCATTCTGAGCCTCTATCTGATCTGTCAAGACATTCACCTACAATTTAAAAACAATTAGGCAAACAAAAAGTCAAATACATTTACATTTTCTAAAGAGATCATGGTAAAATGGAATAGCATCATACAAAATACAGGCCATACAGAATACTCCAAACCCAGTCTACCTCGGGGTCACCCTAGATCGCTCCCTGACCTACAAGAATCATATCTTGAAGACAAAGAAGAAAGTCAGTGCCAGGAACAGCATACTGAAGAAGCTAGCTAATTCGAAATGGGGTACTGATGCAAGCACCATCCGCACAACAGCCCTTGCCCTTTGCTACTCAGCTGCAGAATATGCCTGTCCTGTGTGGGGTAGATCACCCCATGCTTCAAAGATAGACCCATCACTCAACAGTACATGCAGGGCCATAACAGGTTGCCTGAAACCAACCAAGGTAGACGATATCTACATCCTGAGTGGCATCGCCCCTCGTCACATCAGGAGGCATGTTCTCTCCCAAAAAGAGAAACTTAAGCAAGAAAATGAAAGACCCCCCCCAAAACTCCCCCCAAAAAAAAAACCCCCCTTCCCTCTTTCAACGCCATGCCTGCAATTAAGCGCTTAAGATCTAGGCACAGTTTCCTTCATTCTATCGTTCCCCTGAACCAAGAGCCCTCACAACCGTAGGCTAGACCTTTGGCAGGGCTCAACATTAAGGGGCGCCGCGGCCGCCCGGCGGCGCCTATTTCACCTACCAGGACCCCTCAAATCAGAGGAATTATCAAAAAGTAGTTGCCCGAATTGACCCTCAGAATTTTTTGCAGGCATAGTAAAATTTGGAATGTAACACTATGTATGTAGGTATTAAAATATTTGATGACTATTTCAAACAACACAAAATGTGATTATTAAAAACTAATTTTCAAGTAAAAATATCAGAGCAGAAATGATCCTGATATTTTTAACCGCCGATGACTGTGTCCAGTCCATGTGTGCTAATTGGTGTAGAGTGACACTTTTTGAAAGTTTTGCTCAATGGTTTTTAAGGTTAAAATTGGTCTTGGGGTCCAGTTTCTCAAAGAGATGAGCATTTAGAAATATGAACTTGAAACCTATTACCTCAGTAAACATCTGAAATTTAGTTTTCAAAAAGTAAAAAAAGATCGATTTTTGAAAGTTTTTCCTGCATGTTGTTTAGCATGAACTGTGTTGCATGCCTTCCAAAGTCTTGGGGCATAATCTGGCAGAGAGAGCCTCGGGCAGCAGGTGCATTTCGGAAGTTCTTAAACTGGAAGGGGCTTATCTTATCCTCTTTAACAAGTGATGCAGTGATTGTCTGATGAAATCAATTATCTTAGCATTACTTTTGGTGAAAATGGGTGATGATTTTTTATTTTTTTTTTATTAAACTAGACCACAGAAAAAGTTCAGTATTTACCAAGTTTTCTCATTTTTTTTTTACACATCTTTTTTGGATGTCAATTTTTTCATTTCGGAAAAATATGTTCATGCTTTGATTTGCAGCATAATTAACTGACAGCATACATTTGATGATAATTGGTGTATTGAATTATGAATAGGAAAAAATGAAATGAAAGAAAAGTGCTCACAGTAACTCCCAGTCCTGAACACATTTTTTTTCCCTCTCTCTCCACACACCAACTCAACTGCGCTCCTGCATGCTCTACAAAAAAAAGGGAAACATTGTTCTTTTGTTTTTATTATCTTCTTTTTTTTTTTCGGGCAACCAGAATTATTGATTCGGGCTCCCAAATTTTGAAAATATGGATATTTGGTTGCCCGGCAGGGCAACCAAAAAAAAATGTTAGTGTTGAGCGTTGCCTTTGGTCAACCCGTCTTGCGTCTGCACCACACAGTGTCAACACCAGTCCAAAAGAGTCCCTCCCGCCAGGATTCCGTGAACCTTGGCCTTTCTGGCTGTGTTTAAACCACTTGCAAGCTGGAGTTGGCCGTTGCAAGGCTCTAATGGTCAAATGGGGCATCAACACTGAAGGACAGCCAGTTTGCGAATGCGGAGAGGAGGAGACCATGATTCACCTCCTACAATGCCCTCTTCTGCCTTCCCCCTGTTCCCAATACCCTTTCGCCTAATGGGATCGCCTGCGTTCAGTATCTAATGGGCAGAGTCTGAATCAAATTCTAATTCACAAATAAACAAAAATTGAGAGAAAGGACACAAGAAGAAGAAGATCATACAAAAAGAAGGATCATAAATATGTTGCTCAAAGATTTTTACTACTCAAGCATTTTCTCATTCTAAATGCAAATATAAAAATATTTCAGAATCTTGACCTCTCTTTAAAAAAACAGATACTTGCAAAATTCCTTTTTAAAATGGATAATTATTTTTTCAATTCTGTATCTCCTGTTACAAATCAAGGGTGTTTTGATTGAATTAGAATCAACTTTTTTAATATTTCCTTTTTCATTATCAGACTTTTAATAAAAATTTTCCTGGAAATTTAATTAAAGAGAATATTACAAAGTATTGGGACAGTACAATTTTCTAATATATATTTTTATTTCAACTCCCTCAATATTCTGTACATAATGTCCATGTAATTGTGTAGGAACATTATAAAAGCAAAAAGTATGCTGGGTAAGACCTCCAGATAATGTTCATTTGATGAAAGTGCCATAACTGTTTTGTACCTTCTTTGGACCCTCCTCCTATCCTAATATACTTTTTTTTTCCCTTCGCCCCCAAAACAATTCCAGTACGCAATACTTATAAATTCCATTACTTGAGATTTCTAATGATATGAGATCCAGGATAGGCAGGACTTCCTCTTGGATATACATGATATATTGGGATCACACAATGATTTCTTGTTCATTTGCCAGAGATTTGAGGTGTCAAAAGAACTATTTGAGGCTTCGAGTATCCAGGGTTCCCAGTACTATATAGCTTGTGAAAGATTTATCAGACCAAATCATGTGAGCTTCCTATGATTTCCCAAGCTGTAGTTTGCAGATACACGTGGATGTCAGATTTTGTGGAACTGTTCTTTTGACACCAATCAAAGAAATTGGGTGCTTTTAACCAAGTTTTGCTTGCTGGATCTGGAAGTTTCAGACCAAAGACAGAGGAATTGTTAACATCCTCATTGGTCTCAAAGGAATATCATCATGGAGTTTGAGAAATACACTGTAGGGGAATCTTATCGATTTGTACTTGCTTCCCCTAAATGTTCACATTAAATTTATTAGTTAACAAAGACAGGAAAGTCCCCAAATTGACCGGAAGTCACATATCATTGATGGGCTGATAAACCTCAAATGAAAAGCGTCAAATGTTCTGGAGTATGTAAGAACATGGAGCCAAACGAACTATAACATATCGGGTCGCCTTTCTTTGACATGCTATAGGGGCTACAATTTGGGTAGGAGAGCTGAGATTTGGACAGGCCATCACTTGACCAATTATCTGGAGATTAACCACAAAAGGTGATATCACAAAAAAATAAGAGTTTTATCAGCCCACCAACGATTTGTATACTCCACTGCTTTTGAACAGAAATGAAGAAAGCAGACCTAGTCAGCCATTTGAAAGCATTTTGTGTCAGTTAAACCTGGTGTATAGTTTTGGTTAAAAAAACAAAATCGGCATAAAACCGATTAAATATAGTCTCATGTTGTTCACATTGCACTAAAAGACATGTGTGAGAGGTTTTGTGATATTCCTTTCACGATTTCCGGTGAATTTCAATGAAATGTTTGAATCCAAACACAATTTGTAACGGTTTTGAGACCTTTGCTGGGTTGTCCAGTCCCCCGAACTCCTCGCATGAATGGAGCGAAGCGGTCTGTGTGTATCACCCACACAAGAGAATCCCCATTGGTTTTCCATGTGAACGCCTAACGCACACAAAGATGTGTCGGATCCCCGACTTATCTTTTTTATACTATAATATCGTGAACTTAGACATTAAAACGAGATTCTATGTAATATAACTTCCTTTGTTACAGTTATAGGATTCAGTCTTTCATATTATCTAACTGTGAATCCAAATTAAATTTTTCCTTCTCCCAACACTATACACCAGCTTTAAGCAATTTTATGATTTCATTTTTAAATTGACTGAAACTGAGTTTTTTTTTTTCATACCTGAAGCTGTAAACTATCTTTATCTCCCTCCAATCTCTTCATCTTCTCATTAGATCCTGGACTGGTTGCAAGCTCCTGCTGTAACACCAAACAAAGACAAGAAAAGATAGAAAGATGACAAAGATCTATTAGTTATCCACCAATTTTAGTATTTTCAACAGTTTTCTTCAAACTGTCCCAAAGATCACAGATATCATTGTTTTTATAGTTTTTAATGTTTGTTGCTTTGGTTTCTTTCTTTTTTTTACCTGGCAAATAAGAGCATAAAATCAAAGACACATGGAACAACTATCATAAATCATAGTGCTGTAGTTAAAGGTAGTGTCATCCTTTTTCACAAATTGCGAAAACTAATGCAACTTGGCATAACGTTAGAATATGATCTACCTATACTGTCTATTCAATCTTACTGTCATAGGTTGCCTAGATCAGTAATATCAAACGAAAATCTGACTACCAATCTAGACCAGCTGTCCATCAACATCGTTGATATTACAGCGCATGCAGCACGGACCACACACAGCAATATACACACGGCGCATCAGCGTGCATTATTCTCTGCGCTAACGGTCAACGGTTCGCACCATACGGTAAATTTTTCGAGGTTCGAAAAAATAGGAATGAATTTTGATAATCGCAATATAATGACAAACATACACATTTGAGCTTGGGCCATTCCACGATCGGGAGGATATTTGTTGTTTTCTTCTTTCTGCTTTATCTCAAATTTTGGTAGTACTTTTGGGTTTAAACTTCTCTGAAATTATTATTACATTCGATTTTGATGTCCTTATAAATAGGAGAATCAGAACTATACATAGTTTGCAGCATGTGGGACTACATGCAATTTTTAAAACTTGTTTAGACTTTGACAGAGAACTATAATTCCTTTTGGAATTTTTCCAACTGTATCATCTGAAGAATATTAAGTCACACCTAAATTAACAAAGAAATTCAATCTGAAGTCACAGAAAAGCTATGAAAATTCAAAATATATCTTGACGGACAAACTGTAACGCGAGTTACCGACATTAACGCTCCCTGTAATACCTGTTCATTTTTGCTTCACTTCGATGCAGTTGATAGGTTAGAAATAGGCTAAGTTCAGTTTATGATAGGAAATTTTTTGCTAGCATGGTATAGTTTAGGAACAGTTCACCCTAATCTGCATCATGATTTTGACCATGTCCTTTTTGCGTAACGCGAGTTACCGAAGTTTAACGACCCGAGAATCTAAACGAGCTTCACAAATATTTTTCTTTTTTAATCCATTTGGTTAGTCTATGTCTCCTTTACATATGGTGCAAAAAGTAAATTTTTTTTTAAATAATAGAGGTCTTTAATCGTGAAAGGTACCGGTTATTTGTAACGCAAGTTACCGTGGAATGGCCCCTATACTTCTACATATATCCTCTCAAAAACTAGAAATGTAATATTTTTGCCTGCAAAAGGCTGACACTACCTTTAAAGGAAATGTTGTTTGATTGTGTATTTCTTGATTTGTTTATTCTTTAATTTTTATAAGCTGCCTTGCCACGATGATACCTCTTCAGTTCTAAAATTCCTTTTTTTTTCAATCACAGGAATTCCACCTTGAACTTGAATGGAATGTGAACACAAATAACTATGAAATCTCAAGAGACTGAACTTGATAGGTCTGCCTGTATCAGACTAGTTGAATGGGGTAAGCACATGGTTAGCTCATCATATCAGAAAGAAAGTCCTTGTCACAGATTCGGATAAAATTAGAAAGGCTCTCTCATCACTAGATATAATGGCTCATTGGCTTTTATAATGAACGTACCGGGTTCTACGGCTGAAGCTTGTTCACACTCATCATCTACGTTCTCACTCTTTACTAATCACATTCATGATCTTCATGATGTACCAGGTTCTTAAGCTGAAATGTGTTCACACACATCATCTACGTTCTCACTCTTTACTAATCATATTCATGATCTCCCCAACCAAATTTCATTAACAATGTACATGTATGAACCCGCACAAATGGTGTACATTGTGAAACTTTACAAACATAAACCGAACGAACATTTGGAATGCTCGAAGTACAGTGCAATGCTATGTAAAGCCTACAGCCTTCATGTAGCTCAGCAACCGAAACCCAATCCCACAACTCATTTCTATTCTCTTGATTGGTATGCTAGTATTTCCCTGGTAATGGTATCGGCCTCGCACTATGCCGACTCACCTTCCCTCTCGTTATAATGCTTCTCAGCTACTCATAATGGAAAGTGTGAAAATATTGAGACATGTATGCTGATGACTATAATGACAGGTATGAGGAGAAGAGGAATGCTGGTAGTGCTTGATTGATCCCAGTGAGTCAAGTGTATCCATTTTGCTCCATTTTAGAAAACGAGTTTCTTCACCAGAACAAAGTTGTGAACCAATAAATTAGCCAGGTTCAAGGAGATACCAGGCTTTTTCTCTCAAATGGCGATCTAAATTGTGTGGAATGTCAGACCACATCAGCTTGGCCTTATTTTCAAAATAGTGAGCTACTTTGCAGTTTTGCTAAATAAACTGCAACCCTCAAGTAATTGATTTGCAGTATATGGGGTATGGTACCCACTGCATAGATCATAAAGCTCAATCTCAAGCTTATGCAATGTCATCTTCACGCTTCAACTGACTTAGGGTTTTTCCCTGATCCACCTTGAAGCAAGCTCTAATTCACAACTTCATTCTGTTAAAGAACTGCCTACCAGTACAGTTTGTATGTAGAACTTTTTTCATAATCAAGACCTCCACATACACATCCGCAAATATTTGAAAATTCCTAAGTGAAATTGAAGAATACTGTGCATGTTTTTACAATGTAGAATATTTCAGAAAAATTGACGAATGCAATGTTGATATTTTTGCAACATTAAATTGGAAGTTAAGATTTAGGAATAATCCTCCGAAATAGGAATGGTTTGGCAGGTTTTTTTACGCTATAGGGAATAAAGGCTAATCATATGGCCTACCATGTAAGTAAAAAATTTGAGATTACAATGTACATGTACGTTTTACCTCTTTCAGCAAGTAGAGCATGAATATTGTATTGAACACGTCTTCATGCATGCATGCAAGTCAGAAGGGTCTGTTCTCCATGTAAACAACATGGGTTGTAACATTTCATGCAATCCATGCATTCCTACGAATGTGCAAGCAATTGAAAATGAAGTCTACATCTGTCCCTTCTGCTTAGCTAGAAAATTGTTATATTATAATGTCTTACAAAAGTGTTACTGGGTTTCACATATTGCCCCAGGGACATTCACACTTGGCACTCTCATGAAGGCCTAAAAGTAAGTCGGAAAGCAAGAAACTTTCACATTTTTAAAGGCAGAAAAGTTTTGAAGTTTAAAAGTTTTGTTTTCATGGGCCAAGAGCATTAAATAGAAAAAGGAGGTTTTTGAAACTGCTCTCAAATTCCTTATTTTTCAGGCTTTCGCAAATTTGAATAGATCTTTTATATTAACAACTTTTTTTCTTCTTTTTTTTTAAACAATTAAAAGTATAATTTCATATCTTATATGGCAACTTTTTTTTTCATCTTCATCTTCTTCTTCTTCTTTTTGAGAAACCAAGGAGATACATGGATGTTCTAGGCTTCATTAAAGCTTCTTGATGAAACTTAAAATTATGGACTGATTTTAGTGGTCTCCTACATGTAGATGAATGGCATATAAACACAAGTTGGAATCAAGTAGACTATAAGCTGTTCAGGTTTTATTATTAAATTATACCTGATGAGGTCAATGAACTAATGAACTTGATTACAAATCTTCCTATTCAACCATGATAGTTCTGAGAAATTCCAACGGAGTACCCGTCATGCTTCCTGATTTTGAACTAATCGGAAATTAATAGAAATACAGGCAATCCAACAACCACTCAAAATAATGAAGATGTTTTGTATCAGCATATCAATTTGTTTTTGTGTTTGCAAATCATCAAATACCTTTCATGGCTTCTAATTTGTATTATCAACCCTGTCTTTTATTCGCTTGGGCATGAGCATTTCGTTCTTTTTTCTTTTTTGGGGTTCTTTCCTTCTCTTTTTCATTGTCAGACATGAATATAACAATCATTAATTCTGTTATAAGCATGAAATATATTTTTGCCTTTCACAAAAAATAATTTTCCCTTTTTGTTCCATCCTTCCCATTTTTAACCAATTTCCACATAACATTCTATGCTATTCATATTATACAATCATATAGTTGGTACAATATCCTGAACTCAATTCTGATGTCCATGTACCTACCACCCCCCCCCCCCAAAAAAAAAAAGAAAAAGAAAAAAAAAGAAAAAAGACAGAAAATGGAAAATTTCATAGAAATATTTTCATGCTTGTCTTGAAGCTCAAATTTCAATATCATCTTTCAGCATGTTTACAGATGCCATGCACACTTGAATGCTGCCCAATTTATCTACAATCTCTCTGGATCTCGTTCAATAACAGGCTGGTATTCCACCAATTTGGACAAAGCCATTTTTGGAAGATAATCCCTTTTCCAGCGATTCAAGGGTCATCTTTCTTTTATTTATAAACATGAATGCAGATTGTTCACATTTGTCTCGATTTCTTCTTGTTTGTAAACCTACTGCACAACAACGGTACATCTTGATTCTGATTATAAAGATTAAGATTTTTTACAATTTTGTTTTCTAAAGTTAGATTATTTGCTTCATGGTTTTTATTGTTGATCTTGATCTTGTCTGTGATTTTGTTTTTCTGGGGGAAAATTTTTTAAGTCATAAATGTCATAAATACTAAGGTTGTGAGGTTACAAATTAGTTTAGAGAGGTCATAAAGACTGAATATGAGGCATTCTTATGTTGTGAGTAACTGTTATTTAGAAGCAGATGGTACCTATTCACACAGGAGAAAAATTAGCCCATACCAATTTTTAAAAATTTAACCATGTTACATGCAGGCCTGTGGCCCAAGTTGTCATTCTGACCATTAGTTTAGTTGACAGTATGAAAGGGACTGTGTTCTCTTACCTGTGACTAAATATACCAATGAAATATATAAATCAGATTAGGCCTAAGCATCTAGGATAACATTCAACTTGTATGTACATGTAGGCCTAAACCCTTTTGGAATACATTCTCACATGCTGTAGTTCAACAAACAACCCTGATCATACATTACAGATACATTATAAACCATACTTTAAAGTACATGTACATTTTGTATATGGTGCTGAAGAGGAACATCTTTAATATATCTTATATTTATTTATGCAATGTTAATCGAGATTCTGCATGTTTTTTGTTTTGTTTGTTTGTTGTTGTTTTGTTTTTTTTTGGGGGGGGGTTTGTTCACTTCAACCAGACTCCCATGAATGTGCTCATAGTGTGAGCGCAGCACTAATCGCACATTAGGCAGTGTTTATACGTATAAATGGTTATTTTCACTGCGGTTTTATTTTCACGAATTTCGCGAGTCCATCTTCACAAAAATTTCTACTTCAACATATTAGTCTAAATGGTAATAAAAACATCACAAATATCGCAAAACTGTCCACTCGTGAATTTCCAAAACTACATGTATGTATAGTCCAAATTTGGGGAAATATCTGTGCACAAAACAAAAGTGTGAGCTTTAAGTACATGTACATGTACATGTACTTTTTATAAGTCTCTTTGTGCAGGTTAAATTTTGTGTATGTAGCCTACATGTAGGTGGATGAGAATGATAATCATATGCCATCATTATAAGAACTTCATTTTTTTTCTCTGAAGATAGTGTGAACAAACTTGGTAGCTGGAGGCAGAGATGTATACCCAGACTGTGTTAATCATATAATCAGCTTACAATGCACCAATGGGCAGTCTAGCAGGCGTGCTAAACACATGCTATGTACACCATAAAACCATGAGTAATATTGCATTTCACAAAGGTACATGTATCGCAGAGCATTCTAAAGGGATCAGATACTGTACATATCAAAATACATGTAGAATTTGAAATTTGACAGAATTAAAAAAACAAAGAACTACGATATCAATTTGAAAAGTAGCGACTAAAGTAAAGGTGGCATGCACTAGTCATAAAAGCAACCACTACTAAACTCACATAAACATTAAAAAGATGTTAATTACCCAAATAATCTGTACATTGTACCTGTCTACACTCAGTCCTGTACAGAGGATATTTGAGGCTTAAAATCTTCAAAGACCTAGTAAAACTGTTGCTTAGAATAGAAACAACCATGTCCAGCTCCAATCACTCATTACCAGCCTTCAATCAAACAAATATAATTCTAGCTAGCATATCAAATCCACCCGTTCCTGTCCACTGTCCGTCCATTACTCCCACACCCCTTTTTAATCCTCTTCCCTTTGCTAATCCCTATAAATGTACCTCTTCCTTGATAGGAAGTAGTTGGACTTATCAAGCCCAATGGTTGCCAGACGCAGTGCTGACTTACAATTGTGGAAATTGGCTCCGATGCTTGATGCCGCAATAGAGGAATCTAATTATTTTGTCCAAAACCCATTGAGGAAGTTATAAAACGTTTGTGATGGTGTTTAGCACAACATAGAAATTGGAATCACAAGTGCATATGGTTAGAGTTTATTACACACTTTTCCCTAATTGATGATTCAATATTATGCCCTTTTGTTCAATTGCTAAGCTCAGGTAATCAAAGCACCTGGAAACACTTGTTTAGATAGTGTTTGATATAAATCCACAAGATTTATGAAAATTATTTACACATTCAGAGAACGTAGAATACACAAATATTTTAAGCAAATTTTGATTTCTCTTTATTTTCTTGTACACCCCCTTTGCATAGAAAGGTCGACATACATGCAGGGCCTTCATGTTTCTCACTTTATTTAGGCCTACAATATGTACAACTATGAGGTGTAAAAAATATCTTTTTGACGTAGACTCTTCAGATCCTTTATAAATGAATCACAGAATTCCTTTACCATACACTTTGAGGTCATACTTGAAGTCTAAAATTAGTCATTTTGATCAAATATCTTTCATATATCATGATCTAGGTGTGGGAGTTGTAACAAATCTCTAGCATCAGCGTTTTGCGTCAGACATCGTTCACTCATCTACAGCTGTTGTTTGTTTTCTTCTAATTTTAGTTTTATGTAGGATGCTTTCAATATTTTGTCAAATTGTATGTGCATACATGTACGTGTAGAGCTCTACAGAACAAACATCCATACATTAATATTTTCTACTTTAATTTTTGGTTACAGTATTGCTGATTAATATTTTCATGAACCCTAATAACGTTTGTAAGGATACAATGATGTGCCTTGTTCAGATCTGAAGTAACTTGCTAATATACTTTCCCTCTGGGGTATCTATAAACATCTTCGTCATAAATTCTGTCTGTCAGCCCAATAAACAAAAAGCAAATTTCATGCATTCTTGGACCTCCAGCTGGTATGCATCTAGTCATCAAGAGAAGGCCATAGGTCAATTTCAAGTCCACCTAAAGTTAAAATATTAGTCTCATTGAGCAGACTCAAAAGAGATAAACCAGAGTGCTCTTATCCCTTGCACACTTCAAATGTATTTCAATATACATTCAAAAAGCTGACTAGCTTTATACAATACACTTCTGGCATCCTAAAACAAATACTGGGGCGATTTCAGACTAGAGGAAATACTGCTCAAAAAGAATAAAAATGGACCTTCATGTGCCAGTGTGCAGGCAGGAAAGAAAGATGTTTGGGAAGGACTCATGTAGTGAACATTGACAGGGTTTGGAAGGCAAGACTAGCAGACAGTGATTGATACCAGTGACTCATTATATGACCAATAGTAATGATGCGCTGGATTGGTAGAAATCTATTGTCACCAGTTTGACTTGCAATCCAATTATTATAAAAGCTCTGAGGATTTAGCTCTACCAACATCAAATGGACAAAATATAAGTGGAGGAATGTGCAAGTAAATGTTGAAAATTTGAGCTCATATCATAAATATCATGACTTAAATCCATTGTATCATTTATACCAATTCAATCCCTTTCTTTATATATAAGTATCTCATCAATATATTGGAAAAGAGTATCGTTTTTTTTTGTTTGTTTGTTTGTTTGTTGTTTTTTTTTTTTTTTTTTTGGGGGGGGGGGTTTAATGCTACTCTTCGTTCAGTACATTGTACCATGAAAGTTAATTTCAAATGTTTGGATTATAAAAAGATCTACAATATAAATGTAGGGCCTACATGTAATGTATCAAGCAATCATTCCAATATATACTTCAGCAATGTTATTACATGTGCAATGTAGTTTCTGGAGTAAATTATTTTTTATATGAGTATACTGAATTGCAATCAGAGATGACCTATTGGTTTATTGTGGAATATAATCAAAGAATACATGTAGGCCTACAAACTACATGTAGGAACCACAATCATCTGATATTTCAATAGAACTTGAAGCTAATCAAAAGTAATTGTTTGATTGCTTGCTTGCTCATACAATGTACTTGCACAACAGGCTGCTTTTTAAATGTCAATTTAAATCTAGAAACAAATCATATTTGAACACATGATTAATTATAGGTAGGGATGTTGGACCAAAAATTGAAATGTCTTGTATCTAAACCAAAATGATGTAGCTGAAAAGATGCATATTTATCAAGAACTCACAGGAAAAAATGGAACAAAAATATTAAACCATGTTTGAGTTACGATTTTTTGAATATTTTATTTTGGGGATATTCCTGAAGATTTCCCATTGACTTATACTGTTTAGCCACGGCACCGCCTGGGTCTACAGTGAAAGTAATGTATTATTTGTTTTAATGTTAAATTATATATAATCAGTCATATCTCAAAGGATCTTCGATGCAAAGTGCAAATAATTTGTATGTGTTTTCATACATACAAGCTAAAGATCATTGAAAACAATACAAACCATTAAAAATACATATGATCAAAAGGCGTTACCATGGTAACAAAACAAAGAAAATAATAAGAAAATTCAGAAAAATGTAATTCTCGCCAGTAAAACCTTACTGTAAGATGGGAAAACATCATAAAATGCATATATTATAGCAATTTGAAAACAGAACATTTAAAATGAATGACGATAAATGGTTGCCATGGTGACAAAGCAAAGAAAATAATAAGAAAATTTGGGAAAAATGTGATTCTCGTCAGTTAAAAAAACAAAGAAATATAGAAAATTGAAAATGTAATTCTTTCAGTTTTGCACTACAGGAGAAAGAACAACAGAAAATGCATATAACAGAGTACAGAATCTTGGCTTAAATTGAAGTTGATTTCAGTTTCTGTAATAATTAAACAACAACACAAAATTATGATTATATGTTGATGTAAAGTTGATGAAATTTGGCAGTGAAAGAAAATAAACCACAAGCACTTTCCTAAATGACAAATGTATTCACTTTTTTCCTTTCCGAACAGAAAAAATTATGGTAAGACTGTCATGAAACTGTCAAATTTTCACAGATCATATCGGCAAAATAACATTTGTATATTATTATTTTATAAATACACAATTACTACGACATTGTACATCACGTGAGGTATTTTATTTCATGTCATTTCCCTTGAAACATATTATTTCATGCATTTTTCATCGTGGCAATTCTATTTTGCCAAATATAAGGAGTGCGTACGCTGAAGTAACGCCGATTCCGGAAGTTACAATGGAAATTCCACTCGCAAGCACGTGGAAGTAGGCAAGACGATGACATCATGCTCGTTTTCGTCTTTGTACTTTGCCCCGTAATTTTGTTCCACACAATCAACAAATTAACTTTGTTTTTTAATGAAAATAACGAGTTATGAATTGAATAATGAAATCCTTAATCATGAAAAACTTACTCTGAACATTTGTAGTAGACAAAATAGACAGTTTGATTGCGGAAAGTAGTTTTTAGCTGTAAAAACTTTGGATTGTGCCATGCATTCTGCAAGGGCGCATGCCACGCTCGTACTCCGAGTAGACCGTGTGCGGCAGACCTCGGATGTGATGTTCATGACATGGTCCATCGTATATTTGCGATGCCTCGACCTGATTCCCTCACGAATTCAACCGGGATTTTTTTCAAACTATAGTTTAAATATCAATAATTGATATGATATAAGTTGCTTTTGCAAAAAGTTGATTTCATATGAAAAAAGATCGCTAGAATTTGACGAACTATATTTTTTACGCTCATCTTACATGACTTCGGGGGTTATGATAGCAATGCGCATGGATACTGCTTCTATATTATGAATGGCATATCCAAATTTGGGCATTTTCTGAGTCAGGATCAGGTACGAGGTTTTGTTGTCAACATGTTGATGTTATTCCGAAGGCCGCTTTTAGCCGGTGCCATGGCCGTCTCGATGCGGATCAAACACGTAACAGTGCCCTAGTGACCGTATTGCAGCTCATATCTTACTGCTTCTATGCTATTGAATTTTTCGATCTCTACTTGTGAAGAAAGTGATCCTAATATGGAATATAATCTACAACTGAGGTATGTTTAAGTCAATCAGCTCTTCATGCCGTGATATTTTAATGTTTTTGATCTTTTTTTTGAGTGCTTTTTTTTTTCAATCACGATCATGTTGGCCCACGCACACATTACGGGCTCGATTTCAGGGGCGCAGCACGAGCGTCTGACATCCCTATTATAGGCCCATATAAATGTAAATTCATATTTCATGTAATTTGATTCCAGATCAAACTGACGATGTCAAACTATGTCATTTAAACAGAAATATCTGTATTTTTGCCTTTAGCATGTATATTTGCAGATAGTTTGTTTTATTTTAAGAAATTGTGTTTTTTCCATCTTCAATGCTTCCATGTACTACAAGGTAATATGGACATTCCTTTCTAGGTTGCATTATATTCCTGATACTACATGCTGAGTGGGTTATTACCAAGTTCATGGGGATTTCTCAGGTTAAATTAGATCTTGGTTCTGAATGATTAGTGATGCGTCACCATGGTAATCAGAAGACACACACATCACTAAGCAACATGGAAGAAGATATTAAAGACTGATGATTGCAGGGGTTCATTCTCTCATTACCTGGGAATCATCAGGAAAATGTCAAGTTTAAAGTCGGTCCATGCATACAAAAAAAAGGTTATACATGTATAGCAAACTGAAATGCATGGAAAAGTAGAGAGAAAAGACAAGAAAATGCAAGAAGATGGTCTAGAAGGAGGGATGGAATGGGGCATGTATAGACAGAGAAAACAAAGGATAATTCAACAGTTTAACTGAAAATTGAAAGAAAAATAGAGAGGGATATGATAGGAGGAATGACGTGAAATTATTGGTCCATACACAAGAAAGAAGTTCATACTGTATACACAGAGCGAATGGTGAAACGCAAAGAAGAGTAGAGAAAAAAAGACAAGAAAATGCATGAAAATGGTTTAGAAGGATAGATGGAAAGAGGAATGTTTAGAAAGAGAAATCAAAGGATAATTCAAGAGTTTAGCAGAAAATAGAAAGAAATTAAATAGGAAGGTACATTGTACATACATGTAGATCAACACAAATGTATGATAGTCCCGAGGAACGATGTGAAAATATTGGTCCATACACAAGAAATATAAAGTTCATATATATATCAACACAGAATATTAGAGCGAGTGGTGAAATGCAAGGAAGGGTAGAGAGAAAAAGACAAGAAACAGCAAGAAGATGGTTTAGAAGGAGGGATGAAAAGGGGAATACAATGTATCAGATAACTAAGGAAAAGTACAGAGTTTAGCTGAAAATAGAAAGAAAGAGAGAGGGGGAGATATGACAGGAGGAATGAAGTGAAATTATTGGTCAATACACAAAGTTCATGTTCAGAATATTACACAGAGCGAGTGGTGAAATGCAAGGAAGAGGATAGAGAAAAAGACAAAGAGAAACAAGGAAAAGTCAAGTTTTAGCAGAAAATAAAAAGGAAGAGGGTGAGATATGACAGGAGGAATTACGTGAAATTATTGGTCAATAAACAAGGAAGAAGTTCATACATACATACTACACAGAGCAAGTAGGAAAAGGCAAGGAAGAGAGGAAAGACAAGAAAATACAAGAAGATGGTTTGGAAGGAGGGATGGAAAGGGGAATAGACAGAGAGGATAATTCGAGAGTTTAGCTGAAAATAGAAAGAAAGAGAGGGGGAGATATGATAGGAGGAATGACGTGAAATTATTGAAAATATGTCAAAATTGATTGAGCCGACGAGGGTTTCATTCCCTGAGTGGATCAATAGAAAGCAGGGGTCATGGACTTGTATGGTAGCTTTGTATTGATTGATCTACATACTCATATCGGATGAATTTATCATCAGGTTGGATGAGTGCAATAGCATGCAACTTAAAAAAATTTGCTCTATTACATCTTTTTTTTTTTTCATTTGCCAATTGCTTTGAAAGTGCAATTATGTAGAGTGATTGTGGGGATGTTTCAGTAGGTGTTTTGTTTTCTTTAGTTTGTTTAGGTTTTTTGGGGGGGTTCTTTTTTTTTTTTTGGAGTGGGGGGGGGTTGATGTCTTTTGTTTGTTTGTTGAGTGCTTCCGAGGAAGGGAGGCCTACCTGAACTAAATAATGTTACTCAGTCAAATTTTACCAAAACTATGAAATACCTGAAAAAATATGCACAGACTAACTTTGTATTGACATTGTCTCCTTTTTCTATTGACATTCCCCGCTGTAAAATCCCCACAAGGTGCAAATTACTTCATAATATAAGTATTTGCCTCCAGTGTTTGTTGAATTCAAGAGGACAAACACCATTAAGAATAAGTCAAATAGGTTTGTTATGGCATTTGCAGGATGATAATGATAAGGTACAGTTTTCACAGTACAAGTCATCGGTCCAAACAAGAAATGAATGATTTGCCTATATACATGTACAATGTAGGCCTAAGACTCACTGAATCTCACTGAAGAAGACGTCGCAGCAAATGCCCAGACTGGATTGTCGCGGCAGTCGCAGCGACTCGGGAGTCAAAAAAATGTTTTGCACTCAGCGAATAAAGAGGTATCTTAGATACTCAAGAGATGTCGCGGTGATGTTTTTCGCGACTCTGAGTCTCCGGAGTGGCAAAGACACGTCTCATGGCCAGTGAGACAGGCACTTGATATTATTATGTAGGTCTATAGACATGCATTGTGAAACTATTAATTTGGTTGCAGCAGTAATTACCCTGTAATTGAGTTTCATCACATTAAAGTATACACAGTGTACATGTAGATAGCTACATGTACATGTATAGAAGGAGAATGATTTCAAACACACAGCCTCAAGAAGGGAAAATCAATAAATATCATAATGTGTACATTATAGACCAACATGTACATGTACAAACAATGTAGTTTTATTACATGTATCTTGTATTCTGGCCATAGCATTCTTTTTTGCCATGTTCTGGTCTCTAAGAGATGCTAGAACTAATATTTTGGAGGGAGGTGTGAATGGTTATATTTTCCTTGACTCCCATACAACTTTCTTTCATTCCATTGTTATTCATCCATTGTGTTACAAGCCAAGGGAAACACACTTCCCTTTTGAGCACATCAGTTTCCCACCATACCCTCGCACGTGTGCATGCCATCACAACAATATGTGTGCTACTTTACTTTTTGTGGGAAAGCATGGGGGAGTTTTTGAAAGAAATACAGACAAAAACAAATACTTTAAAGCCAGAGTTTAGTATTGGTTACAAAATTAAAAATTAAAATGAAACTGAAACTTGTGAATATAAGGTGTCTTCATGTACATGGGGCACCACATGTGCTAAAAATTGTCTGTATCTAGATGAAAAACTTCATAGTACAGTACTTAGTCATTTATCAATGAAAACCAAAGGAACCTGACCAAGAATTGGAGGGGGAACCTTGGCTTAACTTTTGAAATAAGAGATGAAAAGATGAGTCCACTCATTTATGTCATGTGAATTGTAGTGGGAGGACACAAACAGTTTAAAGACCATCTCTACTGCTAAGTGAAATTAGATTGACAATGAAACCCTTGTTGTGACATCAAGGATGTTAAACTGTCTGCCCTGGTTGTAGAATGGAGCCATATCTTGTCTTGCTGATACCTCTTCATAATATTGAATGTTGTTTTTCTATTCATCATGATTTTGCTTCTTCTCTTCACAAAACACAATATCAAAGCAAGGCTATAGGCCCTACACAAACTATGTGTAACATGCTTTCCAGATTTGTGTGCAAGGGATCCTTTTAAATTTTCTAATATTATACACAATATATTTATTGTGCCAGTATTCAAATGTCATACCAGATTACACTGAATATTGGCAGTCGATTATTTGCAGTGTGTACTCTACAAGCCACAAAAAAAAAAATAGGATTGGGGCCTACTTAAAAACAATCGATTGATAGAAACTGTCTCTAGACAACAACAAAAAATCACATGATGCACATTACAATTTAAAACAAAACAATTGAAAATAATCATGGGTTCTTTTCTCCATGCATTTGTTCACAACTATGTTCTCCAACTTCTGCCATTCATCATTAAATAAATTATAATACTTTCACTTTCATACTGAACAATAGAACATTAAAAGGGACATGTCTTCTCATGCTTACGTGTACATGTCAAATCGCGGTTCTCAAATTATTGTCCTGTGTCGATGCACCAGTACATGTACGTGTTTTATCTCATTTTAATAACCAAGCATGTACAATGTATCTTGTGTTATACATGTATGTTTCTGCTCCAAAAAAAAATGTACCTCGTCACACTTAAACATCAACAGAAAAACTAATCAAACCAGATCAATCCAGGTTATAATAAGACTGAAAACAGGAGTTATGGAGTCGGGAGAGACTGCCATGATGATGAAGAGTTGGTCTAGCAGTCAAGCTGAAGATTCCTTTTCACAGTCATGTCTTTTTAATAGATGTTTTCATTCACAAGAATAAGGAATTTAAATATATATATATTTTTTTTTTAACATTAACATTTCATTTTAATAATTTTTACCTTTTTATCGCCGAGCAACCGTACGATGTACTGACGGGTAGAATCCTCGACCCGATCGCGAAGCAGGTTCTCTTCCCCGTTTTCTATCGCCCTCTCTGCCGCAAACCGGAGTTCATCGATCAGTCTTGGGACATCTGCATGCGATCCGTTCTCTTTCGGGTGTGTAATATTGATCTGATTATTGGTGACTACCGGTCCGTTATCATAGTCCATTCCTTGGACTCTGGTACCTGATCAAATCACACAAAATTATACAGGATTTAAATTTATTTCCAAGGAAAATTGTTTAAAAAGAAATTAAGCTTCTGTCAAAAAGCAAAAAATAACTGAGTCACATCACTTGGTTAAAATTCACTTTGAAAGTGTAGGTGTAGATGCAAAATGCCAAATGACTAATAATTTTAAAGCAAAAAAATATATATATTACGATGTACATATATTAGTACTCACTTCAGTTTTACAAGAAGCACAGAATGAAATGAAAACAAACACACAACTTTGATGTCCTACAAATGTATCATTAAACAAGAAGGGCACTTCCTTGCTACCAGAAACTCATTGACATGTACATGAATGTATTTATAACGGTGTGTTTATTTCGTGTAGATGTTCCGCTGTAAAATAATGCTCCAGTTGCTACCGGTATGTGTTGTTGACAAACGCAAAAAAAATGTAACATTCGACTATTGTATTCTGTGCTGAAATCCGGTGTTTAGAGCCTTTATTCTTTAGCCCTGTATAGTGCTTATCTTTCAGTCATGCATGACAGCATATCCTGACTAGCTGGTATGCAAGGCTAATGATAATAGTTAATCAGATTTCAGAGATTGATTTGACTCATTTGGTAAATAAAAACAAGCTCCAATATATCATCCTGTCACAAAAACTATTAGCGTCTATTGACCTAAATGCACTCTGGAACCCACAATATAGTAAGTACTTGGGTCTGACCTGACCAAATCTCTCAATTTTAGACGTAGGGGAGGGGAAAACATGTGTACATGTATCTTTGGGTACTATTAGTTTTCTTTTTCTGTTAATTTATGAGATTTTTTTTTTTTTTTTTTATTTATTCATTGATTTACTTCGTTTATCTATTTCATTTTTTATTTCATATAATTTACATTTCTTTTTATCTTTTATTTTTTATTTGATTTTCTTTCTTTTTTTAGGGGGTGCAGTAGCCTACATTGTAAGCCTTACAATGTACATCCAGTACTGTGCTATCTATCTACAATGTAATATGAACTAGATACAGTTATGCCTACTATTGAATTCTTACCTTATAAAGTCAACAAGCGGGTGATTTTATTTTACTTCTTTATACAATGTAGTTCTCTCGGAGACAAAAATAAAGAGAAGTATACATGTACATGTAACATGAACATTGATCTAATGTCTGCTCTTGAATATGATCAAACTATCAAGAAAGCAGGATGATTGAAGACTTTGATGGCAAACTGCCAAGGATTTGACAACTGATATTCACTCATCCTCATCAAAATAAATGTACATGAAATATTATAAAAGGTTATTTTATTTTTAATTCTGCTTCACCAGTTAGTATTAACTCTAATTCTATCTGCTATGACCATTTGACTTCCTCTACAGTTAAGAGTTCTTTTAAGATATTTGGCGGCACATGTCTATTTTTCTCTCTTGATTGAACAAATTTTTTTTTTGTACAGGCCCGGTATATATCCAAATATGTATATGTATGTATATATATGTATGTCCTACATATACATGGATGTATTTTCAACCCCTAAACCCAATTTGCAATGTTTAAAGACCAAAGCTGAAAAAAACAAGTGGATTAGTAAATTACGCGATGCGTAATATATGTCCCCGCCGATAATGTAAAATTCCCATTATATCACGATCAGTGCTATCACATAATTTAAGGCAAACAGAATCGAAATCGGGTAAAAAATGGCGAGGAAGTAGCATTTTGTAGCCAATGTACAATATAGGTCAAAGTCAAGGTCAAAGGTCAAAGGGGTCAAAAGTCAAAATTCTGTGAAGAAGTTTTGTAGTCCTCACCTAGTGCTATCACATAAAGCAAACAGAATCAAAATCGGATGAAAAATGGCGAAGGAGTAGCATTTTGTAGCCAATTTACGATATAGGTCAAAGGTCAAAGGTCAAAATTAGGTGAAGAAATTTTGTAGCCATCACCTAGTGCTATCACATAAAGCAAACAGAATCGAAATCGGAAGAAAAATGGTGAAGGAGTACATTGTGCCAATGTACAATATAAGTATAAATCAAGGTCAAAGGTCAAAGGGGTCAAAAGTCAAAATTCCGTGAAGAAGTTTTGTAGCCACTCACCTAGTGCTATCATATAAAGCAAACGGATTCGAAATCGGATGAAAAAATGGCAAAGGAGTAGCATTTTGTAGCCAATTAACAAATATGGTCAAAAATGAAGGTCAAAGGTCAAAGGGGTCAAAAGTCAAAATTCCGTGAAGAAGTCTTGTAGCCATCACCTAGTGCTATCACATAAAGCAAACGGAATCGAATCGAGAAAAATGGTGAAGGAGTAGCATTTTGTAGCCCATGTACAATAATAGTATAAATCAAGGTCAAAGGTCAAAGGGTCAAAAGTCAAAATTCCGTGAAGAAGTTTTGTAGCCCTCACCTAGTGCTATCATATAAAGCAAACGGATTCGAAATCGGATGAAAAATGGCAAAGGAGTAGCATTTTGTAGCCAATTAACAATATAGGTCAAAAATGAAGGTCAAAGGTCAAAGGGTCAAAGTCAAAATTCCGTGAAGAAGTTTTTGTAGCCCTCACCTAGTGCTATCATATAAAGCAAACAGAATCGAAATCGGATGAAAAATGGCGAAGGAGTAGCATTTTGTAGCCAATTAACAATATAGGTCAAAAATCAGGGTCAAAGAGTCAAAGGTCAAAATTTTGTGAAGAAGTTTGGTAGCCATCACCTAGTGCTATCATATAAAGCAAACGGAATCGAATCGGATGTAAAATGGCGAAGGAGTAGCATTGAAGATTTTGATCACATACGGCGCACGGACGGACGGATGGACGGATGGACGGACACACATACGTACGGAGCCCGTTTCATAGTCCCCTGCTCGAACTCGTTCGGCGGGGACAAAAAAAATTATCAGGGAAGGTGGATATGCAAACAAACATAAAATTGTGTTTGCAAGATCTATTTTTTGGATTCCATGTTTCACGTACACTGTATGTTGCAGTAATTCTTGTGCTTTTTATACAATGTATTTCATTGGTAGTTAATATTTTCAATGAACTTGATGTACAAGTACAATGTAAGCAGATCTCTGACAAAAGAGCGAGTCACAGGAGACTATTAATTACACACACACATGCCTCATGAGTTGGGGTAATCCCCCTTTATGTGACTGGGTAGGGTAATCCCCCTGCTCATGATGTCAGTATAGGTGAGGAATCCAAAGATTGACATTTAATGACCCTCTCATGCTCCATTGTCAAGGCAAAGGGCAAATCTTCGGGATTTTTTTTTTTATTTTATTTTTTTTTTTTTCATCCTTGAGGATCCAGGATTATATGAAGAGAGGGGCTTTTTATATACTGCAGCCATTCCCCAAAAGCAACAACAAAAAAAAAGTGGCAAAGGAGCACAGTTGGATGCTCTTTTAGCGGTTATTGTATAACTGAGGTAAAAAGCTGAAATTGAGTTTTTTTAATATCCTATGAAAAGAGAGAGGGATACTCATACAGGAGGTTTTTAGTGAATTGTCTATTTTGAAAGTGTAAAATATGTATTTTACACGTAACATCCCTCTCTCTCTCTCTCTCTCTCTCTCTCTTTCTCTCTCTTTCTCTTCCTCTCTCTTCCCCTCCCCTCCCTCTGTGAATGTCTTTGATTTGATTGGGATAGGGCACATGCCCCCACCCCACAAATATACCTGGTACTACATCATGGATGTAAGAACATTTTCCACAAAACATTCACTCTCAGCAGGATATGAATCAATGCAGAAAATCTCACAAAAGATCCTTAAATCCAATGTTGTTTCGTTACTCATGATGCAATGACAACAATGCACATGTGGTCATCTCCAAGTTTAGAAAGGGAAGCATTTTTCAATTTTTATTGACTTTCCCTGATCCAAATCCGAGTACTGTCCCTTTCATTACACTATTGAAATAAAGAAAAATTGTTAATTATTATTATTATTATTATTATTATTATTCATTTCCATGTTTTTAAAGTAAAACAAGGCTTCTTTTAACCAGAACCCTATTTATATAAGCAATCACCCAGTACTAGTATGCCAAATGTAAATGTTCAATTTACCCTCACTCGATCATGTGCAAGTTTACAACAGAACATTATCATTGGTATTGCACGAGAATCAAAGTTCTTCCCGTGATTTCAGCAAAATTTGATGAATCAATCAAGTGTCATCGACACAAAGCATAGTTTCCAATCATGATGTCTTACCTGCAATAATGTCATCCATCTGCTCCAGGGCTGCAGCCAACATCTGGCTCGCATCCGAAGCTAGATTCGTCATCTCTGTTGCCGTGGTAATACTAGTTATCTAGGATAAAGAAGATGCATCAATTAATCCAAAACGTACATGTATACAAGCCTGCAGAGTAGCAGATTGTTGAAAACAGGTGTAAAGAAACACTCTCCTCAACACAGTAATGCATTCAACCAATGTTCAAAAACATAATACGTACATGCAACCCAACTTTTAATAAAGAGTTTGGAAAGTTGAGAGATAAAAAGAAAAGAACTACATGTACATTTGTACTGTGACAGAGTTCATTTCCATGTAAGTACTTAAGATTTGCTGCCATAGAAACTTAGAACGTACCTAATGACCTATAAAGTAGTAATCTCATGAAAACAAGTTAATCCTGGCATACGCACGACTTTGATCAGATCCCTTTCATTCTCAAGTCACGTCTTCATGAGGACTATGAATAAAGGGTCATGAGATTGACGTATCTCTACAGCTATTCTCCTTCAATTACCCTACTCCACAAGAGAAAGAAGCGTGCTTTAACCAGCTGTTGCTATGACAACTGCATCATCTTCTTTGCTCCCAAATCAATAAATAAAATCCACCCACTCTTCATACTTTCTTCCGTCTAGTTCTGAGCTCATAAATTATTCATGTCCTTACCCTAGATAGTCCCAAGGTACACTCTGTTAACCCAGATCTTTGCCGCTGAAAGTTGACCGCTATAAACTGGACAGCAGCGTGGTCAGTACACCTTCAAGTTCCCCAAAGTAAAAGTGCTGAAATGCAGGTGCATTAGGCATCCCCTTGCCTACATGTAGATCTACAAATGTATTTATTCCTCTCTCGCTCTTTCTCTGTCTGTGTTTGAATGTCTCTGCTGCTCAAGGAGTCTTTGAAACTGTCACAAGGCCTCACACAACGGACGTTATTCCTGAGACCGTATCAGCACATCCTGCCAGTGACTCTCCCACTCCTAACAGACGGACGTCACCGAGGTTCAGTGCAGTGTCGCGGCTAGGACGAGGGTTGTTGGGTTGGTTTGGATGACATCATAACATTGACGGTCAGGTGCTGAGGATGGAATGTTCCCTTGTTCTCTCAAGAGACTCGGTGATGGCAGAAATAGAATGGAGGCAGGTCATGTGACACGCTGTGCTGCTCTCACCTTGTCATTCCTGAGAGAGAAGCAGAGAGGAAAACATGAGACTTTAATATAATATATCTCAACATCACTATTATCGTATTATGCACCAGATTAGCCCATTTAAACTTAAGAAAACAAATTGAAAGGAGACAGTGTACATTGCAAATCATTATTTACATGCACAACAACTACATTGTATTATTATACAATGTATAACGAGTCGTTCACCTCTACACCTACAATGTACACGTTCATGGTCAATTGCAATTCTTTTTTAAGAAAGGGCCCTGCAGTAAAAGAGGAACTCATTCACTGCAGACAATCCATACTCTCCAAACAGATCGTAGTTACAGATACAAACGTCTCCTATAAATGTACAATATACATTCTCGTTTTTAATCCTCTACACAATACACAGCAGGTTACTCAGCATGCCTAGCCAATTATCACTTTTTGCTTGTCAAAGCAATTTCTAATTAACCTTTAAATGTACACTTACATGTATACTCAATACAATCATGTGCTTGTAGGCTATTAAATACATGTATGACAACACGGGATGACAACGAAACTAGACATGACAGTTGTGCCCCCCCCCCCCCCAAGCAATAGTTTATGAAAAAGAACATAGAGGCCCAATGTAGGCTATACTGTAGTAAAATAAAAATTCTGAATTGTAGTAAACCATTTGATCTGTTAGGTACATTAATACTACTGTAGCATGAGCTACACGTACAATGTACTGTACATGTGCAGCGCCTGTTGATGTCTTTAAGACAATGAAATGATACACAACACACAGGAAACATTGATATTGTCAGTCAGTGATGTAAAGAACTTTGGCATGATCACACCTAGAGGAAGTCATTGGGCAGGACAGTTCCCTATACTCACATCCGCTCTCTATCCATTCATTCATCTTATAATCACTACATTATAGTGCTTAAACTCTCGCTTTGGTTCTTTACAATCATGAAAGCACTAAAATTAAATTAAAAATAAAAGTTTAGATTTAAAGAGGACATAAAGCAGGGCTCTATAAAGATGAGCCCCATAAATTTGAACAAGGGCCATGCGATATCCTGTGATCACATTTTACGGTGAAATTTTATAAAAATATATTTTAAATGATAACAATGTACTTGTACATTTGTAGGGTGTGGTCAATGGCTTTGGTCACCAGTACAAGACAAACAAGTACTAAAATGGGGAGGGGGTAAATATATACATGTATAGCCTACATGTATATGTACGGCCTAAATTGTACCCAACACTGACAGGTCAGATAATATCTACTGAACTATTCATCTTTATAATTTATGTTAATACAAAACTTTAATCCAATTATAAAGCATATAACTTTTTAACCTCACCCCTTTAAATTTTAAATGAAATAGTATACACCAGCACAGTGAATGCCATTCAGATGAACGAGTTCAAGAAAAAAATTCATTGTTATTATGCTTAAAACCTAGTTTAGTTCATCTGAAGTTCAAGGTTTTCCATATCATGTCAGTCCTGAGCAGACTGAACTCTCAGTTTGACCTCTTTACTCTCACAATTTAGGGGCTATAAACCTGTGGAAATGAAACCAAAATCCATTCAATCACGCCCACAGATCCCATACATTATATTCCTGAGCAGAAAGCTAAACAACAGAGCAAAAGTTTTACAGTATGGGGAAAGAGGGTGAAAATAGAAATGTAATACAAGTACATGTATATGTAGCATACAAGTGTGCATACAAATATATTGTAGTCCCCGAGAAAATCAGATATTTTCTTTAGAAATTGTTAAATTATTCTTCCATCTATGGTCCAAAAAATGAATTTTCATTTTATACCCTGAATCGAAATAGTGCCTACATTGTACATGTACATTTCATAGCCAAAAGCTGAAGTGAACTTTAAAGATAATTAAAACAACTGATGTTTTTATTAAGAGAAAATTAAATTTTTCCTGCTTTAAAAATTTTCAAATATCCTCTCTCAAGGCAACTACAAGTTACAATACCCTGATACAATCATTATACATGTAATTCCCTGATCATACTAATTACCCACTCATTCCACTTCTCATCTGGTATTATCATCATCTCCATGCCCCTCCCACCCCTGAGTCAAGGCTAGGCTAGGATAGATAGTATTAGTAAGATGAGATTGTTGATGTTTATCTCAGGCTTTTGTCCAGTCTCACTTCCAGTGTCTGATATTATAATTGCACTGAGCTAAGGACAATGACCCCTGATGACCTCAGTTTTAAAGTACAAGCTGATACTGAATATCTGTGATGTACATCCTCTACAAAAAAAAATGTTGTTACAATTGTACTGTAAAATTGTATAATTGTACTGTAAAAGTAAAAAGGAATATTTGTGGTATGGTCATTTCTGTATGTTTCCCAATAATCAGGAGGGGTGCAACAATAAAACCTGTAAATATATCAGACAACCATCATTAAAGTGGTCCAGCTACATGTATATTACCAGACTACATGTAGCCTGAATCTAAAAGCCTGCAAACATTTTCTTTGATTCCTCAGAGTAAACATTTAGCCTATTAAACTGCATGAAAGTTTCCCCTTAAGTATTATGAAAGTTTAATATGATAATTTAATTAATCAAAACCAGTTTGCCCATTTTGTAATGAACACTTTTGTTTAATACTCATCTCTAGAAAAAAATGCTAAGTACGGTTTGAAATTTCAGGCAATTTTTTTCTATCTGGGTACCAATTTAATCACCTGGGTTGGAAGCAGACACTGAGGATTATACCATCTTGCCTACATCATACAAAGGACCAAAATTAAAGCTAAAAGTAAGTCATGCAGACTGGTCTTTATATGCATGAGTACATGTACGTATCCTTGGGCAAGTAGCCAGGTAGCTGCATGCAGCCCACGAGTGACCGTCCAGCCAGCCGTATAGCTGACCAATCATCTCAAACTATTGGGCTTCTAATAGGTGGAGACAGCACAGCAGATGACCATCCTTATTATCGGTAGGCGGTACCCAGTTTCCTGTAGGCCCTACATGTCTGTACGTACCTCAGTCGTATCATGAAGGTATCTAATCCTACCTTCATGGTCATGGACCATATATCCACGGTCATATCACTATTAAAGACAAAATAGTCCAGGATATGAATTTAAAGTCTGAATGTTGACTTCTTTGTTTTTTGTTTTCGTTTGTTTGTTTGTGTTGTTTTTGTTTTTGTTTTTGAAATACAACCTATAATTTATAATAGGCGACAGACATTGGAGACCAAACTGTACGGGCTTTTTACAGGAAAATAGCTTGTCTACATACATGTAGGCCTACCTATTGTACTAATAAACATAAATTATGGTATTTCCATGGTGACAATCATTGTATTCTATTTCTACACAGAAAAGTACACCAAAAAGTGTAATTTACGTGTCACAAATACATATTTAATCTTTAAACAGTGTATTTTACATGTAGGCCTACATGATATGTACATTAATTGCATTAAGTTTCACAATACAATTACAACGTCAAGAAGAGTTCATGTTTGTGTACATGTACATCATGACTCAGTCTTCAAACACAAGAAAGTGTGATTGTATTTCTAAAGCTACTTCACAGTAAAGCAGGTTTGTCAATATTTGATAATTGAAAACCAGACATTATAAACTGAAAAGAAAGGGAAAGACAGTCAACAATGATGATAAGTAATTCTATTGCGCTTTTATGATTGCACATGTAGACCTACAGGCCTGTAGGCCCTAATCGTGCAGGGCATGTGGGGGGCCTACATTACGTTTTGTGCCCAAATAATGAAAAATTCTTTTCAAATTTGGCAACAAAATCTATGATGCAAAATTTACAATGCACAGATACATGTAGTTGATTTCCTCTGATACTCTAGCTGCATGAAATGCATGTGCTCAAAAACACAAGAGCAGTAATACTTAGCTTTAGAGCTGCCCTAGTTTATTAGACAATATGAATCAAATCAGGCAGATAATTACTGTCTGTAGAAACGTGTTAGAAATCAATACTCCATCACATTAACTGAATGTAGCAGACTATTATTAAATTAAAAGCCTGTCAATAGTAACACTTGCTAACATGTGGGAATCAACTATATACTAGTTAATATTAACCCAAATTCACTCACCAAAGTAGTCTTTAGATCCAGACACATTGCTCAATACATCAAGCAGGGTCTAATATCAGAGCAGACAACACTTTGCAATTCCCATTCTTATGAAGCATAGTGCCACAGTTGTGTATAACCTTCATACTATGTTTAGCCATTAAAATTCATGGCAAAGAATCCAATAATGGCATGGAATGCTTCTGATATCAAATCAAATTAAAATAAATGGATTTAAGCTGGAGCTAGCGCCAAGTGTAATGAGATATAATGAGCAGCGCTTCAATAACGGTCGTGATTGGCATTGAATCTAGCCATCATTTGTACAGGTACATGTAACTTTGAATAAATTCAATTTATAATGGAGAAAGGGTATAATTTTAGTGTGGGTCATGAGAATTCATTAAAATAATTTAAAGGAAAATGAAATATTGGAAATGTGTTTTCAACTTTTAATACAAAATGTATTTAAGCCTCACAAAAACAGCAACCAGTGAAATATCAAAATGAATGATAGCAATTATTTCCTCACTTTCCACACCAAACATCTCAATCTCTTGACAAGCAGAAGATTAATTTCCTCATTAATCTTTCATAAATACCATGAACCTAGGTTCATTGAAACCTGAAGCTGAGTCAATAGAGAGAACCCTGGTGTAGATGGTTGGGGTCAGTTTAGTATTGATCTAGAGAAGGGCAAGTGGGATTTTTCATGCCCCTGTCATACCAAATGAAAAAGGCCAAAGAAAATTTTAATTTACCCCCCCCCCCCCCAAAAAAAAAAAAAAAATAGATAAATAAATAAATTAAAAAATAAATAAAATACCCATGATTCTGGAAGCTTTGAGTGAGTTTACATTTTGTACAAGATATTTGTATTATTGTGTAAATGGGTCCAATAATTTAGCATTTTTTCATGGGGGATACGAATTAAACTTTGAATTTTTGTGCTTGCGTGCATAGCCATTGAATTCATTCTTTAAATGTGATACGTCTTGTCGAAATGAGAGAGAAGTCGCAGATCAAAGATCCGAGTAAATCGACAAACTAATAAAAAAACTCAAAAATTTTGAGGAAATTTTTTTTTTTTTTTCTGGTTCTACCATGCTTCATCTTTGTCTGGTAAAAAAATGAGTGAAAATGATAACGGGAAAGTGTAAAAAAGCAGTTTTTCGGCGGAGTGTTTTTTTCGGTCATAATTTTTTTTCCGACATACAAGCGCACGTCCACGCTCTTTCCCTCTCCGTTTAGCTCCACCTTAGCAACGCATGGCTTTGTTTGTTGGACGTTCACGGTCATGTGTTGTTGTGATTTCTATTGGCTTTTTGTTTCGTTTTGTGAGCGAATAGCGAACTAAACTCTCTTTAGCTGCACTCAGCTGTGCGATGCCACAATTACTGCTGTGATAAAGCTGTTCATCCGGGATAGCGGAGCACGCAAACGAATGTCAAATCTAACAATCGGGTGGGGGGGGAGAGGGGGGTTATGTGGGGAAAAGCTACTTATTGCTTGACTTAGCTATCTGGATCCAAATTAATGTTAATTTCAGCATTTTATTTAGGGCCGCGATATCTGTTGTCCTGATGGGAAATTAAAACCTCCCTATAAACATGATAAACAAATTGGTTCATCAGGGAAACATAGAGCACACAAAAGAGGTGACGTGATCAATACTTCTGATACAAGTATTAGGTTAAAGTCTTAAGACGCGTAAGAGATGCTAATTTAAAATTGAAAAAAAATATGGTTTTAAAATTGGTTGATATTGCATTATGTGGAAACCAATGAGCTAAGGGGGGGGGGGGAGTGGCAAATCAATCTAGTTTATAACTGCGGCTGGTATCTCACTTTTTGGGAACTACTTTGAACAAACTTTAAGACGGCTTAGAAACAATTTGAGACGAGTTGTTGAGACGTCGCGGAGACGTCTCCGAGACGTTTCATGATCGCGGATACTATTTGAGACATTTCTCTGAAACTGCTTTGAAACAGATATCAAAGATAAGTGTTCATGAGTCGCGAGACGTCTCCCAAAGAATAGAAGTTTTGTTTCCGCGAAGAATAAATAGTATTAGAGACGTCTCCTGAATTACGGAGAAGGATTTCTCTTCATAAATTGCCGCTGAACGTCTCGGAGACGTCTCTAATACTATTTATCCGTCGCGGAGACGAAATTTGTATTCTGTCGCGGAGACGTCTCCGCGAGGTGAGATAGCACCATAGCTACTAGCAAATTTCTGCAGTTTATTTTACAAAGTAATGTGTTTTAAAAAGTAGCGTTTTACTAAACACGACGAAACAAAATACGATTTACTCTTATAATTCATTTCTAAAAATTATTAATATCTTCTTATTACTGGTAACAAGTTTGATCAATAAAAGACGAGATCGAGCAAATAATTTACGTTTTTTTTTTTTCATTGTCTAAGCTAACCTAGCCACTCATAAAACGTGATCAGAGAAATTCTAAATACATTCGTGAGGCGCAAATAATTTATTAAAACATTTTTGGAGGCTTATCTCTACACATACTTATTCAAAGAATATAAACAAAATGCATTAAGCCCTGTACAAGAATAATTTAGTCTATAGACCATTATTATGTTTAAAATTTCCAACAGAGTTCAGATCAAAATGACTCGCTTTATTATGAGTAAGAGTACGCGATTGACATTCAAAGAACGACACGCAAACATCGAATAAAACCCCAAAAAGGTTTTAAAATAGTTTTGTTTCTAATTTAGCGCCAGGATTGGTAAAACACTTTTCTTAAAGAGCGGACTTTTTCTAACATTAGAAAGAGCATGACGTTTTCATTTATTTGACGAAGATATAAAACAACTAACCAAATTCAGCTTCTTTTTTTTTATTGAACATCGCGTTATTTCCGCTTGCTGCGCTTGCCTCGATCATGCTGACGGACGAGTATTGTTCTCTGTATACCTGAATGCAGCTCTCATTGGTCAATCGTTTCACTTGTAACAAGTGGTTGCTAGGGCATTTCGGTGAGTACAGCGGTGACAGTGTGTTTCTTATTTTTCTGGCGCGGGGTACAAAGGAAGTCAAACTTCGCAGACGTTTTCTCTTGATTTTGATTTCCAAGAGCACAATTCTCCTCGCGTTCAGAGGCTAATATCTCCACTTCTATTTACTCTTAAGTCGGGTTATATATCAAAATTCAAGGCAATGAATCAGGGATCAATAATATCAAATAAAATGGATTTCAAAAATTGCAAGTAGTCTCTCCTTTCGACGTGACGCATCACAAATTTGTTTTAAATTCAATTTTGAAGTCAAGGCCAATGTGCATACATATTTGAGCCTTGATTGAACAATGTGACAGAGGCGTTTTAAATGCGGGCCGTTTGTTAACACCTTTAGTTGCCTACACAAACATAGCCAGAGAGCGATGAGATTTAACAGTGAACAAAATCAATTATTTTTACATGCCTTCAAAGGTTAAATATTTATGTTTTAGGATGAAGCTTTATAGTCTTGGATACAAACAAATGAAGAGGAAGAAAAAGTGTGCAATATTGATATTATGTACATGTAAGTATTGTAACAGAAAACTTGTCAACCTTTATAAAGTAGAATGTGGAAAAATAAAAGACAATCAACATCTAGGAAAACAGCATAATGAAATTGAACATGAAATGTTACATTGTATGTTTTTTTGTTGTTTTTTTTTAAGTACCCGGTAGGTCTACTTGCTGTTTAAAAGTCCTATACATTGGAGAATGAAAAAGGAGGCCAATCAAGAAGACATAAAATACTTGTAGGCCTACAACGTATGTGTTTGTTTGTTTTTTTATAGTGAAGGGATGTTTTGAAGACCTGTTTAGTATGATAGATTAGGAGTAAACTAAAGTTGGAGTGAATATTTTATTAAAGTGTTTCATTAAATATGAATAGCTGACCTTTCTAAGTACTGTCTATTGGGATCCATAAAGTAATAATGATCACCATCTGTAGTCCTTTTGCTGCATTTGTTCATCATACACTACCCTTTTAATTAATTATAAAAGTAAATCATTTTTAACAATGGTTTATAAACACATATCTCAGGAATATAATGGGATATAATTTGAGTACCAAATAATCGTTTTTAAAACAACGTACATGTATGTTTGTCACTGCTTCCACTCAAAAATAAAAAAAATTGTTGATTGGAATTTGAAGAGAGACTAAGCATGCCTGTGGGAGTAAAAGACAGAGCATGATGTGTGTTTTAAATATTTCACAAAGGATGCCATAATAATCAGAGACACACACCATATGATCAATCTACCAATGATGCACCATTACACTTACAAAGAAAACTGAGGTACCATACCCTCCCTCTCTCTTCCCCCCCCCCCCCCCTCATTAAAATATTCACATTTTACATAAATGCTACCTACATGTATGGTATTACAAAGTGTATGACTTTGAAAATTAAATCGTTTGTCAACTCCCCTTAGAATAGGCCTACACGTACATTGTACACTGTACTTGTACGGGCACCTTTTTTTTTTCTCTCCTAATTTCAACATATTAGGGTCCGAGTATATGGCAACCAAATTTTGCATGCCCCCAATTATTTTGGAGCCCTGCCACATTACCCACCATTTTCAATTAATCCCTGCATGCACATGTTATACATGTATAAGGAAAGCTACATTTATATTCCTAATTTGAATTTGCCCACTGGTAGTTTAGAACACTGCAAAAAAAAGTGAGAGGACAGTCTCCAGCCACAGCCTGAGAATTCTATGCACAGCCCGATGATTTATTTGTTTTTATGCCTACACCCAGTGCGAAGATGAATAGCTTAGAATAACAATAATTGGACCATCAGAGTCAATAAGGAATAATTGAAAATGAAATGAAGTCAAAACAGTTCTCACCACAATCAAATGCTAGCCTTGAGCACAAAAACATGGCTCTAAATTATAGAATAATAAGTATGAATATCAAAATGAACTATATTTGTACGTACATGTACATATGTATAGATTCAAAAGCATGGGGTATACTCATGCAAAATACTTGTAAGTAATATGGGCTTTCACTATGACATTTAATTTTGTAAGCCCTATATATTTTTTAGCTAGATGAGCAATTTATTTGCAGGCTGTAATGTTCAGCCTGTTTTAAACATCTTTGTAACAAAATTGATCAGTGAAAAAATATTATGGAGGGGCAGAGAATAGATAGGGAACAAGATGAATCCTCGACCGCGCGGTCGAAATATATGCCTCCGCCATTGCCAGATCAGAAATATATGGCAAATTCTCCGTTTTCCTTTTTTCCCTCCAAAATTTTTACCTTTGTGACCCTTGACCTTTGACCTATATAATCCATAATCTAATTAGACCATCTTTCTATGGTGATACGTACTACCCTAAGTTAAAGCTCATATCTCAATTGGTTCTAGAGATATCGCCATGATGAACTCAATACATGAAATTATACACTTTGACCCTTTTGGCACTTGACCTTTGACCTACATACTCTAAAATCTAATCAGATCATCTCCCTTTGGTGAAACATACTACCCCCAAGTTTGAAGTTGATATCTCAAATGCTTCTTGAGATATCGTGAAAACTCAATACATGAAATTTCACATTTTGACCTCTGTGACCCTTGACCTTTGACCTACATACTCCAAAAGCTAATCAGATCATCTTCCTATGGTGATACTTACTATCCTTATGTTTGAAGTCGATATCTCAAACAGTTCTTGAGATATCGCGATAACGAACCAAATACATGAAATTTCACATTTTGACCTCTGTGACCCTTGACCTTTGACCTACATACTCCAAAATCTAATCAGATCCTCTTCCTATGGTGATAGTTACTATCCACAAGTTTGAAGTTGATATCTCAAATGGTTCTTGAGATATTGCGATAACGAACAAACGCGACGGACGGACGTACGGACGGACGGACAACCCGAAAACATGATGCCTCCGGCACCACCTTCGGTGGCGGAGGCATAAAAAAAGGTCTGTAAACTCAGGGAAATATGATAACCTCATATCTAAACATAAAATTTCTTCAGCAAATCAAGTGAACAGCAAACATTCTTTTTTTAAGTTTGTTGACATATTTACATGTAATGTATGTACTTACAAATCTTTACAAATGCTTTGTAACGACATAAAATTGTACAGTGTACAACCTGTATGTAAATGTGCAACAAATAAAGCCTAAATTTATCTACAGGAGTCAAAGACAATGAATCTCATCCAACACGATTTGTACATTGTATGGGAAACAATTGTTATCAGCACAACTATATTAATATGCATGCAGGTAATCACGATATCTTGTCTGTGTTTACTTCCTTTAGTTATCAACAGGAAGATAACCCAGAGTTGCTCTTATTACCGTTTCCTCTAATTTCCGACTAAGAACTATCATTGGACAAATGACGCTAATTGTAATACATGTAGGTGTTGACAGTCTTTTACAGACCTCAGCCCTGTTGCCTAATGCAGTATGACTAATACAGTTCTTGAACCACCAAATCAAATGTTAGAAACTAGTGGTCTTGGGTATAAACTTGTACAATGTTTATGCCAAATCACCATCTGGACCAGAGTAGAAAATGATATAGTGCAGCGCACAAAGAAAAGCAGATACCCAATACAGAATATTAGAAAGACATGATTTCCTGAAAAGATTTTATGCTGTTGATGATAGACTCGATATAATTTTATAGGGATTCAACGAAGGAGAGAAAGAGGAAGTTTACTCTACAGTGTATGTATAATCTCCTTAAGAACAAAAGTAATGAATGTGGCTGTGTGATTTAGAAGACAAGGCCATTCAATTTGATGCTCTCCAGCAAGACACAATTTAAAAAAATAATGCACAACTTTTAATTGTTTTGCAGACTACATGTACTTGATGTATGTAGGAGATGATGTCAAATCTCAACACAAACTGTGCAATAGAACCATGCATGCTTTTAAATTTAATGCATTCTACCATTTGCTATATATTCAATGAACCTTATTGACTTTTTACTCTCTACTTGTGTGTAGGCCACATAAAACCCTTTTTAAATTACAAAAGCTAATTACATTGTTAATGACCACACTGTTTCATTGCATCATGTCTCAGATGGGATAATATCATTCAGGAAGATGATTAATTACATCCAACAAACACAAGGTCTGACATAGTCACTTCCGAAACGATATCCAGTGGCGGATTCAGGATTTCAAATGAGGGGGGGGGGGGGGGGTTGGCGGCCGGCAAAATTTTTTGGATTTTAACATGTACAGTCAACAAAGTGTTCAAATAATGGGGGGAGGTGTGTTCCGTCCACTCTCCCCCCCAAAAAACCAGACCCGCCACTCATATCGTCTGTGAGAGCCAAAAGGGCTTTCACTAGAATACCTTGTATGAATGAACATGACATGTACGTGTACATGTATGACTGATTCTCTGGTGAAACATACACATTATCAACCACCAAATGAAACTGAAACAAATTTACCCCATATTTTTTTTTACATTTTTTCTTCACATGACAGTTGTCGTGTCAAAGGGAAACTTCACACTCTAAAGGCAATCATTTACTCAAAGTATTTTTTTTCTACTGTCGGAAAACAAAAATGATAATTTGCTTAATGAACAAATTTACTGTATTGATTCAAGGAGTTGTATGTACCTCTTGCTCTACTGCCTCCATGAAATCTAATAAAGTACTGAAGTGAAGTAGAGTACATTTATGTACACGTAGAGCAGACAAGAAGATAGACCTGGAAGCATGACTGCTACTCTGCAATCTTCCAGTATTTGCGGTAAAGGTAAAGGAAGGCAAATGGAACTAAAAATTTATTTCAAAAGTTTTATTGATGAAATGAATCATGTTTAATTGACACATTATTATGTTACTTAGTACAAAGACCTTTTCACAACATTCTGTGGGATCAGGGGTTGTGTGTCCGGACACGAAACAAAAATGAAGCCTCAATTTTCGTCTCATAATAAGCCCAAAATCTCTGTTATCTGCATGTCATCATCAATATTTGATCTCCACAATATTTTCAAACATTTTGTGCTAAGAAACTACAAAGATATTGCTTGTAAACCTTTTCAAATAGTTGGTTAAAATCGAGTAGCCGGACACTCAACCCGTCCAGACACCCAATAACTGGGTATACACTTCATTATCGAACACTTACATGTAGGCCCATATTGTGAACCGTTTTAGAATTATACTCGAGTTCAGTTTTAAACTAAAATTCGGGTCTAAAATGCAACTTTGGTTTTATTGTGGCACACATCCTAGAGAGCCAGTAAAGTGTGATTCGAACAATGGAAATCAAGTGCAAAGTTAGACTGGAGTTCAAGTCTAAAAATGAACCCTACAGTACAGTCTAACTTTGCACTTTAAAAAGAACATGATATTGTGAACTTTCTTATTATTTTCATGCTATTTAGAAAGAATAATAAAAAAGTCCACTGTAAAAGGACTGCTTTGGATTGCCTTTTGTCTACATTCATAATATTATTATTACCCAAAAGTGCTTTTGCCAAAACTGCTAAAATATTCGGGCCGAAAAATTTTGTGTAGCATTTATTATGTGTGTAGAGTGCAGATTTGAGTTAAGGCCTCGTCACACCGAGTCCGGTCCGGGTCACGGCACGGGCCCGTTCCGGTTCAACAATGGGCAAAAACGGTCGAAATGAATCGGCCATGTACTATTGCAATGAGACTGGTCACAACAAACACGGGCTATGCCGTACTAGCCGGAACGGCAACCGGTACAGTTTTTATGGGATCGCTCATGGAGCGATTTGAGACGGTTTGCCGTACCGGTCACCGGACCGGACTCGGTGTGACGAGGCCTTTAAAGGTAGTGTCATCCTTTTTCACAAATTGCGAAAACTATTAATGCAACTTGGCATAACTTTAGAATATGATCAACCTATACTGTCTATTCAATCTTACTGTCATAGGTTGCCTAGATCAGTAATATGAAACGAAAATCTGACTACCAATCTTGACCAGCTGTCCATCAACATTGTTGATATTACAGCGCGTGCAGCACGGACCACACACAGCAATATTATACACACGGCGCATCATCGTGCATTATTCTGTGAGCTAACGGTCAGCGGTTCGCACCGTACGGTATATTTTTCGAGGTTCGAAAAAATAGGAATGAATTTTGATAATCGCAATATAATGACAAACATACACATTTGAGCTTAATCATGTTGTGGGAAGATATAGTCATTGGTATACTACTATATCCTCTCAAAAACTAGAAATTTTATATTTTTGCCTGCAAAAGGATGACACTACCTTTAAATGGGTTTGGTGATTCCAAAACCTCATAGCGCAGAATAATGCTTACCTGTAGGTGAATTGTTATCAACCTTTTCACAGCTGTGTCTTATACACATAGCCCCTAATCCCATGTCCACAACAATACTTTCACTTTAATTTACTATCGTGTTATGAGTGCTCAAATCACACCAGTTCAGTTTTGTTGTTCCAAAAAGAGTTTTATGATCCATACCTGACCATTGCTGACAGACGGGGAAAGGTGATAACATTGGAACCAATAACTTAAACATCAAAATTTGCTTTCAGAAAGTTTAGACCTCGGTTTGAGCTAGAAATAATTGAAAGAAATCCCTGTCATTGAGTGAACCTGACACTGAGTCAGCCTTCGGCCATCCAGCTCCAGGCAATGGCACGCAGACAATCTCATCAGATTCAGAATTCAGTTGCATGAATGATGATCAAAATTAAAAATAATTTCGAAAATCAAATTCAATATCTAGACAAGATTTCCATGCAACTTTGTTATCCAACAAATACACCTGAGTTACCCTGGCCAGATAGCATATCACCAGCATCATCAGCAATCACTTTCCAATGTCATTCATAATATAATAAATCATTCTTCGATCGGGCCCCGACATACCACAGCTAACTCGACACAGCGGGGAAGCTTCGGGGTGCACGAGGCAAGACTGCACTATCTTACGCGGGTGCTTTGATCGTACAAAACAGCAAGGAAACACAACAAAAGATTTGCACTTTGCGCCTTAAGACAAATCCTCACACATTCAAACTTCATCACATGAATGAACACCATAATTCATACCCACGTTATGATTATATTTAATCTAGCTTTACTCTAAAGCAAATAAAAATGCAAACAAAGTACAAAGTTGATCAACATACCTGACGCTGCGGTCACTGATAAAGTCCGTATACAATTATTATCCATGTACACACTATTTGACAAGCTATACCATGCAAGTACGTGGCTCGAATCAATCATACTATACGAAAACTACGTTGTATGGCGTAATAAGCATTGTGAATGGAAAATGCACACGTACGGAAGTATTATTGGTCACATGACCATCGTAAACAGAAAGTGGATTCCATAAAGTTTTATTTATGTTTCATTTTAGAAAATTTATCAGTCTGCAGATAGCCGAATTGTTCGTGTTTACCATCATCCCACTACTAGAATTTACCCGCTAAAGGCCCCAAAACTATTTAACTTAGCATGGGTGTTTCACAGTAGCGGACGCAAACCGGAGTCACACAATGAACTTACCGGGCCCATGCATAAACATAAAAGAGCCGCTTCTGTCCCCAGCTGCCAGACAATTGGGCCCCCGAAATGCATTCAATTCGATTTTCTTGGATCCGCGCCTAGTTCCAAGACAGACATTCTCCCCTCCCCGGCCCATCCCTCCAAGAAAACTAGGGGCGGTACTAGGGAGCCGCTCCGGGAGCCGCCCACTATTACAAGAATATAAAGTAGAATGTAGAAGCTTTAGCAGATATTTTGTAAGCAATAGGCCGTCTTCTAGCTATAAGGGGAAGAAACTGAAGTCCTGGGCTGCTGAGCCTAGCCGGGGGTAAGCAGATGGGGCTGTGAACTTTTTCGCGTTTTGTAGGCCTACATTACTGAAATAGGGGTGTTTTTTTAATTTTAATCGCCATTTTCTTAAAAATAGGGGTGTTTTCAGCGGAAATCGCTGTTTTTAGGTCAAAATTTCACGGGCTTTACGCCATTTAGGGTATGTTTTTCCAGTCTGACCACCAAAAGGGGTGCAAATTTGACTTCATGCAATGAAACGTTTAGGGTCCATTTTCAGTCTGACGTCGAAAAGGTGGTGCCAAAATTTGACTTCATGCAATGAGACAGTTTAGGGTCCATTTTCAGGGTGCGGGACACGCATGGGTAGCACGTTTCGTTTGAGTGACCCCCCCCCCCCCGGGGGGACTCATGTAAAAGAAAAAAGTATCACTAGGCCTATATCATTCGAAACTGACGAATACTTTATAAAATACTTTTTTTTTTTTTTACGTGAATGCATTCATTATAACTAGCATTATTTTCCAGCTTGGACTTTGGTCAGGAGGAAGACTTATTAGGTAAAACATCAAAACATCAATAATATATTACTTAAATTTGTTGATTAAGTTAGGTCCAAAGGCGTGGGAACGAACTTGAATTTGGGGGTCACAAAGGAAACGGGGCACTTTTTCTGAAGAAAGGGGGCACTTTAGATCAATGGCATGAAGAGCAAAATATTGGATAACGGAAGGGGCTGTGCAAAAAAAAAAAAAAAAAAAAAAAAAAAAAAAGCAAACAAACAAACAATAAAAAAAAACTTTAAGAATTTTAATGGCTTCGTGTTTTGTTTTTTTGTTTTGTTTTGTTTTGTTTTTTTTTTTTTCTTCTTCTTCTTCTTTTCTTTACTTTTACCACTTTTGTAGTAATGAAATGGAACGAACGGAAAAGTTTGAGCTCATAATTGAAGTAAATTATGCAATAAGTACCCTATTTATAGAATTGATAAATTTTACACTTTCGGTTAATAATTTCGAGTAATATGAGTGCTAGGGGGCAAAGAGCATCAATTTTTGCTGCATTTTGTCCCGGGTTCCAGGCCCAGCCCCGTTTCCCACACAACTCATGCTTTTTCAGTGTTGACAACACTCTTTCACAAAATTTGTCCCCGGAGGGGGTATCGGGTCCAACTTTGATTATAATAATTTGTTGCATAATAGGCCTACGAGGTTGCATCGACCGAGCGGGAAAATTTGGGGTTATGAAAGACTTATGTTGTAAAAAGTGCCACATTTTGAAAGCTGAAGAGGAAATTGAAGCAAAGGGTTAAAGTAATAATCATGAGGCATCATACGAATGTTAAATACCCATTTAAAATTTAGTTACTTGTTTTGAGTTAAAAATGGATTTCATATAGGCCTTTACAGCACTATTGAAGAGCATTGAAAAGACTGACGTTTATGGGATGTAAGGGGCCCCCGACGCCAATGCTTCACACATAACTGTTTCACAATTTTTGTCTCCTGCATGCAGCATGGGCCTAGTGGTTGCATTGCTTGGAATTATTTTTGTTTTTAATGGGAGGTCGCATGGCGACCGAGCGGAAATTTTTTAGTTATAAATAAATGAGACCAAAAAAGAAATTTAAGTATAAAAGTATTTTTAGTTTAAAAAAAGGGCAAGTTTTATTATTAAAAAAGGGCACTTATGGGTTTAATGAAATGTAGGGGGCACTGTGCCCCACTTGCCCCCCCCCCCCCCCGAATCTGCCACCACTACCACTTGTTCCGATTACCGATTCTTCTTATAGCCAAATTGTATAATTGCATTTTCGTCTAATTCCCAAATGAGTCTATTTCCAGCCTGTTACAGAAATTTACTAAGTAGGCCTATAGTGTTCGACCAATCATTAGACCAAATATAAATTAGTAGAAATGGTAAATAGGCGAAGTGGCAATATGACCAAAAGTGAATTAGACAAACTGTTTGTGTACGAATTGGAATTAGACCATAGGATGAGACCAAATGGGCATTTATTTCGTCCATTGGCAATTTATTGCCCTGGAGAGCAGAGCCTGGAAGTTGAAGTTTCGCAGATTTAGCATTTCTATTATGAACAAAGCAATACAATAATTTATACCAACACAATCTCTTCAAGTAGGGCCAACAAGGCTTTATTTAATCGCTTTAGGGTGGTGAATAAACTATTTTTATGCAGGTCTAAGTCTCAATTACAAGAAATCACCGGGATTTTGTATGGTTTGCAATGTAAAGAGTTTGATAAATCAATATTATTCACACGCCCAATCAACTAATGAAGTATTATCAAACTTTTTTTTTCCCTATATACCCCCCCCCCCCGAACATTAGTTTCCGCCTATATGCCATCCCTATAATTTATTTAGATCTTAGACTAGCATTGTTTACTTGTGAATAATCTTCACATGTTCATTGAGCCCTAAACATGAAAAATTATCTTCGGCTTAATCGCATTCATGGATCATGATTACTAGTATTAATCATCAATTATAATGCTTTAACCAAAAGATGGCGCTAGACTACTTGTCAGCGAAAAGCAAGATTATGATGGTCTATTGTGCAAAATAGTAAGAGTTTGATTTGCTCAACAACATTATGTATTCTGTTCGGGGTTTTTTTTATTTTTTTTTATTTATTTATTTTTATTTTATTTATTTTTTCTTTTCAAGGGAGGGATCGCCCTGATTTCAGGCGTCGCGATTTGTCTCTTTTTTATAGTGCATGTTTTTAAAAAAATACTTCTGCTTTCTGTTAACCATCTAGCTTTTCAACACTCTGACCAAAAATGGGGAAAATCTCAGATGCTTGCCTGAAGTCCCTGTCAATTCGTCAAAATACATTATTGGTATTTATTTATGGATTTTAGTCTAAACGTTTTGATAGACCTAGAAAGCATGAAGGCCTAACGACAGCTATGAAAGAATAGTATACGATTGTGATAAGCTTTTTGGTTACTTTTTTTTTTCAATTAGATTAGGCATATTCAACTAACAAGCTTTGCTTTTTATTATCTTACAACACTTGTTTGATTTTATTCGCAGAGTGCAAATTTCTTTCTTTTGGAAGTGTTTAATGTGATTCGAAAATAAGAAATGAAACTAAAATGAATTATGACAATTTATCATTAGGCCTACTAAAAATATTCAGATATACATCATGAAAAATATTCAAAAACCCGACCCATTTAATAATTACATTTAATATATTGAACTTGAAGTATTATTATTATTATTATTTTAAACTTTGAAATCAACTCTATACAACTGCCGATTGTCATTTAATGTTTTATTTGGTAAATCAGAGCTTCTAGATAATAATGCTGGTTTAAAAAAAAAATGAAATTCCCTTTATCCCTGTCTTGCATTTATTGTTCACTAAAACAATCTTATTTCAAGGGGGGGGGGGGAATACATCCTTTCTTAATACCATTTTCAGAGGGGAAGAGAGTCCATATCGTTTGTTTTCCATTACTTTGTAACTAAAAAGTGCGAATACTTTGTCTAATCTGTCCGGCGGATTCACTTATCCTTTTTTTTTTTTTTTTTTTTTTTTTTTTTTTTAAATTAATATTATTATTATTATTCCATTGAGAAGTGAAATGGATTCATCGAAATGCATGATCCTTATAAACTGAGCCCTTTAGATAATGCCGTGAAGAGTATACAAGAAGAACGCATTATCACGAAGTCCCGCCCCTGAAAAGTTTAGAATTTGTTAAAACTATCATTTATTATAGACGTTTCATGATTGTACGCGGGAGAGTTTATAATAGTTTTTACACTGGGCTCCGTCACGTAAGCAGTAAGAGGCGCAGCTTACGACCAATTGTAGACAGGGTTTATAAAATGAAAACGATGCTTCTCTCTAGCTCCCTTCTTCTTCTTCTTCTTCGTCCAATGAATTAATTTTCTTCTTCTTTCTTTTTATATTATTTCTTTATTTCTTTGTAAGCGCGTGGTTGTGGGGGGGGGGGGGTCACCGTCAGGTCTGATAATTTTTATATGACAGCTATTATCTACATTTCTCTCTACATTTTAAATTTTATTATTTTCCTCATGAACTTTTAATAGTCAAGCAGAACGATCTCATATTTGACTAGATCATGCATAAATCACTCAGAACGTTTCTTCTCTCTTCTCTTCTCTCTCTCTCTCTCTCAGTTTCATATATGGGCAGTTTCCAAGGTAACGGAGTGACATTCAGAAGCAACATTTCAGCATTCAAATAAGTTTATCATCCATACTTTAATCTTTTGTACAAAGAAATGGTTCGTGACAAAAGCTGATGGTACCCTCTTTTCAAATGATTTTTTTTTTTTATAGTGATCCTCTTAATTAATGAGATATGAATATTCATAATCATGGTTACGGAGTGACGCAAAATGGACATGCATATTTGAGCAGAAACATTTTGCTTAAACTCTGTGAAATTTAAATGGCTATCACAATTTTGAGTTATTGATTGGATTCTGTGTTATTCTAGGTATAATATGCCACCTGCATAAAAAAATTGGTTGAATATTTTGTTAATTATGACTTAGAACTTGAACCCTTGTCCGGTTACGGTAGTGACGGTTACGGAGTGACATGTGGTTTCCCGGTCTTTTCGTGAGGAGAAATGCATTATAAAGAAATATAAACCAAAGTTTGTTGGAGTAGACCATGACAATTACATTAAGCCAAAAAAATTGGCAAAAAGTGACGAGATATAAGAATTAGAGGCATTTAAAGCCCCATAGTCCCATACGTGCAAATTTGGGTTTGATCAATTATTCAGCGCAAGAATAACTGAATTGCAAATTTTAAACTTAAATGATTGGTTGTATTGTAAAGAAGCCTTTGTGGTAATTTCAGATCCTAATTTGCATTTTCGAAGGCACAGCGGCACATTAAATTTTCAGCTCCATGTCCTGTTTTGCTTGGAACTGCCCATATGCTTTAATTTCCAAGATTCTCTCTCTCTCGAATGTAATGGAAGAAGTAATGGAGTCTACTGATTTTGTATATTTTTCTTTTTCTTCTTTTTTGTTTTAATAAAACCTTACTCTCATCCTGACCCCCCCCCCCTCATTTTTTCAAGGATCAGGGGTCAGGGCACTACAGTTAAGTTGGAAATACTGATTTACTTCAGAAATACTTCTTCCAATACGGTTTTCAATGATTGTTCATCTTTTATCATGGAAGCTTTCTCCATCAATCTCTTCTCTCTGTCTCCATTTCCCCCCTCCATCTTCTCACTCAATGTCAAAAATCTAACAAATGCTCAACAAATCATGGGGGGGGGGGGCTTTTTTTTTAGTTTGTAACCATACTCCTAATATTTTAACATATTGTTCTGCTACTCTCATCTATTACTAATTTATAATTCTGATTTTACTTTTTCTATCTCCCTCCTATGCACCAATCCGGATTTGAACGATTTAATTTCTTCATTAGTGCACTTTCAATAATTTGATTCTTTTTTTAATCACACTCCTTAGCATTTCTTATCATACACTCTGCTTTATTTTTCTTACTATTTCATGATCCATTCTCTATGATCCTCCATTTCATTCCTTTTTATCTTCCTATTTTTTTTTAATTTCTATTAATATTTGTCTGTCTTTCATATCCTCCGCTTTATCCATCTCTCTCTCTCCCTCTCTTCTTTCACATTTTCTCTCCCCTTCTTTCTCTCTCTCCCTCCCTGTCTTTCTTCTCTTTCTTTCTCACTCTCCTTTCTCTCTCTTTGCTCAAAGATGACAATCATATTTAAATCACCCATTTGACAGAGGAAAGAATCTATAACATTATTATTCGGTAATGAATGAATTTATTAATATATAATAAAACTCTGACATAGATATCTTGGACGTAAAAATCTGAATTGAATCAACCTGTGTGACATCAAGGTTAAATGGCAATGTGTTGAATTCTAAAACTTCACACCCTTTTGATTACATGTCAATTCAACAAATAGATGTGTACCAATAATCGTCTCTTCACGTTCCAAGCCCACTAAAAATGCAAACAAAGGTTCCTGATGTGTTGCATTTCATTTGATAGAAACCTGAGCTATTACTTAGTCCTAACAAACAGAATCCAGGTTCTAACATTTGAAATTTAAAAGCATTATTGTTTTCTTCTACACATTTTTTGGACCTAAGGCATCTGATGACCAATTATCCTTCCAAAGAAAGACATCATTATCAACTATGTCTATTTATAGGAAGTTTGGAGCCTATACAAGCAAAACTTGATGTATTTAATAAATGAATATCTTACACACTCATTGCCTATGGGATTGCAATTTTCGTGCCACACAAGGTTTTTAGTCAAGGTGATTACAGACATTTTCATAATATTAAATATATATATATATAAATGAAAGACATATTTATTTTTTTATCTACATTATATACAATAGCATGGATGGTGTTTTCAATTTGGAATGACAGATATATTTAGGTTTATATAATCTTATTTATGCAGTTCTTTTGACATCAAAATAGACGATTCCATGATACTTTCTATTTTTCTGTGTATCTTAATTAAGAATACCTTTAAATTCTTGATTTAGAGCATATTTTATCGCATAGAAGCAGAGATTGCATAGAACAAAAAACCAAGACGAATTGTTTTCTAATATGTAGCTCCAAACTTTTTTCTCATGTGGTCTACTCTACAGGAAGATTCATGTTTTTCTTTACTCTATATTTACTGTTAACATAAAATATACTGAGTGAACAATTGAGGGTCTTTTTACACCCAATCACTGTAAATGTTGGAACCTGTAAATTCTTAAGTTTTTGGTCAATTTAGATAAGTTAGCACTTCAAGTAGACTTTCATCAACAAGAATATTTTAAGCACGATTGTCTAAGAGAAAGCAATAACCCTGGTAGCTTCCAACATCTTATGGACTGCGTCAATGAATCCAAACTCGGTGTTCTTCATCCGATCATGACCTTCGTCTGAGCAGAGTTCATTGACCATGTGGTAAAGGTCAGCATGGAACTGTGTCCCTTCAGCAAAGGCCTCAGAGAACTCCTCATCATATTCACCCATCTTCAGCTTGGATGTCTGCTTCTTACTCGTCAAAAGCACTTGCCATTCCTCCTGGAAAGGGAATGGATGAAGAGGGTCAGTTTCATGTAAGAAATGGAACAGGATCTCAAATGGTATTTTATCACACAGGTGGCTTCATTGCTTATTGTGCACTTTGATATCAATGTGATTATTTGTTAATAGTGAAATTGTGCTTCAGGTGTAAAATAGATTTCTCATTTCCTTGTGTAAACCATAAAATAAACCCCTCTGAAAATTTTGAATTCATGTATATTGGGTGTGCCACAAACTTACTCCAATGACTAAATCGTACAGCATACATTGAATTATACTGGATGGCCTCTCTGGTATGTCCAGCAATTATTAATTTTTATTTTCAACAATCAAAATAAACAGGGTAGACAAGAGTAATCCATTGTAATGGTGGAGACAGGTACATGGTGACATAAATTGAGAGGTGTGGAAGATCAAAGTGAAGGACAAAGTAAAACTGTATGTGGTCAATTCCAACATACAGGACACAGCATTTGGACAAATAAAACTGAACAAAAGACGCTTTGGAATCATTAATTATTAGGTTATAAATGACAAAAAATCTTTCTGAATGGTGGAATTGACCAACTAACAGAAACAGGGACCAAGAAATTAAAAGAAGTAGGATACTGCACAGAAGTAGGGATTCGTAATGAAAATTCTTGCTGTATAAATACAAAAGGGGTGGGGTAGGAAAGACTCACAAAATGGACCGATTTTTACAAAAAATTGGGGGGGGGGTGATAATCCAAATGTCACATTTTTATCTGCAAACATTTTCAAAGTGCCAATTATAGCATACATATATAAATTTGTTCAAACATCCACAATGTTAAAAATAATAAAAATAAATCAATATGTACAGTGTTCTCTAAAACAATGATTGATAACATGTGTAAGGTATGTGATTAGTGCTTAAATGTAAATAAATGTGATGTGCTGTGACTGGTTTCAAATCACTTTCATCATTGTGCTATGGAATGAATGTGCCGTGTTATTTTGAAACTATATCACGTGAATCATTTGATAAACACAAAACGTGTATAGGAATGTGTCGAGGAACCTATGGAACCGACTGAGTACGTCAAACGCTTTTACCTTAGACCTCGACTAAACCAAATTGTAAATGAATGAGTACAGAAGAAAGTTAATCATATTGCATGTTCTAACAGAATCTTCACTGGATTTTTAAAGATTAAATCCAAAGTATAAAAATCAAGACATTGAAGAGATAAATTAAAATCCCTAAGAATTGTGGTAAAGTACAAACAAAGTAGTGAGTTGTAGAAAATTGGTAGTTAAAGTAGTTGATTTTTCTTTTATATCCACATTTTCTACAAGGAATACAAACAATATGCATCTGAATATAAAGTTGAATGATAAAATTGTCTAAAAGAAAATGAAGACATATTTTTGGGCATCATAACATAATATTTTAGAACTGCATGATCAACGCCTCATTGATGATCGGTGTAATTTTATCATTAAGAGACAGATGTACATTGATCATTGAAATTCAGTAAAATATTACATTAGAGCTTATGATATGTATTAGATCATGTGTTCACGGCACACAGGCAGATTGGTCTTGTAAATACCTTGTTCTTATGGTTTGCAAAATATTGGAAGAGTAAAAAATGAGGTTTGGGAACAAAATGAGATAGCAGTTAGTATGGTGTAAACTTGTGGGAATGTTTACAGTATGTATAAGTGCCCTGTTACATACAGTTACAATACATTGAACATTTCAAACAACCAATCTGGTTGGTTCACAATTAGCAACAAGAATCAAGATTGGTTACTATGATTTGCGACTGGTTGTAACTTTGTACTGTATGTTTACAAGGTCCTTATTACATATATGGGTTACAAATATTTATGCTCTTGCAAAAACTTGGGAGCGGGGAGGGGGGGGGGGTATTGGGGAGTGTCACATAAGGGCTCATAATCTTATATTTCATATGACATGTACATGTACGCTGTAAGTGACTGATATGCAATACAATCATCGGTGGGTGGATTTCTGTGGAAACTCATTATTAGCTGCAAGCTTCAGTGATGTCATTTATCCTTTACAGCACTGCTTTAAAAAACAGACAATTATTTGTGCATTATCATGATGGCTAACAATGTCACAAGTGGCTTCACCGTGTGACTGGCAGGCTTTATGTTTGGGTTTTATCGGTAGCATGAAATTGAGGGTAAAAAATACAGGATTATAAATATGTACATAAACTTTGGTTATGTGTCAAGTGATTTTGTGTGTCCTTTGAAGCCGAGCTTGACAAAATAACATTTGGGAGTGAGTATCCATGATGAATAAACATTGCAACGAAACATTGGGGTTTCATTACATATTGGGGGGTGAGCAAATTTTTCAATACAACTTGTACATTGTTTAGACAAAAATTGATTTGACAAATACTTACAGGAGAAATACTTGTTTGGTATTACTTAATAAATATTCAATTACACAAGGTGATGGCATTGTGTTAACAATTATACATTGAACTGAATTGCAGCATAAGGGTAACAGATCAATATGAATGGCTTTTGATTGATGGCATAGCAGGCAATTCAAAGCCCCAGTTATACCTGGATTACATATCACTCTGAACGGCCCGTACAGTGAATAAAAAAACAGCAGTTTAGCCAATTTTTGCACAAGGCGGTTCGTATGAAAGCAGGCAAAACAGCTTATTTATACAAGGCTTACAGGACATGGAGTGATATGTGATTGCGGCTCAACATAACAAGACCGGGGGGGGGGGGGGGGCAATTCACTAAATTTAAAATCAATGCCAACTATGGACCTATGGATTTATAACAAGGCTATTGATCCAAACATTGATTTTATCCCAGTTGGGATTGATTTTAGATGTTAGTGAATCACCCCCCAGACCCCAATTGGATTTCAAACAGTCCACTTCTTTATCATGCTACATTTGAGGATGTTATAAGATGACGAATAGTCTCTGGATGGTCTTATCTGAGGGAATATAATTCATTGTCTTATCTGAGGGAATATAATTCAATGTCATTGGGAAGGGGGTAAACTTTACATCTTTCACAGGTTCAGGTACAAGCTTCTCACATCCTAGTACAATGATCTTATCAGGAGATGTCTCAGCATTCCACTTGCTCCAGGAATAGGCAAAGTGAGATGCTGTCAATGCCATCTGATCATAGGCTGCTCCTTCGGTCTGCTCATCCTATAAACACACAATAAATACATGTACAATCAAATCTCTGTTATAAGTTTAGTAAACAATTGAATGAACATGGATTTTAAAACCAATTCTAATCCAGAAGTATATTTCATTGGTGGAACTTCTCTTTTCAAAGAATGAAACAAACTACATCAATGACAAAACCTTACAAAAGCTAAAATACATCTTCTGATTCTCTTTATATTCCATATTCTTTCAACGAGTCAAGTCAAAGCTAATTCTTCAAGGTGACTTTCCCCAGAACCAATTTCAAACAGGTACATCTGTGTCTATATGTTTAGTATAACAAGATTAAATTATAATGTGGTAATTGGCTTGGTTCTGGGCATGTCATCCTGATGGGAGTTGACAAAGCTAGATACCACACTTTTATCTCAATATTAATCCCATCTTTCAATGGAAGAGACCCTCACCTTATCACTGACGCTCACATATTTCTTAGAATCTTCTTCTGGAAAGATGTTGACCCCAGCCCTCTTCATTGTCTCAATAAGCTGAGGTGGCTCCATCCATTTATTAGAAATGGATTCTAGCTCAGGTTTCAGCTCACCCTCACCAGCTTGTCGGAAGCAACATAGGTGATGCTAAATAGAGAGAGAGATGAAGAAAAGGGAATTTTGTTACATTTACAACTCCATGCCTGGGACATTGTGGATGTTACAAAACAACACTAAAAAGAAACACCAAAATTATTATTTTTTCATTTTCATTTGTCTTGTGAATGTTATATTAACCCTAAAAAGACTGGGGGGGGGGGGGGGGGGGGGGGGGGGGGGGGGGGGGGGGCTCATTCAGCCCCCCCCTCGACATTTTTCGCGATAACTTCGCAACGCGGCAAAAAAATTCGCCGAGACTTTGTGACTATTTTCTTTCAAGTCTCGCGCAACTTTTGAGACCAAATTTGTGATGCCCGGGTACGCGGTTCCGAAATTACGTAACATTTTGCAACCGTGCGTCAGACCCAAAATTGCTCAAATATGTGATTTTGTGTACAAATCCAATGCAAATTGTGTTTTTAGCCAAAATTCATAAAAGTATCATTATTTTCTCTTTTAATGATTAAAATCAATTAATTTAAGGTTGTTTATGATTGAAATAGTGTCACCGATGATTTCCATTGAAAAAACAATAAAAAACAAAGAAATACATAATAAATTTTAAAAACAATAGAATACAAAAGAAATAGATCTTGATACAGAATTTTTTTTTACACATGTTTCACCAGAAGCCTACGAAGAGCCTGTAAACCAAAAATTAGCACTTCCAGGGCTTTATTTAATTAATTAGAGCAAATCTTTGAATTTATGCATAAATTAGCATAATTTACTGAAATTTTTCGGAGAATATGACTCTTCAGTTTTGGAGAGGATGCCATGGGTAACGGGCTTGCCAATTTTCGGCGCGATCGCGCGCTCAACGGCCGAGATCTTAGGGGGGGGGGGCTTAATGAGCCCCCCCCCCCAGTCTTTATTTGTGTCAAAATAGCCCAGTCTTTTTAGGGTTAACCCTAAAAAGACTGGGGGGGGGGGGGCTCATTCAGCCGCCCCCCTCGACATTTTTCGCGACAACTTCGCACCGCGGCAAAAAATTTCGCCGAGACTTCGTGACTATTTTCTTTTTTAAGTCTCGCGCAACTTTTGAGACCAAATTTGTGATGCCTGGGTACGCGGTTCCGAAATTACGTAACATTTTGTAACCGTGCGTCAGACCCAAAATTGCTCCAATACGTGATTTTGTGTACAAATCCAATGCAAATTGTGTTTTTAGCCAAAATTCATAAATGTATCATTATTTTCTCTTCTAATGATTAAAATCAATTAATATAAGGTTGTTTATGATTGAAATAGTGTCACCGATGATTTCCATTGAAAAAACAATAAAAAACAAAAAGTCGAAAAACAAAGAAAAACATAAAGAAATTTTAAAAACAATAGAATACATAAGAAATAAATCTTGATACAGAATTTTTTTTTACACATGTTTCACCAGAAGCCTACAAAGAGCCTGTAAACCAAAAATTAGCACTTTCACGGCTTTATTTAATAAATTAGAGCTAATTTGAATTTATGCATAAATTAGCATAATTAATTAGTACTGAAATTTTTCGGAGATTATGACTCTTCAATTTTGGAGAGGATGCCATGGGTAACGCCCATGCCAATTTTCGGCGCGATCGCGCGCTCAACGGCCGAGATCTTAGGGGGGGGGGGCTGAATGAGCCCCCCCCAGTCTTTATGTGTGTCAAAATAGCCCAGTCTTTTTAGGGTTAAGATGCTCAAGATTTAGAATGATCACTGCAGTTCTGTGTCAAGATACTCTGAATTAGGTTAAAAAGAGCTAGAGCTTTCAATCCTAGCACAATCTTCGTCAGATAATTTTTCATTTTCTCTCTAATGACAATGCTGCTAGAGTCGATCTATCATAATTTATTATAAGACAAGGCCCCGTCAAAAGGACTGGATTCTTACCTTGATTTCAATCTCAACCTCTAAGATAGCCGCAATGACAGTGAAGCGTGCATGGTTGACACCAAGAGGGAAAAGCTCCCAGGATTGGAAGGGCATATTGATATGTTTATCTTGAATGCAGGCTAGAGGTCCAAACTTGATCGTCTTGAAGGATAATAACCTCTCCTCTGGGAACAAATAGAAATGGTTTTAGTTTAGAACAAGAACAATAATCTGTCATGGCGGAATCTTGAAAGTATTTTCAAAGTTAAAATTTACTTTCAAATTGTCAACATACAAAAAAAAAAGAAAGAAAAAAGAAAAGCTGCAAGGAAAGAACCACTTCTGAGTTTTAAAAAAGAATCAATTATCATTTAGTAGTTTATTCAGGATTATTTCCACATTTTCGATGTGCTTGCATCACGAAACCTAAATATTTGAATGCAGGGTGCGACAAACCCGCTTGCCCGCTTGCCCGGGGCAAGTGAAAACAACGGGCGGGCAAGCAAAGTTCAAAGTCACTTTCCCGATCGGGCAAGTGATGATTTGAGCGTGTTGAAGGCGCCTTTGCAGCCAGCCCCAGCGGCCCAGGCAATCGGCGGTGCTGGGTATCAGCATCAACGATTTATCCATAACATTTTACCTAAAAAACACTATAAAAGACATGTTTATAAACACGAACTAGACAAAATACTTGCACAGGGCTCTCCTTCTGTAGAAAACATTACCTTACAATTGAAATAAAATCCCTAAAACTTGTGAAATAAGCCAATTTGTTATTCTAAACATCTCGCCGATCTGCAGAGCTTGCGATGTATGGTGCTAGTCTTAACATACAGACTTTTTGTAATATTTATAGATGAGAAAATAATTAAAATTCGGATATATTTTCTTTCTTACCTTTTGTTAATGTTCATTTCAATGCTATTTTTTCTGTTTGTTACATGTAGAAATAAAGATAATTTGGCATGAAAATGATTTCATTAATTTTTTTAATTAATATTTTTTTAATATTTTTTTTTTTTTTTTTTTTTTTTTTTTTTAAAAGATCCAAATTTAGTGGTGCTTTTGTCTTTTAGGCTCTTTGCTTGTGGACATTTATGAGATGATATTGCTACTCAAAAATATCTTTAAACAAAGAAAATGAAAATAAAATTTGGGCAAGTGTTTTTTCCTCTTGGGCAAGCAAAAAATAATTTCACTTGCCCAATAGGGCAAGTGAAAAATAAATTTTTTGTAGCGGCCTGGAATGCCCCTATTATCTTAACGTCAATCAGCTTTGATTTTAAAATAAATTCTATACAGCCTACTCCTTCTGGTCAAAAAACAAAGATATCAACATTTACTAGTAAATTTTCCTGGTCCAATTTTTTGATCATGGGTAAACGTCAGTGCTTATTAGGTAGGAGACATGACGGGAGCATATTTACCCTGTTCAAACTTGACATCTACAAAGCCGTCCAATCTCCACTGCTTTCCTTCTTCCCACCAGTAGACCATCTGAGGTTCCTCACAAAATAGAACATTGTCTGGAAGCCTGCATGGAACAGATATCAATAAAATATTTAGACATTGGCTGATTTGGACAGAATTTCAGACATATGCACAAGAACTTTGTCTACACTAATGAGCTTGCTCAATTTAATTTTGTCAGTCATAAATGTGTAAACCCTGAAAATAATCTGAGTTTGAGTTTTTTTTTTAAATTGTTGTCCATCAATATCCCTAAACACAGTTATTACATCATTTTCAATGCAGTCCCAGCTGGCCAAATCCTCAAAGACAAATAAATTTTGTAAAAAGTTGTGCATGCCTGATATGGGATTCTAAATGCCTGTATGTAGGCATAATTTGATACTTTAATTGCCCCAAAGCAAGTTGATTAAGTGATGATGCCTCTGTTACACTGCAAAACAGACCCTTTAGCCCTATAAAACTGCCCATCCGATTTTTGTTCACCAAAGCCCCTCAAACAGCCAAAAACAACCTTTCAGTTATCTACTCAAACTGGCTGAAACCGCACATCTACAGTTTTTAGCATGCAGTAGTGGTAAAAAAGGTTTGCTTTTTCCCTCAACGTGTCTAAACTGCATTATTTTGGCAGATAAATCTGCTGCCCTGTTTTACACAGCCTCTGACTAGTGTACCATCTATTGCTGGTGTGGAGTTGTCTTGTCAGTGTGACTTGTTAAATGAAATGTTACTCACTTGACAGTAACACCTAATGGTGGTGCACCCAGGGCTTCAGCTGCTGCTGCATTAGCTGCTGCTACCTTAGGATCCATGGTCTGACCCATAGTCATTGTACCAGAGAGAGATGCGCCCAACTTCACACTGTCAGCACCGTATGGAGCACGCTTCAACTCATTGGGTGTATCTGAAAAGAACAAGCAGTATAATGTCACATTTCTGTCTCGAACAATCATATAAATCAGAACTGATTTTGTTATTTACTATTACATGATGTATCTAGGTACCTCTTACAACTTTTCAGATTCGTTTAGGCTGAAGACTTGGAAATAATAGATAGATACATACATGTATTTACAGCTTAAAATACAGTTTTAATTCCTGTAAGATTGCACTCTTTAGCTGAAGTTTAGAAATAATGGGCGTAGACCTCTAAAGCACATACAAATGATTTAGAAGATGGTAGAATGGGTGATGGCAAATCTCAAACATAGAAATTCATTCCCAGAATCTGTCTTAACATGACTACAAATAAATGGGATATTTACCTTGAGTCATAATCCAGCTCTTGACCTGCTTGGGTTGTGGTGGCATTGAGAGAAGGTCAAAGTGTATGACCCCACCCAGAACCTGGTATGCTCTAAGGTCAACCGTGTCCTCATCTTCCAGCTCATACTCCTCCTCCTCGTACTCTTCATACTCCTCTTCTCCCTCCTCACCATCTACCGGTGTCTTGGCTGGTTCCGCTTCCTTGGCTGGCGTTGGGGGAGTGGGTTCCGGTGCCGCTTCCTTCTCTTCTTCACCCGCTACAGACTCTGTCACCTCCCCATCTGCTTTCTCTTCACCGTCCTCTCCCTCCGCTTCCTCCCCATCTTCCCCGGCAGCAGGGGGTTCCTCAAGGAACTCTTCCTCCGGTGGAGGGGGGTAATAGCGAACCCTCTTGAGCTTGAAGGTTCTGCATCGATGTGAGAAGTGATCGTGGGTGGTATGGATGACACGCATGGCTATGTCTGAGAGGGCAAGCTGCTTGGGTAGCTCAAAGGAGAAGTCTTGGTCCTCGAAGGAGTAGCTCTTGAACCTAGCAGGAGAAAATGGGAATGTTTTTCATACACTTGTCGATAACTTCTTTACAAGAATAAATCATACTCTCTGGAGTCAAATGTTTCATAAACCATTGCAAAGAAATTAAATAGCTACAGAAGATGTCAACACTGGCAGACATCCCATACAAATGAGCCCGTGAATGAAGAATGTTTGTTTGGTGCACTGGGTACAGGTTTTTCATAAACTGTGCAACAAGGACATTCATAATCAAAATATTTTGTGAAAGAAATGTGTTACGTAATTGAGATACATGAGTTCATTAAATGATCCGAGAGATGTTGCAAACTTACATGCATTCAATCTGTACAATTGTTTATTCTAATCCAAAAGCTTTACAAATAAGCAGCATGCATGTATGTACAGTGCAGTTGGTTTTTACGCACACAGCATACTAAGGCTTAAAATAGACAGGAATTGTGGCCTAGAATTAGGCAACAGTCCTGAATGGCAACAGTCACCACGTTGAACCTTGACCCCCGGCCAACCAAACTGTTTTAAATTGTATAATTAGGCTAAATTAACTTACCTTGGATTCTTGACCAAGTTTCCCCATAGCATCAAGACAATATCCTTGTTACCTTGGACAAACTGCAGGTTGCCCGTCTCTGAGTCAGCTCTATTAGAAGCATCCTGGGAGAGGAGAAAACAAAATTAAGCTTGGAATTAGACAAGGTGAATCACAAACTGAGTTAGCTGCTGATGACTGTGAAACCAGCATGTTAAAGGACGTGCAAATTAACATACGCCACTTTTATACTGCAAGTTACAAAAATGTACTTCATTTTTTTTTTAGATAGACATATTTCAGCAGGGAAACCCCAAAATTTTCTTTTGCTAATGGCGATACAATATGGATCGTTCAGACTCACAAGATTATAACACCGAGGAAAAAGCGGTGTTGAAAAAATGTACTTGGATAGGAGGTAATAGCTACTAATGGCAGATTTTTTTCTTAGAAAAAACAAAAACAAGAACAGCGAATGAGATCATTTTCTTTTGAAAGTGAGAGTAGAAATCAGCAGCTAGATGATAGGCGAATGAATGAAGGGCCAAGCGCTTGGCAGTACCGACAAATGAACATTGAAAGTAAGATAGTTACAACAATGTCCATATGCCAGTACTATCAAGAACAAGGCAGCGTGTCTGTTGGTCGTCTTCATTAGTATCCAATGCACCACCGTGATGATAAAGAGAAGGAAAAAACCAGCTTCCACCCAGCGATTGCTTCTTTGGTTGTTAGAATTATTGCTTTGTTTATATTTTTTGCTCTTCTATACTCGAGTGCAAAGGCAAAGATATGTGCTACATTATGGATGGAAAATTGTGAGAATTTCTTATGAAAGCGGTCACTTTTGATCTAAAAATATAATAATGCAAATTAAGGTTTTTCATGAGCTCCATCTACCTTTTTTTTTTATTAGGTACCGGTATTAGTTTACAATATAGCAAGAGTCTGCAATTCCTCCTACACTGTGCGTCATCATCCCTCGGTCGCATCATTTCTACCATATGTTATCAATATATTGCATCTGCACGGAAAACCATGTCTGCTGCACAACTACACTTCAATAAGTGGAATACAACTCCCAGTTTGGCACACCTGAGAGTTCATTGTATTAGCAAATAAATCGTTTATCGATGAATATACCGGTTCTTGTGTTAATTTCAGACCAATTTGCAAAGCACGGCTGTAAGCAGGTTCCCTAAGAAGAGTTTGTATTCCTTGGAGTAGCACCTTTCAAACACACACTTTATGGCGGTGGCAATAGTAGGTTCATTGAAAGGTGAAATACACCCACCAGCCGACTCAAGCATTATTCAAGTCACCCACACGGTTAACGATTCATCACTTGCCCACATATATGCTCAAGTAGCCTTTATCCATGAATATATGCTGTATGTACACCAATACAAGAAATGTAAGCCATATTCACCTCTCCCCCTAAACACACAATAATGCACCGCACACCTCATAGAGCAGTCTGCAAAAATATGCTTTGATTTCTTTTTTGATGTACATGTATGCTTGCAGTACAGCAATACAATTAATCTTCAGAAAAGCACCAGTTTTCACCACCATAGGCCCTCATTAATCAAGACAAGCGAAAGTAAGCTAGCACTAAAGCCCCTATAATAGAAACTATTCAGTTTGTAGTAGAACAAACACATGATGGAAAGCCACAGGATTGCACACATCTAACTAGCATGCACATTTCATGCATAGCTCGGATGCCTAGCTGATGTTAATTACAATGGCAGATTAGAGGCCTGAGAGAATGGAATGCCTTATCTAGAGAAGTAGAGATCAAAGGTCAAAGCCTGTTATGTAATAGTGCTTTATCACTTCATGTTTGCAAATTACAAAAAACTGGGCCTCCTATGCATTACCACAGCACAAAAATTCTGTATGTGATTATCATAAAAATAAAAGGCCTTTTCGTTGACACACCAGTACAAAGAAAAATTTTCTACTAGAAATAGATTTTCTGCTTTTTGTATTTGTAATTGTAACATTATACACCCAGTCCGACAATGACACAAAATTCCAGACCAACCGATCTGGTTGGTCTGGGCTGTGTAATGTTACAATCTATTGCAAATTGATAGTAACCAATTAGGATCCTTGTAACATGAATTCCTTGCATAAAAGTCTCATTCTCGACCAATCAGAAAGGTTTTTTCAAATTTGCAATTAGTCGTAACTACTTGTATTACAGAGCACTGGGCCCATATTCCATAAAAGCATGACATTAAGCATTTTTGCTTATCTTTAAAATGCGTATTCCATAAATACGCATTACTAAGAATTCTGTCCGGGCCTATTTTTGGCAGTGAAGCATAAATTCTTAGATTTTTGCAAAGTCAAAAGTCTTAAATGGAATTGCGCCTTCAAATCACACATTAAAAAAAAAATTAGAATTTTATTCTAACTTTAAGCCTACTACCTAGTGTCTTAACTTTAAAGTTGATTATATGGCAAGCTCACAAGACCACAATAATTAAAAATTGATATCAATAAAATTCAGACTTTTGCTTGATGCTTTCTGACCGCAGACAAAGTGCTTAACGTGTTTGGTATAAAGGCTAAGAACTTTTTTTCCACGGACAAAATCTTAGAAAAATACTTAAACTTAAGACAAATTGCTTAAGTATAGTTTATGGAATACGGCCCCTGGTCTCAGTGTTGTTGGTATAACTGAGGACATTGCTTACCTTAAGTAAGAGTATAGTAGCTTCATCTAGCTTTGCAAGAAGAATGTTCTGGAGTTCTACAATGGTATCTTCATATCTCGTCTCTGTGACTTCATCTAATTGCTCTTCAGGTGTGTCTTCAAGTAAGAACTCTAATTCATTTATCAGCTGCAAATGGAAGAAAATAGAAAATATTTGAAATAGTCACATTAGTAAGGCACCACATATGTACAGCAGGCATAAAATGGAAAAGTCAAGGTTAAATTATTTTGTTTGTACTCAAATATTATTCAAACTATGACAAGTATAAATGACAGAATGAAAGAAAACATAATTGTTCCTGAATTACCTCATTAATAGTGTGCAGTGAATTCTCAAATATCTTGCACACATTTTTGATAGCTTTATTTTACTTTTATTTTCTATCAGAAAGTAAGGATGAAAAGTAAAAACCATCTGCACTGGGTATAGTTTGGTTACAACATAAGGCTAACAGTGATACATGTATGTGCCATGCTGTACCCTTCTCAAACTAGTTTGGCCAAACACTGGAAAAATGGACGAACAGAAATGCTGGGGGATTTATAAATTAAAGGTTTTTTTCCTGAGGATTGCAAGTAAATTGAGTCTATTCCTCTTGTTTCATGCCTTTTGAGAGGTAGATAATGTCAGATTTCAGCAATAATACAAACCTTTAGTGTAAGATTGCTCTCCTTCAAGACGGTGTTGATATCATTTCTCTCCTTATCATCTTTCCATAGATTAATATAGGTGTTAATCTCTGCAGGAATGGTAGGATCAGGGCTTCCATCGCACAGCATGTAACGATCCCACTGTGAAGATAAAATGTCAATGGAACTGATAAAAGATCCCTGTTTTCATTATAATGTTCCGTTATATTTCGAATAACTAAGAATTGAAAATATTGAGGATTTCAAAATGATTATGCTTTATAGACACAAAGCTTAGAACGTTCTTCACTGTAAATCTGAATGATTCAAGCTTAAATAGTCTGTTACCGCAAGATTGTCCAGTCACCCTTTGTCCTACTACTAACTGTAGGTGACTGCAAGTGACATAAGAGTAATTGAGTGCTTTTCGTTAAGCAAACAGTTTTCTATAGAACTACATTGTATAGATGGGGCTTTACGCTCTGGTACATGTTAGCAAGTTCTCAACCAATCACTATTACCCGCAACCCTCGAATGATATCAAGAAAGGTCTTACAAAATAAAAAGTGGGAGGTTGCGTTTGATTTTTTTTCCCCTCAGGGAGCCAAAGAGGCGAAGCTGTCACTACTTCATTGACGCCAGACCATTTCTTCTCAATTATTAGTTTCATACAGAGGGACATTTTATGCTCCCTTCAGTCCATGCAGGACAAAAAGCTAACAAAATATGATAAGAATTCCCAGTTGAAATTGTGTGGAAACATTGAAAATGTAACTTTCTTTGGGGACTCACAGAGACGCCAGCAAGGCAGCATCGTCATCGCTTTGATGACTCCCCATTCTCTTAAGCCCCTTCATGAGGAATTTCCTACGTTTATAACAAACTTTAAAGGAGGCTTTGCCGTTAGTCCTAGCTTTGACTTGTACGATAGAAACAAAAACCCAATTATCCAATTTGACTGTGAGGAGCGCCAGTGTTCTGTGCTCCCGCCTCCCCACCGCTACGCTTCTCACGCATGTCCTTACGAAATCACGGCCCAGGCAGGCGGTGACTTCAGCGTGAGCCATCGCTGACTTAATTCACTACAGAACAAAAGCCCATTATCCAATATCCTCAAAGACAGAGGCCTTGTCACGCCTCATGAGATAGCTGGTGATGACAGAATGACAGGAAACTCAGTCATAGTGACTCTTACAAATAGTAATCAAGGATTTCCGCTAAGCTAAAACTCTTTATTCCCCTCGTCACTGCATCCCATTCTTTTCTAACAGATTCCCATGCTGCCATGCTACCTTGTGACCTAATGTTACATGAAATCCAAGAAAAGACATTCCCTGTTGGTTTGCCTAACCTATAAACCATTTTTATTTAGTAGTCATCCTCTTGAAAAGAAGCACATGGACTAAAACTGACTGAGGAAGCGAAAGTTGTGCTGGGAAGTAAGCCAAAAAGCTATCCCCCAGGAACCAACTAAAGCATGTATTTTCCAATTCTGACGCCCACACTTCCTTCTTACATGTGCAGCGAGGCTGAAATCAGGCGCTCGACCTTTTTAGCCTGTTTTCTTTAAAAAGTGAACCATATGCAACAACAATAAAACTGAGATTTGAATCGCAAATATAGAGAGCAACAATAATTTTACTACCTCATTTCCTCATTGGTGTAACTAATCCTTGCACTTCAAACACTAAATTGTACAAATAGGAAATACTTGTCTAAGTTGTTATTGACATTATCAATGAGGAGATGAAATGATGGAGAATGGATACTGAAACTATCTTTCCCGAAACTGTTTAAAGTAAATTAATGCAGTGCTTCAGAATTCAGAGTTGAATCTTTTTAAACTATGAACAAAGTTTGAATTAGGATATGTGGAGTGGATATTCCTGCGGTTTCTGGTAAGGCGAAACAATACTGGTAGTGGGTTGTGGGTAGGCTGCTGTGCATATTTTGTCATCTTGATGTCTGTCAGCGGTGGTGAATAGGGGAACAAGTGTACGAGGATGAGTAATTAAGGGTGACATCATTGTACCCCTGTTAATCGCCCACTACCTGCCAGGCCAGCTTAGCTGTGATGAGGATGAATTCAATAGAAGCTTCCACCCGTCATCCCACTATTCTAACTCCTTCAACCTTGAACCCTTACACCCTAGCACTACGGACAAACTTGTGGAAAAAATTTGTACAGTTTCTTTCTCTGGTCATCGGATTACTCCAAATGAAGCCATTGGTAGATATTATGGCCCATATTCGGAACTGGGGTCCAGAAATAATTCAGATTTCATCACAAAGCAGGATTGCATTGAAATTATCTTCATCGAAATTATGTGATCCTATTGTCCCATTAAACCTGCACTCTAGTTTATTTCTACACCGCAGTTCAGAATACAGGACTTAGAGATTTAAGCATACCTTTGCCTGTGCTCTCCTGGCTTCTCTGACATTGTGAAGTGCATTGTAGTTGCCTTCCAAGATGGAAGCAAGCTGGGCAAGTTCTACTGCATGTCGCTGGTGTTCCTATAACACAAACAGAATATTGCAAATACAAGGTTAATTCTGAAGTCAAGAAATTTACAGCTTTGAAAAATGAAACTAGAAAGGTTTAAACCCAGAATATACAAGCGAATGAGGCTGAAAACTAACTAAATCATACAGAAAGTGTCTTTCAAAGAAAAAAAGTTGAACATGAGGGGAGAGAACGAGAAAGAGAAAGCAAAAAAAAAAAAAGAAAAAAAAAAGATTGAATATCCTTGGGAAGAGCGATGATGGAACAATTGTTCATCCTATGATAATGAAGCCTTCCTTGCAAGGTTTCAGGATATGTACAATTACTGCTTTGAAAAAGAGAAAAAAAAAAGTCCTACCACACTGGCATCAATAAGAAACAAAGATGAGTAGAGTTTCCTGTGATTAACGTGTCACACTGCTCATGCTGTGACTCAGGCACGCTGCTAACTACATTCTATCAAAGATAATCTATAGATTCCTAGGAAAGCTCTCTTTCCTCTCTCTGCGAGGATGCCAATATAGAAGTATAGTATAATAAACTCTTCAATTTTCATGTAGGAAAATAAGTCGGTTTATTTTGCTCTAAGATATAATGACCTCTTAGTTCGCAAAAAGGTTAGGAAATTCATGAATATTTATCAAGTGTTTTCTGTAAGTACCTTTTTAGCAAATTAAAACCGAACTAGCTGTAGCTTATCTTATTAGGCCTATAGCAGAAAAACCTATCAAAATAATAAAAGGACCTGCGAAATTATACAACATGAAATTTAAATTAACGTTGAGGAAATTATGAGGAAACATACTTCACTACAAGGTATCATTTGGTAATGTATGGCATTGCAATGAACCTAAGACACAGAAATGCAAACATACATTATAGCCCAGCTGGTTACCACAGTATGTACAGTATGTATGCTTTGACAAGCTGGAGATATATTTATTGTCACAGTACATTCTTCAGATACTCTACATGTATAAGTGGAAGCCCCTCCGGTTAAACCATGCTCACATTGTGATCTGGCATATTCTTTTCTAGCATTCTTGGAATACAATCTTCTTTAAAATAAGAATCGTAACCTAAAACCATCTCCGTGAGATTTAGCCACTCACAACTCGCTTTTATTATTTTTTTAATGTTAATTAATATGTATAGGATTTTTATAATTTTTTCTAATTATTATTATTATTATTATTATTTTTTATTATTATTTATTTATTTTATTTATTTATTTACATGTATTTATTTAATTTTTTTTTTTTTTTTTTTGGGGGGGGGGGGTAACCAATGGGTTTCTATTTTGGAAAAACGGGACACTTCGAAATGATGAAGATGAAAATATTTAAACTTACTGCAGCTAATATTTTCTCCCTTTCATCTTGTTCTCGGTTTCTCCCGTTCAAGACGTTCCTTTTCCTCTTGCTCTTTACGGGCTCGCTCTTCCTCTGCAAGAAAATAAAAACCACAAAAGAGTTCAATGGTGAGTAGAGTCTCAGGGAAACTAACACTTGATTCATGAACAGGATTTGTCACAGAGAATACATAACCATACAAGAGTTTAGTTCCTGTTTGTTATCTAAACATGCAAAAAACCTATCTTGTAGAATTACCTCCTTTATTGAAGTAGTTCTGAATGAGAACGTTTCCCTTAATACAGTATGATCTATAATAGAGTATTCATTGTGAGATAAAGATTTGTACAGGCAGTCAACCATATTTGTCTTGCAAAGATCCAAAACATAAAATTGAATTGAATTGAAAAACTACAACGTCATTGAATACTGTGTAGTATGCAGGCCTATATATGTAGCTATTTGAAGATTGATCTCCCAAGCTAAATTGCAAACAACCCTTCACACAATGCATTGGTTTTAATTTGCCAAGCACACAAACCCACATATTAAACGTCCCCCACTATGTGAATACATGTAGAACTAGAAGGTGTACATGTATGCACATAGGCCGGTATCAGAATGGCCTAGTGTGTGTAATGATTAGTACCGATTACTATAAAACTGATCTACAGATAAATCAGAGGGAATAGGCCTGTACATACACATCATACAGAAGATAAAAATGAAATGTAAAGAACACATTATATCTGTCCTCTTCATTTAATATTATTTGCATTAATTAAAAAAAGGGTAACTATTTACAAGTACATTGAAAAGCTTTCACTTTTTAGCTTTACAAGAATGAGGAAGAAAAACAAAATATCAGGACTTGCATCAACATTGATTTTTTTTTTCACGTTCTTTTTATTTTAGGATTATTTCTCTTCATGCAAATGATATTGTTAAAGACTCTTGTGTGTGGCAGGTTGTGTATAGTTTGATTGTAGTAGTTAGTTATCCATTCATATGCAATGTCGCTATACATGTAAGAGGCTTAATATCCTGTCCAGGTGTTTAAGGTCTAACAGGTGACAATAATGTAATATAGGCCCTACATGTACAATAGTTTATTGTACAATAGAAAAAAAATAAAATTAACAGCCAATGGTTTGACACAAACCCCCAATAACTCCTCGATCATGTAGCCCTAATTATTGATTGTGGCTGAACATACAATTATTGTGTAATTTCAATATTCAAATTGATTGCAGGCCCTTGTGTGCTTTTGTATGCAAACACTTAATGCTGGAACGTGACTATTTCAAAGAAATACAAATATTTTGATAATAAAATGCTGTTCATTATTCTCTAGGTTCATCCATCTGAAAAGCATTGAAGCATATTTATTGTATTTTTTGGTTCGACTAGAATGAAATTTCAGAAAAACACTAACAATGTCAAAGACAACTTCAGCATTACCATAGCAATTTTACTAAAATGCCTCAATTCAAGAAAAAGAAGGGCAAATCAAAGAACATTGACCAAAATAAACTGGCCAGCTACAGTCCAGTACTCTGTCCAGCCATAGACAATGTGCATAAAATACCTGTACTGTACGTTGTACATTGGCATATAAACCAGTATATTTGACGAGGTCACTATGCATACAAAAAAAAACACATGTTCACTAAATGGCCTTTCTATGAACTCCTGAGTGGAGACATTTGCATTCTTTTATCAAAATCTTGAGAAAGCGATGACTGCAACTACACGCGTACATGTACAATGTACATGCAGTGAATGTATAAACATTTTACATGTTGCTGCAAAAATACATTCAAATCATGTTTTGTGTTTCTGAGTATCTAAATTAAAAAATTAGTCAAAAACAGAAAAAGAATTTACAGTAATTTTTAAGAATTTGGTAGAGAACTCAGTAAATTAACAATTTGGACATCAATTTAAAAAGCTGAGATTAACTTACACTTACAAAGCCTCTTTGCCGCACACTGAAGAAAATTCAAACCCGAAATAAATGATACAGGAATAATCATATGATGTTCAACACAGTACTCCCACATGTCCAAGGCAGTCACTTTACACTGCTAGCACTGTGCACTACTCAGCACATGCTGTACGAAGAGCAATGCAATACAATGTATATACCCAAGGCTACATAATGCATGCTGTTCAGCTCAGCTACTACAATGCGTTGTGGCGGGAAATGTTTGAATGAATGGGGGAGCACTTGGTGGATGAATGGGGGAGCCTAACCTAACGGAATGCAGAACAAAGACTGTGTTCTACAGGTATGCTGAGGGGACAAAGCCCTCTCCAAGACTAATCTGCATTTCCTGTGAAAGCCATTGCTGAGTGGTTTGTACCCAAATCCCAGGTGGTTTACCCATTGAGTGACCTTTGAACTGGGGTCAAATCTAACTCAACCAGTCTACTCTCACTCTATATCTATTCATGCACATTACATGTGTAGTTCAATGGCGCACTTTTTTTAAATAATAAATTGTAATTATTGCTTTTAAAAATGATTAAATTATTCAAGTGGCTGAATAAAGGTTAGTTTTAAGGTACTGTTCAAAAATCAGTCCTATGGAAATATGAATGCCAAGAATAAATAAAAGATTAGGGAAGTTTGGGGGGGGGGGTTTTCTCTCTCTCTCGCTCTGGTTTTATACCATTTGAGAAAAATTATCACATATTTAACTTAAAAGTTAATATCCCATTAACCCAAATACCATAAATTATTGACATTTTTATGTGATGAACAGCATGTCAAATAAGGGCAGGAAATATGTGTAGTTTCAATACTGTAGATAAAAACCTTAAATTCATACTATTTTTATTATTATTTTGTTTACAATGTAGGCCCTATTGATTTCATGTCAACAAAGTGGTTGTAAAAGCTTTTTTAATGGATACATGTACATGTATGCACATTTTTTTTTTTTTTTTTTACATTATCTCAAATGCAATGAATATGGTAGCTTTTATGCCTATGTGTACGTACATTGCACAAGATCAATTCCAGAAACATGGTTCACTACACCTACATGTATTACACTTTCCTTTCCAGGATGGGAATTTCTATTGTATCCTATTCTGTTTAATAATGATATCAACCGAGAGTTACAACAGGTGAAACAACAAAATTACCAGACTTTTTGACATTACAGAGACCTGAACATTTCCTATCGGAAACAAAAAAGGAAGCAACTTATCCGCTTGTCAGGAAAATACACCAAAATTGTCATTGTTCATTTCTGTAAAATCAACACACCACACCTATTGCATGTCTCTGTCCTGAACAATGACAAATTTGCAACAATTAAACATTTGCCACAAGTTTTTCATGAATGTTAGGACAATGTAAAGTGCAAATGACATTTACAAGTAGTGCTTTTAATTGTTGAATTAAGAAGAATTTGAACAGCAAGTACTACCTTTCAATAGACCAATATTAAATGATAAAATCCAGAAATTACAAGATTGCAACTGTTCATTTCAGCATTTATCCCTATTACAGAAAACAGCATGTTTGATTATGTATCTGTTTCAAATTTTGAACCAAGATAAAGCATGAATTATTTGAAAAATGTTAAAACTTTTCTACATCAAACCATAAGTTGATGATAGACAATATTTCTACAGCCATCCAAGATCTACTGGCCCATTCTTTATAAGTATTTAAAGATGCAGCAAGTAAAGAAACTTGCACATAAAGAGTAATGAAAATCTTTTTGAGGTCTGACAAGTCGATAGGGTTTCTAACAAAGAAACTATGAACAACTGCAATGAGATAACTTTATTAAACTGGATCAAAACATGAACATGTTACAAAAAAAGAATAGAGGTTGAAGAGTATAGAGTACACACCTTGGTAGAATGCTGGTCCAGTTTAGTAGATATGATCACAGTCAGGATTCCACCGCATATGGCACTCCAAGGAACAGGAGAAAAAGTACAGCGTCAAAGATCAAAGGACTCAAAACCGAAGCTTCCGACAAACGAAGAACCGCTCCTTCCGATACGGCAAACTGCGAGTTACTGATGGCCAACACCCTAAAATTCTCCTTATTTAAGCCAACGTGAGAGGGCCAGGCAGCAGGGAGAGTTTGTGAATCAGACCAGTGAATCAGAGAAGAGCTTTGGGCTCATTGGTTCCTAGAGCTGAGAACCCGGTCCTCTTAAAGCCACCTGTGTGCAACCAGCGACACAGGAAGTATCGACTTCCTAAACTCTATGGACCAATCAGAGAGATCCTTAGTCACACTGGGGTGCTAGGAGGGTGGGGTGTGGATTAAAGGAGGGGGGATGTTACTAATCAAGATGCCCTAGGAATACAACAAAGGTCATCTGACAATGGATATCATATGAGAAGAACAATGCAGATGAGATACATCCTACAACATGTACAATCAAGCTGGTCTACATACTGTGTATGCTCGGTCCATCCTTTCGCACTCTCTGGGGGTGATAACTTGTCACTGTCTGTCACTTCATAGAATGCGCCCATGAATAAGTGTTACATATGTAGCTATCATCCATGACAAACAGTGTTACACATCCATGTACAATGTAAATTTATACCAATACATTCAAAATCTAACACAGGTCAACATGAATCAATAGCTATGTACATCATTCTTCAGTGTAGATTATTTGGTCTCTGTGCACTAGACCCACATTCAGATAGTTTGGGACCTGACCCAAACAACATGTGTTGATATAATGTTTTTTTTTATAAATCATTATTATTGCCCTTCAGGATAAAAGTTAATTGTATTGGTGAGAGTTTGCAAGGTAGAATATCTCCATCGGTGACATTATCCTAATTCACAGAAAACTTATTTTTATAGTTAATTTTTCATATTTACTCATGCTTCTAAAATATTTGCTGCTATTTAAATGTATGCTTATAAAATGAGCTGATTAACTGTCTAATACCTCCATTGTGTTGGTTTTTTTCCAGTTCTATAATAATACAAAGAATTTTCATAGCCTCGACTCGGAGCACAAGCATTGAGGCAGTCAAAGTTATTCAAGAAGACAATCATAAATGTACACAATATAATCTCTATTTCTGTAGTTTTGTTGACATTGTTTTCTTCAGCATATTATACATACACTGTTACATCATTTTGACACCTACAGTGTCATTGTAAATGGAGAAAAATGTCTAGAGCTGTTTATTTTTCATACATAATTTCATGTTTTCATTTCATCTGCAGATATTCAACAAACAAAAAAAGAAACCAATCTTATGATTCTTGCATAAAAGACAAAGGAGATTGCTTTGGGTTTTGCATCCACATGTTCAAGTGTAGATTAAACTCAGAGAGGACATTTCCAATAAAAGTGTAATAACCCTCCAGACTTCCCAATGCTGTTATCAATTGCAGGTTCACTTCCTATGTCTAGTTAGTGCTAATAAGGGAATTGTACTTGACAAAGTCACTTGATTATGAGTTATGCCGATGTGTGGTTTAATTACACCATGTCCTGCCACAATTCCACCATAAAGAAATACCCCCCCCCCCCTCCTCAACACAATCAAGTGCCTAAGCTGTACATAATTCTGTGCATGTACACAGCACACTTTGTTGTACAAGCACTTTCACTTGGCATTTTTGCAATCAATTTTTAAAACCTAATACTACCAAATTAATTAAGACATATTTGGAGACAATGTCTGTACCACTGGCGAGGGGGGGATGTTACATAATAATACAAAGCGCCATACCCCCCTGATGAATAGAAACCGCTAGTGGATTTACGCCAGTGGTCTGTACCATGTAGGGACAATTTGCAACTAGGGGGTTGTCTTGGTTTGCTAGCAAGGTTGAAATCCCCTGGTTGGGGTGAGTTGTGAAGATACTCAGGAGAACACATACTTTTGCTATTCGATTTGCACATTTAAAGCTGTTGTTAGAATATCATTTTTGAAAATTAAGAGAATGAAATTATAATTTCATTTTTCATTCAGGGGAGGGGGGGGGGGGGGGGGGGGTCTGAATTTATAATTGAACAAATTAGAAAGTTATTGAACCAGACCTGCAATGTCAGGTTAACATTTAAAAAATTAACATGTACACGTAGGGCCTACTTGTTTCTTCAGCAGTTTTCAGAATATGCAAGTTATTACCTTTCTCCTTTATTATTCAGTATTGGTCAAAATAGTACTCCTAAAAGTAGTTGACAACACAAAATCAAGCAAGTAGTATATATTGACAAACCTTCTTCTTTGAGTTGCTGTGCTTCTTCTTCTTTCTTAAGTTTCTCTCTCTGCTTTGCTAAGTTTTCTTTCCCCTTGCCCTTTGCTGATGCCTTTGGAGGCTAATACGAAAGAAGAGTAAAGAAAAAAAAGAAAAAAATTATAAAGATTGATTTGCTTCCGCGTTTGTTAATTTTCTGTCCACTGCCCCCCCCCCTTCTTTTTTTTACATGACACTAGCTATTTACATAAATAGGCTCAAAAAGATAATCATAGAACTTTCATTGTACATTTGATCATGATCAGATACATTCTCAATACAATGTGGTTTTCAAGATGTGACACTGTAGGATCATCCTTGCCCACCCCCCCCCCAAATAATAAAAACAAAAATTAAAAAACTCAAAGTACAACATGAAATTAGTGAGTTTATAATCAGCCATTAAAGCGAGAACGAACTGAGCAACACTCTCATTGACTGTGTGTTATAAATAGCTAGTCTTAAAGTATAGTCTTAAAGTATACCTTTTGAAATAACTATGAACAAAAAAGTGTATGAATTAAACTACAATTTAATTCATATTAGGAAACTAAAATGTTTTGAGGGGGGAAATATGTGTTTAGCTACTTGACAACATAATCATCGCCGTGCGAATTAATTGACTAGTGAAAAAGTGTGTTATCTCTCAAATGGGCCTGTATTATAAGACTACACTGTTCAGGATGTTGCATTATGGGTTAAGAATCAGGGCAGAATCGGGTAGTTGAGGACTTGAGGTGGTGCTATACAAGGCTGCTAGTTCGTACTCGCTTTAAAATTGATTTAGAACTACAAACTTCACTACTTCAGCCAACAATGTCTTTAAAATTATTGAGCCTTCTCACAGCATGAATTACATTGTACAGTATATTAATTGGCTTTGAACAGTAATTTTTGTAATTACCATGATCATCACTTTATCACCATACTGTTCCATATGGTCCTACATACATGTACATTTTGTGCATGCACGTATAATAGGCCCGAACGCGAGTGCAACGCTATTCCTACATGTACATAGGCTACAATTTGACAGATGACAACAAGCATACACGCACATCCATATGATGGTAAAGTAATCATTTCTAACCGACGATGCGACATGCCATCTCAAATTTAGCTGCTATGTCTGGATGGGTTTTGGTGGACAAGGCCACATGGGGGAGAAGCAATGAAATAAATGACAGATGATAAAGCTGGACTCCCCTGCAATTAATCTGTACTTTGACGACATTGCATGGTGCTGTTGTATTCATTCTCTACAAAATGAGCATCAACAAAGTGTAAATAGGTGCTTAAAACCCAACAATTGTCAATTTTGGTTGTTTTGTATAAACTGGACATAAAAGTTGACCGAGGCTGCTCTGTCCTCATCGTACTGTATAAGTGGTTTTTTTCGCGTACAGATATTTTCGCGGTTGGCGGGGGTCCTGACATTTTCGCGCGATGTTAAATTCGCGGTCGGCAAAATCTGGAATTAAAAGTAACTACAACTATAAGTAATCCATATTTTCCTATCTAAAAAACGAGACATTATATTTCTAAAAAGACATTAAAATGGAATAAAGTGCTATGGATTGACTTGTTTCATTCTACATACCAGTCATCCACGCATCGCGCTGTATCGTTGTGTAATAACGCGGCATAGACAACTCTGCTCCGCGAGCGCATGGAGTTCAAAACATTTTCTAGCGTGGATAAATTCCCCGTACTGTTCAAAACTTTTTCGCACAATGTTAAATTCGCGGTCACATCCCGATTCGCGAAATTCGCGAAAATAAAACCCTCGCGAAATAAACCACATACAGTAATCCCCTCTGAGGACAGAGAGCTGCCATTGCGCATGCTGTTCAAAATGCAGTGTGCATAGCCGAGCGGGTTTTTCGGTGATTATATTATAGATCTATAAGATTATGAAAGTTATTACACTTACTGCATCTGGAAGTAGATTTTCTCTAGAAATTGTCCTTTTGATGCCCAATTGTCTTGTTGAAGTTTTTTTCAGGGTTTTTGTAAATTTTTCCCATGAAATTTTGGGAAATTTAACAGAGAATACAGCACTGCATTTTGAACAGCTCACGCAATGGAAGCTCTCTGTCTTCAGAGAGATACGCGATGAAGACAGAGCAGCCTCGGTCTAGGTTAAAGGGGACGTTCAGGATAGAATATAATTGGTTAAGAAAAAAAAAACCAGACAAATATGAGTTAAGGTTGAAGAAAATACACTCAAATATGTTTTAAAGGGAATCTAGTGTAGTGGGAAAGATGAAGAAAATTATTGTGAGCTTTTCTGATATTTTGATGCTATTTAGAAAGAATATCATAGTAAAATGTTCTACTGTAAAGGATTGCTCTTCAATTGCCCTTAACGTCATAATATAACACAAAATATACCCAAACAGCTGAAATGTTCGGGTCCCAAATATTTTGTGTTGTCCCATACATGCATTTCTGTGTAAGTGCATGTGACTCTAAGCAAAATTAGGTTTATTTCTTATCATTTTGGAGATTCTAAAACCTCACAGCATACAATAATGCTATCTAACTGTAATCAAACTTTCCAAAGCACTTTTAGACAGTGTCTTCCACATTTCAATCTTATGACTTGAACAATAATTTTACTATAAATGTTGACATCACTTACGAGCTGCTCTCCCATATTGTTGTAAATTCTGTAAATTGTTTTTTTTTTTCCTGGTTCTTGTTGAAGAAAAGGAATCTATTTCATAGAGGAACATGTGTGTGACATACATGTAGGTTTATCTACAGCACACATGTAGGTGAAAAAATTAATATACTCATTTTTTTTATATGGAATTTACATCACCCAAAAGCTCCAAAGTGATGTCACAAAATCAAAAATATCAGTGAAGGCTTCCAGATAATTCATTAAGATTATCAAAGTTATGAATGTTTTAAGCTTTGATTTTGTGACGTCACTTGTCAGCTGCTCTCATATCTGTTGTGGATGTAAATTACATAAATGTGTACGGTAAATACAAAATAAGAGAACTGCTGAAACTGCTTATCCAATAAAGGAGAGCTAATGGTGTAAAATGAAGTCAAAAGGAGCCTTTTAGAAGCTTTCGATCATAGCAGAATCTTCGTCAGAGACAAAATGACACAGAAAAGTAGGGAACAAACATGGATATAGAGAGAGACACAAAAAAAGCTTACACACATAAATGTGTGTAAATTGGTCTATTATTATGGTTCTCGATGGTTCTTAGCAGGTGGAAAGAAAGGCAATCTATGCAATTTACAAGTAGAGCCTATATGGGAGAGCTACTCACAACTGACATCACAAATCAAAATATTCATAACCTTGTACATGTATTCTTTTGTGGGTTGCCTTCAAATCTTCAATCAATTTTCTTTCATTTTTCTGCTTTCTCAAAAACCTGTGTAAATTCCTTTAATGTTTAATATCACACCCCAAAACAAGTTAAATTGCCAATTCACACAAAATGGCCGTGCATTGTGGACCCCATCAACCCCCTCCCTAAGCACAAATTTGGAGGTACATTTATGTAAATGGTTGTGTTTTTTTTTCTCTTATCTGATAAGGACTTCAGGTAAAGGCAGGGCTGTGTGAAATTTATTCATCATTGACTTGAGTATTAATTTACTGCTGCACACCAATTTTAAAGTCTTTAAAAAATGGGCAATATTATCCCAGTTTCCCTTGATGTATTGCAATAGATGCCCTCATAAAAATGAGTTTACATGGAAGTCTAATCTATGGCTCTAGAATCTATACCATACTTTATACAGTTCTGTTAATAATACATTACAAATAAATGCATCAAAAGTCCTAGCCAAATTTTTTAATGTTGAGTCAAAGAGAATAAAGGCCACTTCCTTCAACACACAAAGAATAGGACGGCAAGGTCTAGCCTTTTCCTGTCTTCAGTACACGGCAAGGAAGTGTTCAGTTTAGTCATTCATTTACACTTACAATGGTATACATGTATTGATTCCTTATGGCTTTTGGAACACACACCAAAGTAAAAAATTATAACTTATAAAATCTGTTTTTAGCCCTAGATTGATTAAAATACTTACATGTAGGCCGACATATTTCTTGCTAAAAACATATTTCTAGTCCTAAATGAAACAAACATTCAGGTCCAACAAATAGTAACATTTACCTACATTGTAGGCAGTAGGCTAAAGTATGTAGAACAAACACATGATTCTTATTTTTTTTAATGGGGGGGGGGGGGTACTTGCTCTCTTTTTTCTTTTACTTTTTTGAAAAATATGTCCTGAATAGGCTAGTACTTTTTGTAGTAGGATCTTAATTAATGAGATTTCACGGGCTTCACTGGCAGAGACCTCACCGTGACTGTCATGGAGACTTGAGAGACAAAATAGAAAGACGCTTCGACTTCCCAAGAACAGATGATGACCAATTCAGCGAGAAGTTGTATTGGTCTTCGGAACGTCTCACTGAAGCCTCTTACTGGTTAAAATAAACGTCACTGCGACTGGAAAATGAATGCTTTATATTTCCAGACTCCCCAAGAAACTTGGAAGATGGTGAAATCGATCATAGACTTGGATTAGGCCTAGATCTATGACAAGTCTAACAACTTTCTTTTTTCATCTTTTTTTCCTTTTTTTCTTTTTTGTCTATTGACTTGACTCGAGTCCCGAGATCTGTCCTTTGTCTTGATTTTGACTTTGTTCAATTTTTTATTGATTTTTTATTCAGAATCACTTAAAGATCTTATCAGAAAAGGGAAAAGTATCCAATCACATTATTCAAAATCAAATCATTCATGAATTTTAATTTCAGACTCTGCCTCAGAGTCGGACTCAATCAACTCAACTCTCAACAAGCAGAAATTCATTTTTTTTTCAAGGACACTTGCATTCCTAACGTTAAATGATAGCGAGTATCGGTAGTTTGAACCTTGCAAACATTAACACTAGACCTTCTAGGCCTACAGTCAAATTAATCATGTGATGACAGATTACACCACCAGCATACTCAGACAGTCATAGGCCTAACAATACCACATCTCAACCACGCGTTCCCATCGACTCGGCCCGCAACCGTAGCGGTGCTTGATCATACAATCCCGCCAAAAACACCACGCACCCCACACCATACCGGCACATTCTTCCCATTCTGATCAAACACAAAAACATGTTCTTCACAAAATCTGCAAAATGTGGTTTATTCATATCACTATTTTCAGTCACTCACAACTCACATGCGTTAGGGATTAAAGGGAGATGTAAAGAGTTATTGTCCGGTATTGGTTTCAGGAATTCTATGACATTTTGTCACCTCAATTGACAACCATTTTGTCGCGGAGCAACATAGCGTGCATACACAATGCAAAATGCTACGCTTGAAAAGCGCCACGCGAACAACTTGCCATATTACCGAAGAAAGTGAGCTCAATTTTGACACAGTTTTGGGGAATTTCAATCCCAATGCCAGGCACGGGTAGTATCCTTAGCTGGCATTGAACGAAAATTAATGCACTAGAACTACACAATGACTCAGCTTCATACGAAATTATCAAATTCTTTTCGCCGGTTACTCACCATGGTGCCTCTGTTTGTTCTCCGTGAAAGATGGCAACGCAGATTTGACGATGTGCGCATGCTCAGTACGTCAGATAGCAGGTCGAATTTTTTGCATCGCCCGCGCTGTATTTGCATACAGATCGCCTGATGATTGCATGCACAGTATCCCAAGCTAGGCGCAAGCTAGGCCTTCATATTGCATAGAGAAGAAATGTGGAAGATAAAAAATATATATATTATTGAAATAGTTTAAAAATTAAACCCCCAATTATGTGACAATACATACAGGCAAAGGGTAAAATTCAACTCTAAAAAATGGCACACTTTGCGATTCGATTCGGGAAGCATACTAATTGTTCGTCATAAGGTGGAATATCTTTTTTTCACTCCAGCAATATCACTTTGCTCCGGCTTCAATTTATTTAATATATTTGTATCATTTGTCATTTTTCGGGACCCTGGCTGTAACTTAGACGTTCCCTCAACCTTTCCTGGGGATTGTTTTAAATGAAAAGTTTGTAAATCCCTACAGCGCCCATTTGTGTCATCCCCCCCCCCATATTTTGGGGCCCTTTTTTGGCCCCCTTAGGCCTACCTCAGGAAACGCGTCTGAGATGTAGGCCTAAGGTTGGTTTTGTTATTAAAGTTCAATATAGATTTATGGTTACAGGCTTAGGTCTCTTGTCTAGTGGAGGGGTTGAAGTAAAAAGAGTGATCGGTGAAAATTTATATATACATATATATATTTTTTTATTTTAATTCTACCTTTATGATAAAGACAAAAGAAATTTTAAAAAGCCTGAGTTCATGATTATTAATGATTTGGCCCGAAATTTTGTTTCAGCCTTCATGACAAGGTTGTAAATGAGAAATGTAGTTCATTTTCCATCGTATTTTATGTTTGACTGATATGCTACAATACATTTTGGGGAAGATATAAACGTTTCCATGCACTCTCAGAAAAATTTTAACCAACCGGGCAAAATTTTAACCAACCGTTGGTTCAAATATGAACTTACCAACTGTTGGTTAAACGCGTTAACCAACCCCAGTTGGTTAAAATTTAACCAATTATGTATTAAAACTTTAATAAAAAGTTGGTTAAAATATTTTAACCAACCCTAGTTGGTTAAATTTTTTAATACTTAATTGGTTAATTTCTTTTTTTAATACATCATGGTTGGTTTAAAAAAAAATAAAAATCAAGCGATAGACCGGACTGGACCGGCCTTTTGACAATTTGATCAAAGTATTGGTACAAATAACATGAAGAGTTATGCCTGTATTATTAGACTACATGCATTATTTGTTGGCCTAAATAGAGTAGGCCTACAGTTGCCTAAGTATTGGTCCAGTACAGTATCATTACTTCGGTTCAGACGTTAGGTCTACAATCTAGTCCAGTAGGTGAGATTTAACTGGATCTAATTATAGATCTAGAATATAGAAATGAGATGTTGGCCTAATGTTAGATTCTACATTTAGATTCCAAGGTCATCACTCTTAAACCAATCAAGTAGACTCTAGGCCTAGATCTATTATATCCACATCGAGAGGTCTAGGCTAAATTTAGATGCAAGTGATGGTTCTAACGTAGTTCTAAATATTTAGCCAACTAAATCTATGACCTCAAGACTTAGTCCGAGACCAAGCTGATTGGAGAGCGAAGTATTTAACGTTAGATTCTAGACCGGAGTTGCATAAATTTCAAGCAAGTTTAATACCTAACGTTAGGTCTAACGTCTCAACCGAAATAATTAAGAACCGTACTGGCCATGTAGTCCAAAACATAATGCATGTTAGTCCTATATCACAGGCCTATACTCTTCAAGTCATTTCTACCTACCAATATACTTTGATCAGATTGTCAAGATAGCTAGCTGGTCCAGCCAGACCAGCAGGAGCTTGTGTAACCTTGTTGTCGTCGCGATCAAAGTACGTGCAATGAATAGGCGCTATTATCTTACGTGTATAAATGAAAATCGCAAGATTTCTAGCGCGAGGAGCGGAGCGCGTATCTTTGTTAAATCCGCGTTTCCCATTGGTTGTTTTTCTTCCACGTGACCAATATTTTTAACCAACTATTGGTTAAAAATGGAATTGGGCTTTTTTAACCAACCCATGCTTTTTCACGTTTAACCAACTTGTTTTTTAACCAACTTTTCTTTTTAATACATTATTGGTTAATATTTTTAACCAACTGGTTTTAATATGCATTTTTTTTACCAGCGTTCTGAGAGTGTGCAATGCTGTAAAAATGAATAAAATAAATTTTGAACAATAATCAAAGTAATGATTGACCCTTTCCCTAGACAATAGACCTAATCCTGTAACTGATGAACTTGAATTTAACTGAAAGAACAATATCAACCCTACCCCCGAGACGCATCTCATAGGGGTAGGACTGACGGGGTTTTAGTTGGCCGGGTAAACAAGAAGGTGCCCCAATATGTGAAAAATTGCCCCTACAATGGGCACTGTGGGGGTTGAAAAACTTTTTGTTTCAAAAAAATCTCAGGGAAGGGGTTGGGGGAACGTCCAAAAAATAGCCAGGGTATATTATATATATGTTCCCAATATAATGTTCTCAAAAAAAGAGAGGGGCGTAAGCCCCTTGAGCGCTGACCATTGATCTAAAAATCTTGAGAAAAAGTAGTAGGCCTACTAGCGCAACCGCGTATCTATATACAGTGTGTTCCTAAAAAAAGAGGACCGAAGTTCAAAGGTCAGTCATTCCAAAAGTAGATGGTTTATTCTTGTGATTCGTTTACTAAAATATTAAGTAACTCATCAGCTTTAATTTGAGACATTGCTGACGTCCAAAGTGTATTCGTCCACAGAGTTAGGGTCTTTTGAAGGCGATAGGTACAAAACCTTTTTTTTCCAAGTTTGTGGTTTTTCGGGTATGAAACAAACCTTTCTAAGTAATTGGTGTCATTGGATCTCTTTCAGCAAGTTTCAATGAAATGTCATCTTCTTTGCTAAAGTGGATTTCTCACTGGTAATGAGATTGCGTTCTTAATTATGAGTCTCTGGAGTCTCGGAGAGGTCACTACGACGGATCCTGAGTCTCCAGGAAGTCGCGAGAAAACCAAACAAATGTCAAACATGTTCAATATTTTAGTAGACTTCTTTCAGACGCAAGCAAGTCTCTTGTACGTCTCGGTGGGTTGCCGCGACGTCCCCTAAATATGCACGAAAGTATCACGACTTCTCAGAAACTTTGTCGGAACTTGCTAGCGATTAAAAGAAATCGAACAGGATTGACAATTTTTTCAGACTTTTGTTCGATTTACCCACGACGCCCTGAAGTCTCAGGAGACGTCACAACGACGTCACCACGACTCCAGAGGCCCATAATAGTGAACCCATCTCATTGCCAGTGGTCCTTTGGAAAATGAGATTGAATTTCATTGAAACCTTGTGTGAAAAATACCCCAAAACGATGAAACCAAAAACTAACAAAAATTTTGTTTCGTACCCCAAAACCAAAACTTGGAAAAAACGGGTTTTGTACCTACTACCTTTAAAGGACCCTAACTCTGTGACCCATTACAATTTAGACGTCAGCAATGTCTCAAATTAAAGCTGATGAGTTACTTATTATTCTAGTAACAAATCACAAGAATAAACCATATACTTTTGGAATGACTGACCTTTGAACTTCGGTCCCCTTTTTTTAGGAACACACTGTATATGGCACCAACAACTGAAGAAAATGGGGAAGAAATAAAAAGGAATCAAGTCCCGGGACCATGTTTGGGAAAGGCAAGGGCGAGAGAAAGAAAGGGAAAATGGTGCCGGGCCTACGGTATTCAGAGGCCGGGGAAAAAAAAAGAAAGAAAAGAAAAAAGAAAAGAAGGGAAAGGAAAATATATACAGGAGGTTTCAATTGAACGCCAATTATAGGGGCGACGAATTGATCTTAAACTTATATAGGGGTGCCAATCGAACCTTTGAGCATCAATCAAATTGACCAAAAAAAAAATATCATGGGGCCGAATGGTCTTAAGATTAAGTTGGCGCTTGCCCTACCTTGAAAACGAGGCACTTCAGACATTTTCAAATAGGATTTTGTTGAAAAGATTCCCATAAATATGTATAATATATATTATGTTGAAAAGAACAAAAGCCCTCTACTGTTTCAGGGATCAAGAGGGGGTTGATCGAGGCTAAACTGCATTTGCGCGTATATTTATAAAGAGTTGGGCCGACGGCCACCGCCCCCCCCCCGTCCCCGATAGACACGAAGGGGGGCCAAAAAGGGAGGAAATGGAGGAATGGAAAGGGGCGCCAAATTGACCTAAAGTTTAGGGCGCCAAATCGATCCTAAACTTTGAGGGTGCAACAAATTGATCTTAAACTTACTTGGGGAGGCGCCAAACGATATAGAGCATACCACACTAACAAAAGAGGGTGCGTCCTGCTTCACCGATTATGAATAGTTCATCTCCCCCCCCCCCCCACTTACAAAAGAAATTGATGCATGTCTACGCCCGTGGCGCCAAATAAACCTGAAATTTAGATGGTGTCATATTGGTCTTCAACTTATAGGGACGTCAAATTTATCTTAAAGTGAGGGGGTGATCTTAAACTTACGGGGCTCTGAATGCATCTTTAACTTTCATGCCTTCTTCTAAACACATGTACAGTACAGTAAATTTTACGCTAAATATTATTGATCAGAGCCTTAGGAACGTCGAATTGATTTTTCATTGGGAATGTTGGGGGCGTCAAATTAATCGGAAACTTGTTATCGCAAACTTCTCGATTTTAATATTCATGACAAGAAACTTCAAAAATTGCTTTCCATTATTTCATGGGCTTCGGAACCGGGGGGGGGGGGGGGTGGGGGTTAGGGGGCTTGGGTGGGGCTGAAATATCGTTGAGCCCCCCCCCCCAATATTTTTGATGCCGTTCATATATCGGCAATCGCCCTATATAATAAAATATTATTTGACTCAGATGATTTGTATCATTATTCTTTTGTTTATTGTGAAGGGGACTCAGACATCATTAAGCCCCTCCCATAATCTTACTGAGGATATCTTTGGGCTCCCCACCAATCTTTTTAGATAAAAAGTTTATATTTCAGGTCTCTATTGACAAAATTTTTAACTCGCGCTGCGCGCTCGCATTTTTCATTTTTTTTTTTAGTAGGCCTATATTATATATTTTTTATAGGAACATAGGAACTACTTTCTAGGTTGGGCCGCCTATCAAACGCCGGGGGGGGGGGGGCTTAATGGCTGAGCTCCAACCTAGAAAGTAGTTCCTATGTTCCTATAAAAAATATATAATATAGGCCTACTAAAAAAAAAAATGAAAAAATGCGAGCGCGCAGCGCGAGTTAAAAATTTTGTCAATAGAGACCTGAAATATAAACTTTTTATCTAAAAAGATTGGTGGGGAGCCCAAAGATATCCTCAGTAAGATTATGGGAGGGGCTTAATGATGTCTGAGTCCCTTCACAAATAAAACAAAAGAATAATGATACAAATCATCTGAGTCAAATAATATTTTATTATATAGGGCGATTGCCGATATATGAACGGCATCAAAAATATTGGGGGGGGGGGCTCAACGATATTTCAGCCCCACCCAAGCCCCCTAACCCCCACCCCCCCCCCCCCGGTTCCGAAGCCCATGAAAAATGGAAAGCAAATTTTGAAGTTTCTTGTCATGAATATTAAAATCGAGAAGTTTGCGATAACAAGTCCGATTAATTTGACGCCCCCAACATTCCCAATGAAAAATCAATTCGACGTTCCTAAGGCTCTGATCAATAATATTATGCGTAAAATTTACTGTACTGTACATGTGTTAGAAGAAGGCATAAAGTTTAAAGATGCATTCAGAGCCCCGTAAGTTTAAGATCACCCCCTCACTTTAGATAAATTTGACGTCCCTATAAGTTGAAGACCAATATGACACCATCTAAATTTCAGGTTTATTTGGCGCCACGGGCGTAGACATGCATCAATTTCTTTTGTAAGTGGGGGGGGGGAGATGAACTATTCATAATCGGTGAAGCAGGACGCACCTCTTTTGTTATGGTGGTATGCTCTATACGTTTGGCGCCCCTCCCCAAGTAAGTTTAAGATCAATTTGTTGCACCCTCAAAGTTTAGGATCGATTTGGCGCCCCTAAACTTTAGTCAATTTGGCGCCCCTTTCCATTCCTCCATTTCCTCCCCTTTTTGGCACCCCTTCGTGTCTATCGGGGACGGGGGGGGGGCGGGGCCGTCGGCCCAACCTCTTTATAATATACGCGCAAAATGCAGTTTAGCCTCGATCAACCCCCTCTTGATCCCTGAAACAGTAGAGGGCTTTTGTTCTTTTCAAACATAATAAATATTATACATATTTATGGAATCTTTTTCAAAAATCCTATTTGAAAATGCTGAAGTGCCTCGTTTTCAGGTAGGGCAAGCGCCAACTTAATCTTAAGACCATTCGGCCCCCCATGATATTTTTTTTTGGTCAATTTGATTGATGCTCAAAGGTTCGATTCGGCACCCCCTATATAAGTTTAAGATCAATTCGTCGCCCCTATAATTGGCGTTCAATTTGAAACCTCCTGATATATATTTCCTTTCCCTTCTTTTTCTTTCTTTTCTTTTCTTTTTTTTCCCCGGCCTCTGAATACCGTAGGCCCGGCACCATTTTCCCTTCTTTCTCTCGCCTTGCCTTTCCCAAACATGGTCCCGGGACTTGATTCCTTTTTATTTCTTCCCCATTTTCTTCAGTTGTTGGTGCCATATACAGTGTGTTCCTAAAAAAAGGGGACCGAAGTTCAAAGGTCAGTCATTCCAAAAGTATATGGTTTATTCTTGTGATTGTTTACTAGAAATAATAAGTAACTCATCAGCTTTAATTTGAGACATTGCTGACGTCTAAATTGTAATGGGTCACAGAGTTAGGGTCCTTTAAAGGTAGTAGGTACAAAACCCGTTTTTTCCAAGTTTTGGTTTTTGGGGTACGAAAACAAAATTTTTGTTAGTTTTTGGTTTCATCGTTTTGGGGTATTTTTTCACACAAGGTTTCAATGAAATTCAATCTCATTTTCCAAAGGACCACTGGCAATGAGATGGGTTCACTATTATGGGCCTCTGGAGTCGTGTGACGTCGTTGTGACTCTCCTGAGACTTCAGGGCGTCGTGGGTAAATCGAACAAAAGTCTGAAAAAATTGTCAATCCTGTTCGATTTCTTTTAATCGCTAGCAAGTTCCGACAAAGTTTCTGAGAAGTCGTGGATACTTTCGTGCATATTTAGGGGACGTCGCGGCAACCCACCGAGACGTCACAGAGACTTGCTTGCGTCTGAAAGAAGTCTACTAAATATTGAACATGTTGACATTGTTTGGTTTTCTCGCGACTTCCTGGAGACTCAGGATCCGTCGTAGTGACCTCTCCGAGACTCCAGAGACTCATAATTAAGAACGCATCTCATTACCAGTGAGAAATCCACTTAGCAAAGAAGATGACATTTCATTGAAACTTGCTGAAAGAGATCCAATGACACAATTACTTAAGAAAGGTTGTTTTCATACCCGAAAAACCACAAAACTTGGAAAAAAACGGTTTTGTACCTATCGCCTTCAAAAGACCCTAACTCTGTGACCATTACACTTTGGACGTCAGCAATGTCTCAAATTAAAGCTGATGAGTTACTTAATATTTTAGTAAACGAATCACAAGAATAAACCATCTACTTTTGGAATGACTGACCTTTGAACTTCGTCCTCTTTTTTTAGGAACACACTGTATATAGATACGCGGTTGCGCTAGTAGGCCTACTACTTTTTCTCAAGATTTTTAGATCAATGGTCAGCGCTCAAGGGGCTTACGCCCCTCTCTTTTTTTGAGAACATTATATTGGGAACATATATATAATATACGCCTGGCTATTTTTTGGACGTTCCCCAACCCTTCCCTGAGATTTTTTTGAAACAAAAAGTTTTTCACCCCCACAGTGCCCATTGTAGGGGCAATTTTTCACATATTGGGGCACTTCTTGTTTACCCGGCCAACTAAAACCCCGTCAGTCCTACCCTATGAGATGCGTCTCGCGGGGTAGGTTGATATTGTTCTTTCAGTTAAATTCAAGTTCATCAGTTACAGGATTAGGTCTATTGTCTAGGGAAAGGGTCAATCATTACTTTGATTATTGTTCAAAATTTATTTTATTCATTTTTACAGCATTGCACACTCTCAGAACGCTGGTAAAAAAAAATGCATATTAAAACCAGTTGGTTAAAAATATTAACCAATAATGTATTAAAAGAAAAGTTGGTTAAAAAACAAGTTGGTTAAACGTGAAAAAGCATGGGTTGGTTAAAAAGCCCAATTCCATTTTAACCAATAGTTGGTTAAAAATATTGTCACGTGGAAGAAAAACAACCAATGGGAAACGCGGATTTAACAAAGATACGCGCTCCGCTCCTCGCGCTAAAATCTTGCGATTTTCATTTATACACGTAGATAATAGCGCCTATTCATTGCACGTACTTTGATCGCGACGACAACAAGGTTACACAAGCTCCTGCTGGTCTGGCTGGACAGCTAGCTTATCTTGACAATCTGATCAAGATATTGTAGGAGAAATGACTTGAAGAGTATAGGCCTGTGATATAGGACTAACATGCATTATGTTTTGGACTACATGGCCAGTACGGTTCTTAATTATTTTCGGTTGAGACGTTAGACCTAACGTTAGGTATTAAACTTGCTTGAAATTTATGCAACTCCGGTCTAGAATCTAACGTTAAATACTTCGCTCTCCAATCAGCTTGGTCTCGGACTAAGTCTTGAGGTCATAGATTTAGTTGGCTAAATATTTAGAACTACGTTAGAACCATCACTTGCATCTAAATTTAGCCTAGACCTCTCGATGTGGATATAATAGATCTAGGCCTAGAGTCTACTTGATTGTTTTAAGAGTGATGACCTTGGAATCTAAATGTAGAATCTAACATTAGGCCAACAATCTCATTTCTATATTCTAGATCTATAATTAGATCCAGTTAAATCTCACCTACTGGACTAGATTGTAGACCTAACGTCTGAACCGAAGTAATGATACTGTACTGGACCAATACTTAGGCAACTGTAGGCCTACTCTATAGGCCAACAAATAATGCATGTAGTCTAATAATACAGGCATAACTCTTCATGTTATTTGTACCAATACTTTGATCAAATTGTCAAAAGGCCGTCCAGTCCGGTCTATCGCTTGATTTTTTTTTTTTTAAACCAACCATGATGTATTAAAAAAGAAATTAACCAATTAAGTATTAAAAAATTTAACCAACTAGGGTTGGTTAAAATATTTTAACCAACTTTTTATTAAAGTTTTAATACATAATTGGTTAAATTTTAACCAACTGGGGTTGGTTAACGCGTTTAACCAACAGTTGGTAAGTTCATATTTGAACAACGGTTGGTTAAATTTTGCCCGGTTGGTTAAAATTTTTCTGAGAGTGCATGGAAACGTTTATATCTTCCCAAAATGTATTGTAGCATATCAGTCAAACATAAAATACGATGGAAAATGAACTACATTTCTCATTTACAACCTTGTCATGAAGGCTGAAACAAAATTTCGGGCCAAATCATTAATAATCATGAACTCAGGCTTTTTAAAATTTCTTTGTCTTTATCATAAAGGTAGAATTAAAATAAAAAAATATATATATGTATATATAAATTTTCACCGATCACTCTTTTTACTTCAACCCCTCCACTAGACAAGAGACCTAAGCCTGTAACCATAAATCTATATTGAACTTAATAACAAAACAACCTTAGGCCTACATCTCAGACGCGTTTCCTGAGGTAGGCCTAAGGGGGCCAAAAAGGCCCCAAAATATGGGGGGGGGATGACACAAATGGGCGCTGTAGGGATTTACAAACTTTTCATTTAAAACAATCCCCAGGAAAGGTTGAGGGAACGTCTAAGTTACAGCCAGGGTCCCGAAAAATGACAAATGATACAAATATATTAAATAAATTGAAGCCGGAGCAAAGTGATATTGCTGGAGTGAAAAAAGATATCCACCTTATGACGAACAATTAGTATGCTTCCCGAATCGAATCGCAAAGTGTGCCATTTTTTAGAGTTGAATTTTACCCTTTGCCTGTATGTATTGTCACATAATTGGGGGTTTAATTTTTAAACTATTTCAATAATATATATATTTTTATCTTCCACATTTCTTCTCTATGCAATATGAAGGCCTAGCTTGCGCCTAGCTTGGGATACTGTGCATGCAATCATCAGGCGATCTGTATGCAAATACAGCGCGGGCGATGCAAAAAATTCGACCTGCTATCTGACGTACTGAGCATGCGCACATCGTCAAATCTGCGTTGCCATCTTTCACGGAGAACAAACAGAGCACCATGGTGAGTAACGCGCGAAAAGAATTTGATAATTTCGTATGAAGCTGAGTCATTGTGTAGTTCTTAGTGCATAATTTTCGTTCAATGCCAGCTAAGGATACTACCCGTGGCCTGGCATTTGGGATTGAAATTCCCCAAAACTGTGTCAAAATTGAGCTCACTTTCTTCGGTAATATGGAAGTTGTTCGCGTGGCGCTTTTCAAGCGTAGCATTTTGCATTGTGTATGCACGCTATGTTGCTCCGCGGACAAAAATGGTTGTCAATTGAGGTGACAAAATGTCATAGAATTCCTGAAACCAATACGGACAATAACTCTTTACATCTCCCTTTAAATCCCTAACGCATGTGAGTTGTGAGTGACTGAAAATAGTGATATGAATAAACCACATTTTGCAGATTTGTGAAGAACATGTTTTTGTGTTTGATCAGAATGGGAAGAATGTGCCGGTATGGTGTGGGGTGCGTGGTGTTTTTGGCGGGATTGTGATCAAGCACCGCTACGAGTTGCGGGCCGAGTCGATGGAACGCGTGGTTGAGATGTGGTATTGTTAGGCTATGACTGTCTGAGTATGCTGCGTGGTGTAATCTGTCATCACATGATTAATTTGACTGTGGCCTAGAAGGTCTAGTGTTAATGTTTGCAAGGTTCAAACTACGATACTCGCTATCATTTAACGTTAGGAATGCAAGTGTCCTTGAAAAAAAATGAATTTCTGCTTGTTGAGAGTTGAGTTGATTGAGTCCGACTCTGAGGCAGAGTCTGAAATTAAATTCATGAATGATTTGATTTTGAATAATGTGATTGGATACTTTTCCTTTTCTGATAAGATCTTTAAGTGATTCTGAATAAAAAATCAATAAAAAATGAAACAAAGTCAAAATCAAGACAAAGGACAGATCTCGGGACTCGAGTCAAGTCAATAGACAAAAAAGAAAAAGAGAAAAAAAGATGAAAAAGAAAGTTGTTAGACTTGTCATAGATCTAGGCCTAATCCAAGTCTATGATCGATTTCACCATCTTCCAAGTTTCTTGGGGAGTCTGGAAATATAAAGCATTCATTTTCCAGTCGCAGTGACGTTTATTTTAACCAGTAAGAGGCTTCAGTGAGACGTTCCGAAGACCAATACAACTTCTCGCTGAATTGGTCATCATCTGTTCTTGGAAGTCGAAGCGTCTTTCTTTTGTCTCTCAAGTTCCATGACAGTCACGGTGAGGTCTCTGCCAGTGAAGCCCGTGAAATCTCATTAATTAAGATCCTACTACAAAAGTACTAGCCTATTCAGGACATATTTTTCAAAAAAGTAAAAGAAAAAAGAGAGCAAGTACCCCCCCCCCATTAAAAAAATAAGAATCATGTGTTTGTTCTACATACTTTAGCCTACTGCCTACAATGTAGGTAAATGTTACTATTTGTTGGACCTGAATGTTTGTTTCATTTAGGACTAGAAATATGTTTTTAGGAAGAAATATGTCGCGCTACATGTAAGTATTTTAATCAATCTAGGGCTAAAAACAGATTTTATAAGTTATAATTTTTTACTTTGGTGTGTGTTCCAAAACCATAAGGAATCAATACATGTATACCATTGTAAGTGTAAATGAATGACTAAACTGAACACTTCCTTTGCCCGTGTACTGAAGACAGAAAAGGCTAGACCTTGCCGTCCTATTCTTTGTGTGTTGAAGGAAGTGGCCTTATTCTCTTTGACTCAACATTAAAAATTTGGCTAGGACTTTTGATGCATTTATTTGTAATGTATTATTAACAGAACTGTATAAAGTATGGTATAGATTCTAGAGCATAGATTAGACTTCCATGTAAACTCATTTTTATGAGGGCATCTATTGCAATACATCAAGGGAAACTGGGATAATATTGCCCATTTTTTAAAGACTTTAAAATTGGTGTGCAGCAGTAAATTAATACTCAAGTCAATGATGAATAATTTCACACAGCCCTGCCTTTACCTGAAGTCCTTATCAGATAAGAGAAAAAAAAACACAACCATTTACATAAATGTACCTCCAAATTTGTGCTTAGGGAGGGGTTGATGGGTCCACAATGCACGGCCATTTTGTGTGAATTGGCAATTTAACTTGTTTTGGGGTGTGATATTAAACATTAAAGGAATTTACACAGGTTTTGAGAAAGCAGAAAAATGAAAGAAAATTGATTGAAGATTTGAAGGCAACCCACAAAAGAATACATGTACAAGGTTATGAATATTTTGATTTGTGATGTCAGTTGTGAGTAGCTCTCCCATATAGGCTCTACTTGTAAATTGCATAGATTGCCTTTCTTTCCACCTGCTAGAACATCGAAACCATAATAATAGACCAATTTACACACATTTATGTGTGTAAGACTTTTTTTGTGTCTCTCTCTATATCCATGTTTGTTCCTACTTTTCTGTGTCATTTTGTCTCTGACGAAGATTCTGCTATGATCGAAAGCTTCTAAAAGGCTCCTTTTGACTTCATTTTACACCATTAGCTCTCCTTTATTGGATAAGCAGTTTCAGCAGTTCTCTTATTTTGTATTACCGTACACATTTATGTAATTTACATCCACAACAGATATGAGAGCAGCTGACAAGTGACGTCACAAATCAAAGCTTAAAACATTCATAACTTTGATAATCTTAATGAATTATCTGGAAGCCTTCACTGATATTTTTGATTTTGTGACATCACTTTGGAGCTTTTGGGTGATGAAATTCCATATAAAAAAAATGAGTATATTAATTTTTTCACCTACATGTGTGCTGTAGATAAACCTACATGTATGTCACACACATGTTCCTCTATGAAATAGATTCCTTTTCTTCAACAAGAACCAGGAAAAAAAAACAATTTACAGAATTTACAACAATATGGGAGAGCAGCTCGTAAGTGATGTCAACATTTATAGTAAAATTATTGTTTCAAGTCATAAGATTGAAATGTGGAAGACACTGTCTAAAAGTGCTTTGGAAAGTTTGATTACAGTTAGATAGCATTATTGTATGCTGTGAGGTTTAGAATCTCCAAAATGATAAGAAATAAACCTAATTTTGCTTAGAGTCACATGCACTTACACAGAAATGCATGTATGGGACAACACAAAATATTTGGGACCCGAACATTTCAGCTGTTGGGTATATTTTGTGTTATATTATGACGTTAAGGGCAATTGAAGAGCAATCCTTTACAGTAGAACATTTTACTATGATATTCTTCTAAATAGCATCAAAATATCAGAAAAGCTCACAATAATTTTCTTCATCTTTCCCACTACACTAGATTCCCTTTAAAACATATTTGAGTGTATTTTCTTCAACCTTAACTCATATTTGTCTGGTTTTTTTTTTCTTAACCAATTATATTCTATCCTGAACGTCCCCTTTAACCTAGACCGAGGCTGCTCTGTCTTCATCGCGTATCTCTCTGAAGACAGAGAGCTTCCATTGCGTGAGCTGTTCAAAATGCAGTGCTGTATTCTCTGTTAATTTCCCAAAATTTCATGGGAAAATTTACAAAACCCTGAAAAAAACTTCACAAGACAATTGGGCATCAAAAGGACATTTCTAGAGAAATCTACTTCCAGATGCAGTAGTGTAATAACTTTCATAATCTTATAGATCTATAATATAATCACCGCAAAAACCCGCTCGGCTATGCACACAGCATTTTGAACAGCATGCGCAATGGCAGCTCTCTGTCCTCAGAGGTTACTGTATGTGGTTTTTTCGCGAGGTTTTATTTTCGCGAATTTCGCGAATCGGGATGTGACCAATTTAACGATTGTGCGAAATTTTTGAACAGTACGGGAATTATCCACGCTAGAAATGTTTTGAACTCCATGCGCTCGCGGAGCAGAGTTGTCTATGCCGCGTTATTACACAACGATCAGCGCGATGCGTGGTGACTGTATGTAGAATGAAACAAGTCAATCCATAGCACTTTATTCCATTTTTAATGTCTTTTTAGAAATATAATGTCTCGTTTTTAGATAGGAAAATATGGATTACTTATAGTTGTAGTTACTTTTAATTCCAGATTTTGCGACCGCAGAATTTAACATCGCGCGAAAATGTCAGGACCCCCGCCCCGCGAAAATATCTGTACGCGAAAAAACCAACTTATACAGTACGATGAGGACAGAGCAGCTCGGTCAACTTTTATGTCCAGTTTATACAAAAACAACCAAATTTGACAATTGTTGGGTTTAAGACCTATTTACACTTTGTTGATGCTCATTTGTAGAGAATGAATACAACAGCACCATGCAATGTCGTCAAAGTACAGATTAATTGCAGGGGAGTCCAGCTTTATCATCTGTCATTATTTCATTGCTTCTCCCATTGGCCTTGTCACCAAAACCCTCCAGACATAGCAGCTAATTTTGAGATGGCATGTCGCATCGTCGGTTAGAAATGATTACTTTACCACATTATGATGTGCGTGTATGCTTGTTGTCATCTGTTCAATTGTGCTATGTACTGTAGGAATAGCGTTGCACTCGCGTGGGCCTATTATACGTGCATGCACAAAATGTACATGTATGTAGGACCATATGGACAGTATGGTGATAAAGTGATGATCATGGTAATACAAAAATTTACTGTTCAAAGCCAATAATTATACTGTACAATGTAATTCATGCTGTGAGAAGGCTCAATATTTTAAAGACATTGTTGGCCTGAAGTAGTGAAGTTTGTAGTTCTAAATCAATTTTAAGCGAGTACGAACTAGCAGCCTTGTATAGCACCACCTCAAGTCCTCAACTACCGATTCTGCCTGATTCTTAACCCATAATGCAACATCCTGAACAGTTTAGTCTTATAATACAGGCCCATTTGAGAGATAACACACTTTTCACTAGTCAATTAAATTCGCACGGCGATGATTATGTTGTCAAGTAGCTAAACACATATTTCCCCCCTCAAAACATTTTTAGTTTCCTAATATGAATTAATTGTAGTTTATCATACACTTTTTTGTTCATAGTTATTTCAAAAGGTATACTTTAAGACTATACTTTAAGACTAGCTATTTATAACACACAGTCATGAGAGTGTTGCTCAGTTCGTTCTCGCTTAATGGCTGATTATAAACTCACTAATTTCATGTTTACTTTGAGTTTTTTATTTTGTTTTTATTATTTGGGGGGGGGGGTGGGGCAAGGATGATCCTACAGTGTCACATCTTGAAACCACATTGTATTGAGAATGTATCTGATCATGATCAAATGTACAATGAAAGTTCTATGTATCTTTTTGACCTATTTTATGTAAATAGCTAGTGTCATGTAAAAAAGAGGGGGGGGGGGGCAGTGGACAGAAATTAACAAACGCGAAGCAAATCATCTTATAA
>CALNVZ010003426.1:31595344-31624490 GCA_940671915.1 Paracentrotus lividus
TTCGATATGTTTGAGCCACCCCCTTTCTGCTCATAATTTTGTTTTGAAATGCTCATATTTCAAATTTTCTCTTGACAAAATTTTTAGCTCATGCTGCTCGCTCTCCGGATCGGATCGCATGTCTTTCTCTTTGACCTTTTTTTCTTCATAATGACAAGGGGTCCCTAATATATTGGTTGGGGCTCAAACAATTAGCGCTTACATTGCACACTTTTCAGGTTGATATATCAACAATTTTCAGCTCGCGCTTCGCGCTCGCATAGTTTAATGAGATAGATATCTTTTTTGTATATATAGCGAAAAAAAGCTTAAAATGCACTGTTTTCAGGTTGATATATTCAAAATTTTCAGCTCGCGCTTCGCGCTCGTATTGTTTAACGAGATAAATATCTCCTTTATCACCATATCACAAGAATCGCTTAGAATGCACACTTTTCAGGTTTCTATATAAAAAAATTTCAGCTCGCGCTTCGCGCTCGCATTGTTTTATGAGATAGGCCTAATATCTTCTTTGTAACATAGCGAGGAAAAAAAAATTAGATTTGCACTCTTTTTAGGCTGATATATTCAAAATTTTCAGCTTGCGCTTTGCGCTCGTATTGGTTAACGAGATAAATATCTTCTTTGTAACATAGCGAGAAAAAAACAACTTAAAATGCACTGTTTTCAGGTTGATATATTAAAAATTTTCAGCTCGCACTTCGCGCTCGTATTGTTTAACGAGATAAATATCTCTTTTATAACCATAGCACAAAAAGTGCTTAGAATGCACACTTTTCAGGTTGCAATCTTACAAATTTTCAGCTCACGCTTCGCGCTCGCATTGTTTAATGAGATAGATATCTTCTTTTATAAACATAGCGAAAAACGATCAAGTGCATTGTTCTCAGGTTGATATGTTAAATTTTTTTAGCTCGCGCTTCGTGCTCGCGTTGTTTAGTGAGATATCTTCTTTTATAGACATAGCGAAAAAACGCTTAAAATGCATTGTTCTCAGGTTGATATACTCAAAAATTTCAGCTTGCGCTTCGCGCACGCATTATTAAATGAGATTAATATCTTCTTTATAAGGATAGCGAAAAAACGCTATAAATACTCTGCTTTCAGGTTGATACATGTAGGGGAGACTGGGGTAATTATGGCCCCTCTGTCTTTGAGAGCTTATAATTCTTTGCTGCATTACACGATGATAATTAAATTTACATGCCTAGCTAAACTCTTCCTACTATTATATGAGAAAAATAGGCCATTTACCTCAAATTTTGTGCTTAGGGGAGCCTAAAATTTACGGCAATCACAATTCTGTTCGTTGGAAAGTGGCAAGTCTGCTATTTTACTTGAGGTGTGATATAATAAATTAAAATCATTTAAGATAAAAATTTTGATAGAAACAGAAACAATAGGAACTAACAAACACATCATAAAAACTTCCACTTGAATATCTTCAATAGTAGAGCTGTAAAGAGGAATCAAATGGAAAATGTCACTTGGGGTAATTATGGCCCCCAATGCATAAACAGTGTATAAGCGCAGATGGGGACATTAACTTGTATGATTATGTACATAAATCATGTAAATATATGTTTTTCTATGACTGAAAAATTTCAACATTTTTGCTGAACCAATTATTGATTAAATCATTGTTGGTGGATGATAATTGTATAAGGAATACCCAACAACATTTATTATACATTACCATAATTAATTAGCATAATATCTTATAATTCATACAGTCATGACAATAGGGGCCGTAAATACCCAAACCCGTGGGGTAATTATGGCCCCCAAAGTTGTTAACTTAATGGTAATTGATATGCAAATGAGAAGTCACATGTTTATACTTTCCTTTGTATATTATAGGTATATAGACTGACTGTATTTTTACATAATTAGAATAATTTTTATTGGACTTTTCATTTAATGGTAGTAATAGGAAATGTGTAAAAGGGGGCCATAATTACCCCAGTCTCCCCTATATCAATTTTTTTTTAGCTCGAGCTTCGTCCTTGCATTATGAGATAGATATCTTATCTCCTTTATAGCATAGCACAAAAAGCGATTAAAATGCACACTTCTCAGGTTGCAATCTTAAAAAATTTCAGCTCGCGCTTCGCGCCCGCATTGTTTAATGAGATAGATATCTTCTTTGTAAACATATCAGGAAAAAACGCTTGAACTGCACTGTTTTCAGGTTGATATATGGAGAGAAAAAAAATCGGCTCGCGCTTCGCGCTCGCATCGTTTGATGAGATTAGCATCTTTTTTATGTTCTAGCACAAAAACGCATCGTTTTTAATTTGATATAATAAAAAGTTTTCAACACATCTAAAAGTTTTTTTAAAAATTTAATAATAATCCTCTTAAAGTGGGAATAGTATTTTTTTTATATTAAAAAAAAAATGAAAGAAGACTACGGCATTTTAAAAAAACTCAGTAAACGTAAGTTGAGGCGGGGGAGGGGGGGGGAGGGGGGGGGAATTGAAAAAAGAAAAATCCCAAAATAGTTGGTGAAAAATTGAGCCCCCCCCCCCCCAATCCTGAAAATCTTCCGAAGCCTATGTATTTAATTGTTATTTTCAGGATAGTTAACTTCCCGATAGGCCTACATACCATAAAGTAAAATTTAGGGGTCAAGGAGCCGGGGACGGGGGTCTTCAGTATCCGTGTACATAAACGCGATTATACTTGCGATTTTAGCATGTTCAGACCTCCCCCACTGTCGGCTCAGCCCTTCCACTTTCTAAAACGTGGCCCCTCAAAATATTATATACACACACAAAAAAAATGTCCCGTTTATATAAACAAAATTCTGCTTGAGCCTCGGGCTCGCTTATTTTTATTTATTTATTTATTTTCTTGTTACCAGATTGAATTTCAGGACTAAGGACTGGTAAGCAAAAAGAAGGCCTCAGATGTGAAAAAGATGGCATAAATAGGCATAGGGGTTGACGATTTTTTTTTTTTTTTATTTATTTATTTATTTTTTTTAAACAACAAAATACTAGTATCAATAATACATACTAATAATCCCTTGGGGAACGTCACAAAATTAATATAGCCAGGGTCCCAAAAAGTGAAAGTGGGGACAAACACATTCAAGAAATGGAGGGGCAAGACCACACTCCTGAGCTGCAATCGAGAGTCGACATATCGGTGCTTGCTCATACTAACCAAGTTAGTAGTTTTCGTTTTTGTGTTTATTTGTTTTTGTTTGTTTTTTGTTTGTTTGTTTGTTTTAGGGGGAGGGGTATTTATCTCAACGGTTGGGGAAAAAATATAGTTCAAGAGAGCCTTCTAAAAAGTCTCATGATAGGCCTACAACAATCAAAAATAAAAAGGTCCCAAAAGAATCTCAAAATTATATTATGCCTAGGCCTAAATACGTAAAGAGAAAGGGCCTCAGAAATTTTATCTCCAAAACTCCTAAAAAGATTATTTTACATTATACAAGTAAAAGCCCGTAGCCAGGGGTGCATGTGGTGCGTATACGCACCTTTTAAAAGGTCGAAATATTTCAAAAGCACCTACTGTTTCTATATCACAATGCCATTTTTTGTGGAGGTGAGGGGGGGGGGGTTAAAGAATAAACATAATTTTACATGAGCATTCAAAGTAATACAATGCAGAGGCGGCGGTACGAATTTGAAAGTTGGGGTTACGATGAAAGGGGGAACTTTTTTCTGAAAAGGCTGGCACTTGAGATTAAAGGCATAAAGAGAAAAGTATTCGAATAAATAGGGGGTGCGTAGAAAATACGCTTTTAAATTTATGCTTTTATAAGAATCTAAATGGCTTTTAATAATTTAACAAAAATGCCAGCACGAAACGCGAGGCGAAAATTCTTAGCTCAAATTTGAGACCATTATGCATTATAGACCCTATTTACAATCATGAGCTGAAAATTTTTAGCTGAAAATTATTTAATTGTGCATTATAGACCCTATTTAGTATCTGCGAGCGTGCGCAAGACGAAAATTTGGGGTTTAAAAGACATATGGAGTAAAAAGGGCCACTTTTTAATATATAAAGTGCCTCATTTTAAAACAGAAATTGTCCATGGAACTTTTCAAGTCTGAAAGGCTTCTTTTAGCTAAGAAAAGGGGCACTTTTTGGTCATGAAATAGTGGGGGCAGCCCCCCCCCTTGCCCCCGGTTCCGCCGCCTCTAGACTTAATGACCGGTTGCGTATAGTTTGCTTCATCAACCAAACTAAATCCTGCGAAATCGATAGAGATTCTTTATTTGCATAATGCAGAGGCTACAATCTTCACCCCCCCACCCCCCCCCCCCGGTATCACTTTGCTTATCCCATGCAGTATAGGATCGGAGCTAAGGAGAGCAAAAGGACACACCATCCAATGCACTAAAGCTTGTTAGTTAGCGGTGTAATATTAACACTCGGGAATAAACTCCTTTTTTTATTTTCATTTTAAAAAAAAGAAGAGGATTATTGTGCTTGCTGATCCAGGGGCGAGAATGATTCGGCCCTCAGCCCCTAAACCCCAAATAAAGCAGGGAAAACTTTAGACCTATTTCTATGACCCATTCCATTAATTTGTGACACACTTTTACGTTCCCCTCTTTGCCTCGTCCTTTCCCTTCGCATTGTGTAATAATACGTTGATAATAGTTATGATGAGGAGTTTCCTTCTTGAATTTCCACAGGAACAAGCGAATATCATGCCCTGTGACAAAAATCCTGTTCCACCAAACGCAGAGAGGAAATCTGAAATTACAGCGAGATAGGACACGTCATTGTCATGTGGGGCGTGGATGGGTGTGAGTTATCTGGTTGAGGGGTGGAAGAAGGGGAATCTTTGCCGCCCCTCGTACTCTATTTATTGGAGTATAAACATCGATCAATATACAAATATTATATTTTGTTATGATATATACAATAAGCTTTTAGGCTTCTGAGCTTATGGGCATATCTTCATTTAATAATAATAAGATTTGTTCATTTTGAAAGAAAAAGCGCTGTTATTTCTAAATTCGTTGTAGATCGCTCAGATGTGTAAATTCATAACCTAAACACGACGCAATGGCACCCCCCCACCTCGATCGAGGCAAAAGTAAAGTAAAAGAAAATAAAATTGATATCAGCGTTGACTCCCTATACACTTCGAAATCTATAGTGGGTCAATACGCAAAACATCTATATTATTAATTGGAACTCCCTTCTAAGCTTAAAACAAGGACATACGATAATCAGTTTCCTTCAAATGTCTGAACTTTTATGCTCCTATACCATTCGTCGAGGAAAAGAATCTATTTTGGGTAGGCGAATGTCATTTATTGTGACCCCCACCCCCCCCCACCCACCCCCCCCCTCCCCATACAGGTAGCCTCATGACCCTCCCCTCATTAGCACTGAGATCAACATAATTGTTTAGAATTAAAATACATTCTCAACCACTGCGTTATTAGTTTGACAATTTTATAAAAGGTTTATGCATGGTAAGATACGCGTATAACAAATTTTTAACTTTCGGGCCCATTTGTTATGAATGTCGATAAGAGCAGATGGCGTGAAACCAACAGTATGGCAAATGAGAGGAAAATATAAATTTCTTTGTGACCGTGCAGGTATGCAAAAGTTTAAGAACAGTATTTTTTCTTTTGTTTAAGAAAGAGCCTTTGTGATATATCGACGGGAAGTTCAGCATTATGACCATGATTATGACGAGTCTTTCAGCTAAATCCTTCGATTTTCAATCAGAGGAAATGCAATTATTATGCCTTTCAGTAGATGAACAACAATTATTGAAGATTTATTTACAAACTTTGTATGACCCCAAGAAGCCTTCCTGTAGACCCATTCAGCCCCACCCTCAATCCCCCCTCCTAAATTAAAGTTTTCCATTTCCATTTCTGTCCCCTGGGCGGGAAAATTATGTATACCGATGTATAGGCCAAAATAATAAGCTGAAGTTTTTGCGATAGTTTTAATTTCGCGAGTTAGTTATAAAATTGTTATAGGCCTACACGGTGTAGGAAATAATGTTTTCCCATAAGAATCACCTCGAGTGGATCTTCATAATAATATTTCTTATGATAGTAAAGGCTTTCATATTACTTTATCTATATTCGCAAGGAAAATTCATCATACATGCATAATTCATAATTGATTTTAATTTAAAAACATCCCGAGTTAGAGGATGTGGATAAGTATGTTAAGTTAAGGAAAAAAGAAAATGAAATTGACTTTTTCATAAAACAGAAAATAAACATCATTTGATAATGGTGTTGCCGTTCTGATGTGTCCTTGGACAATGTGAATGCAATGGCTCGATCCGAAGGAAAGAAAAAACTTTAACGCCATCTTGTGTCAATTCTTGTTTGTTTTGTTTTTTAATCCAGGTATGAACCCACATCAATCTGCATCGTTACCAATCAATGAATCAATCATTCTGTCAGTTTCAACAAACCAATCAATCAATAAATCAACTCACTTGTCAAAAAAAAAAAAAAAAATGTGAATCAATCATTCAAACCACTAAGCAATCACGTAATTAACATGAAAGAAACCATTTGAATTATTGTTAGTAGTAATATAGCAGGGTTTTGCAGAGTAAACTTGATAATGTAGAAGTGTCGGAAAGGAGATTAATACCAACTCAATTTAAGCAATATGTTACTCACAACATACAAGACTACTAACAAAATACTTGTTTTAAAGGTACATTATTTTCTCTGAAAATCCTGTCTGTGCTCTACCTAGTGAGTCAGAAAAAAAACCATAACACCTAGAAAAATGTCAATAAAAAGAAAACCAATTTATAAACCTAAAATTAGTATACATATTCCGACAAAGTAACTCTTCCCACATCAAATTTCGAATTGTGCAAAAGTAGGAATAAAATCAAAATGTCCCGCGCTAAATAACTTGGTAGTTGTTACACATATCGACTTCATTTTGTGTGAAAATGAGAACGATCTGTATGGTCAGGCATGAGTGAGCATACGTCAAAGACAAAATTATCACTTTTCAAAATTATTAAGAGGCCTTTTTAGGTCTGTCAGTGACTAACCCTAACCCTAACCCTTTTTGATGTGTACTCATTCGCGGATTATTTAACAAATCAATCTAATTTTTACACAGAATCTAGTCCATAACTGTAACAACACCCTTGCCAAGTTAGTTGGGTCAAAACATTTTCCTTAAAAAGTTATGCTATTTTATTCTGGATGGAGTTGCTTTTTTGTCCTCTATTGTTGTTTCAATCTTATACCCACTCTTGCACAATTTGAAATCGACATGTTCGCAACAATGCGTCGTGTTCATCGAAGCGAAAAGACATACCACACAAAAATGGTACAAGAAGATGTATAATAACATGCATTATAATTTGGCGTTAATTTATTATTTTTTAAAATATTTTTATTGACATTTTTCTAGGTGTCTAGTTTTTTTCTGACTCACTCGGTGGTAGTAATCTCAATGATGCCAATAATTACACAAACACAAAATCATATTGTATGTTATATGCAAGAATGTAATTTATTGATAAATTATATTTAATTCTCTTTATCAAATTACAAAATTACAAAACACACACACACACACACTAATGCAGGCAGATTCATGATTGCATAGCAATATAAATATATTTAAAAAATCCTTTGAGTGAGAATAACAATACAACTACCAGTCCATTCCTGTTATAGCAAGGTGCTTGATACCAAGTCAATTACCTCTGCTATAACAAAGCAAATACTGAACAAAAGGCACAAAATGTCTACAGAGAATTGCCTCATTATATATAAACCCCTCCCAAAAAGTTTCGCAAATCGACTTTGGGCCATGATAATTTTTAGGGTGCGCTAAAGTTATTCCTGATTTTCGTACCATTGGAAAGATAATTTATTCACCTTTTTATTGATATCATATTTGTAATGAGTGTGTCATGCTTAAATGCACAGAATATCAGAATATGGAGAAAAGTAAAACATCAAATGTTGTAAATTGCACTTTTATTGATCACATTGAAGTTCCGCAACTCGACTTTAAACCCTAATAACTTTTGGGGTAATTTATAATTTTTATTGAATTTGGACCATTGTCAAGTTCAGTTCTTTATCTTTTTATTGATACCTAATTTGTCATGGTGATGTAAATGCCCGGGTCCACAGAACGCCTGAATGCAAGGCAAAGCGAAAGATAATGTTCAGTTTGAATGTTCTGCCACACAATTTTGAACCTTGATACATTATAATGTGGGTTTTTATCACTATCAATTTTTATAGCATTGAAAAGTTCATTTATTCTTCCTTTTATTGATACCCTATTTGCAATGGTAACATCATGTTTGAATGCACATAATTCATGAATATATAGCAAATTAAAAAGTGAAAAGTTGCAAAATGTATTGTTATTGCTCAAATTCAGTAACTCGCAACGGACAATAACACTCACAATAGGCATTCAATTTGCAACATTTGACTTCTCACTTGTCCTAAGATTCAGGTGATCTGTGCATACAAGAACAACAATATTGTTACAATTAGGGTATCATCGAAAAGTGGAATAAATGAGCTTGAAAATGGTATAAAATTCAATAAAAATTAGAAAATACCCCAAAAGTTACCAGGGCCTAAATTCTGGATTTGGAATTCAATTTTATCACTAAAAATGCATTTTGCAACATTTGACTTTTTACTTTTATCCATATTCTGATATTTTGTGCATTAAAGCATGACACAATCATCACAAATAGGATATCAATAAAAAGGGGAATAAATTATCTTTCCAATAGTGTGAATATCAGGAATAACTAAAGCATACCTGAAAAGTTATCATTGCCCGAAGTCGATTTGCGAAACTTTTTGTTAGGGGTTTATATATATATAGATATATATATTTTTGTATTTGTACTCGTAATAACACAAATTGACTGTACTTTGTATTTATTATTATAAGTCTTTTAAAGCTTCTAAAGCATTTCAAGGAAAACCCTGCAAAATACAATATACAGGACCATTTGTATACCAGACTGTGCTAAAAATGGCTGCCTGCTGTTCTCTTGGTTGCTGAAATGATTGGTTGAACAATACTTCAAAACAAAGTACAATAATTCAGGGTTTAAAGGCCTTACAATTCTTTAGATAAGATATATTATGTATTCTTCTCTTATGTAATTTTCAGACCTTTTTTTTGTTTTTTTTGTTTTTGTGGGAACATGCAAATCCGATCTCCGTGCGTGAACTTTTCATTAGTAAGAATTCAGAACTGTACAGCAGTTCCCTGTACAACACCTTAAGTAAACAGATCTACTCTACTGGGTAAGATATTATTTTAGTAGTCTTACAACATGTAAAGCAAATTTGATAAAAGCATGACTTTGCAAATTCAGCAAAATTGATGAATAAACAGAATATGATGTGGAATGGTAAAAGCCAACATTTGTTAATTTTTTTTTTTCACTTATGGAATTAGATTACAAAATATCTTACAAGGTAGTTATATACGTTTTTTTGTTTGTTTAATATTTGAAAGATCACCACTGTCATGTCATTGCACTCATAATTCTTACAACACATAAGCTTGATAGCTTATATTATCTTAATTTAGAAAGTAAAGATACCATGAAAAGACAGTATTCATTACCAATCATACAAACTTAAAAATTAAATCCAACTATTTGAACTCCATTGCCATAAATGCTTTGTATAAAAATATACTGTTTAAAATACATAACATTTAATTAACATAACTGTTAATTGGTTTTTAATAATGCAGATACAATGTAGGCTAGAAAAATAAATCAGACGGAAATTTGAATGCATAAAATGGATATTACAAAGCATAAAATTAACAGGGCAGCAACTATTTCTTCTCTGCTTTCAGCAAACAGAAAATAAGAATGCATAGAAACGGATATTACGAAGCATAACAGGGCAGCAAATATTTCGCCTTTGGTTTCAGCATGGAATGTATTTAGTAAAAAAAAAAAAAGCATTTAAATCTTCAGACAGCCAGCATCTTTATATACATTGGAAATTCCAGTAATTATTTCAGGATATTACATAAGATACATGTATGAAATACTTAACATACATTGGATCAAGGGTGTTTGGCACACCTATAGCTGTCAAACAAAACAGACAAAAGAAAGTAAGAAATACTTGTAGAATCAAATGTATTGGATGAACTGAAGCCACCTTCAAGTGGGAGCAAGCAAACATCTTCAAAAGCCACACTGGCTTCTGTATACATGTATGTCCTGATTGTAATCATTATCCCATGCTTACTACTCAGCAGTTAGTCTTTAAAAAAATATTTCATCTGAGTTATTTCTCAGATACCATTCATTCTATACATGTATATAATCCAAACAGGTTGGCGGGGGCACTTAATATGGGTGTTGATTGCATATTCCTGTTGTTACTATGATTGTTTAGGGTGTCAACATTTTCAGGCAATGTACTGTTATTACATTACACACTTTTTTAAAATTTTGAACTGACACTTGAGGTGTTTGTACATTTACTGCACAGGTACAATGGCAAAAGATAGATTGGATTTTGCTAGCAGTATCACACACATGCAGATAAATCACACCTGTTGATACATATTTTTCTAAGTTATGTACTGACAAGAAGCTTAATCCTCATTCTTTGATATCTCTGGTAGATGGTCAAATTTATTTCATAATAACAGGACGGGTTTCTAGTTATACAGCACTCTACCAGTTTAACAGGTAACTGCTCAAAGCACTAACAGCATATCATTAGACCATTCATTGGAATCAATACGATCCCTCAATTACAATGTGCCATCTCCACTCCCTGGGGAGCATTCTAGCTAGTCGCATTTGCTAACACAATGGCATTAGCTTTATAAATTGCATCCTAAATGGTACCAAATTCAACACCTGGATGGGGAGAATCAATGTAGATAAAATGCCAAGCCACATAAGTACCATACCTGTGATCGAACCTGCAACCATTAGGCATTACAATATTTCTAATATGGTCTTTCTCTCAATTAAGGAAAATTCTTTTAAGTTATTTCCTACCTACAAGACTGTTGAAATCTCAAAGTATAGATTTCAAAGCTTGTTTGAACTTTGCTACAGGTATGAATTCATGTAATTAAACCTGTCAGTACTGCCACAATGGTGTAACATACTCATGAAAACCCTGTAAATGAGTTTTCAATATACAGTGTATGTTTTATCTCTGTTGGATGGTCAGATTAGAATCTCAAGGAAGGTTCTTTGCTAGTTCTTCCATCCATACCTTAGAGAGGGTTGGGTTTTCTTGGCTCCACTTGGCCGATGTATTCTCCTGAAGCCAATCAGAGTTCCGCACGCTGACCTGAAATGACCTCACAAGCGATTCAAGCGACTCACCTACAGGAAAGATGAAAAGAATTCATCATGTTCTTGTTTTGGTGTGAGATACAACCTAGAGATAGTCAAATCAATCTCTTTACAATAAAAAACATTTACTTTCTTCAAGCTAATTCAGTAGAATGGTGTCAGTTAACACTATCAAAACTTTATTGTGCCCAATTCAGGAAAGCTTTAGTCAATCAAAATTACACAATGTTCAAAGAAAAAATACAGACTCCACACACATTATTAATGCCTACAATGTCTATTTCATGGATTATGACTTGCAATATTATTTTCTTTATTAAAATACATGTCACAATATTTAATTTTTTTTTGCAATACACTTTCTTGAATATTATTCATTACCAAATATTTCTGTTAATTAATATGATGGCAATATATCTGCATGATATTTAATTGGTATCCCATTCACAATTAACCAAGATGAAACATACAGTGATTCTATTTTTGATACTGCTTTTAAATTCTACTATGGAGAGCACACCAGATGCTTAATATTAAAACTGTTATTAGCAAGAGCACCGACTTACCGGTACCACAATCCGCAGATCCTGCCCCAAGAATCTCTATGTCAGCTAGTCCATCAGCAAGGTCATCCATAAGGTCATCAGCTATGGTTGATGCATTCCCTGGCTTGTAGCTTGCACATCCATCCTTCAGTCTAAACAATCCTGTCACATAGAATAATAATTGATAGTTCAGTCAAATTCAATGTAGATGTGTTGTAGTATAGAGTTAGTATCACATGACTGGGGATGCAAAGGTCATGTGTTTGATTCCCAGACAACAGCACTTAATGCACTTCACCCAGATGTTAAAATGGGTACCCGGTCCGCTGTACTCATACTATTGTATGGCCTCCAAATATAACACTTAGTCTCAAATTAGAGGGGGAAAAAAAAATCTCAATTTGGGTGAAACTGTATCCCCACAACTGCATGTCATCGCCATGAGATGATTTTTTTCTAATGTTGACAATTTAGAGATTTCAATTAATTTTAATTCAATTGCTCTCATTAAAGAATCGTTCAAAGTACCACACCAGAAATAGATTCAGTGATCATAACTCTTTCTGCTCATATGATCCACGTAGTAAACATCATTCTGATATCAAATATAATGCCATAGCATCACTGCAAGGAGATGTTAACCTCTATTGGTTAATGTAGAAAAGCCTGGCTCTACAAACCTTCTTTTAACTCTGGAATGGGATTGCAGAATAGGACTCGAAACCATCCAGGCTCGTTGCCATAGAAACCACTTGATGGTAATATTGTAACACCACAGGACACTAGATGGCAGCAGAGTGATTTCTCCTCAGCATATGTTGATGAACCAAGAAACTGAGAAGAAGAAATAGAATTGTAATTCAAATGGATTAACGATGGAACTTCATTGCAACCAAATGCCAAATTGTGAGCTATGTAGGCCTACTTAGAATACTATTCTCTTTTGTACTTGATAATGATTAGTTTTATATTTATATGATTATAACTTTAAGCATTTTTTCAATACAATAGAGCACTTTAAAATATTATGTGATTTTAGTGATAACAATCTCTAGAAAAACGATCAATTAGAAGAATCTCACTGTATAATTGGTCAAGAGTTCAATTACATGAAATCAAGAGAGACAAAAAATCCATTAATATATCTCAGCTTTAATCGAGAGAATCACAATGCTTTATTACTTTATTTGCTCCTACAAGAATTGCTCTGGGCTTTATTTTGTCAAATAGACTATCTTTCCTCGGCTTCACTTTGGAAAGATAGAGTCTCTACAGCCAGATCAAACCCGTCATGATAAATCGTCCAACCAACTGACCAACAATGAAAATTTGCTTATTAATCCCCTGGCAGGTACTAACCTTGTTAAAATTTGCCCAGATATAGAACCCAGCCGTGGGTTTGATGTAAGCCACGCCCATCTCATCTAGTGTTGCCAATGTGATATCTCTAGCTTCTTTTAACCTCTCATGGCTTGTTTTGAAATATACATTATAGAGCCAATCTAGAAAGGGGTAAAGAAAGAAAAGAAAGTGGGGGGAAATTTGGGCTCTGTAAAACAAATACATGTACATGGAGTTGGGTAGTACTAGTGATTTAGATATGAAAAGCACAATAAATATGCTAGAGAAAACCAAATTCAAGTTGCCTGTTTTTGTTTTTCAACTGTCAATAAAGGGGGATAAATGTTATACTACATTCTTCACACATTTATGTTTATTATTTCTAAAACTGCTGCCATTGTTATGTTAACTTCCCAAAACTAGTGTGAAAGGGACCAAAATGAGTAAAATACTATTGCTCTGACTGTAAAAACAAATTTAAAAAAGTTTCAGAGCAAATGAAAGTTATATTTTTATTCCTAAAACAGTGAAAACAAATAGGGCAAGGCGTACGGACCTGCGCAATCAAATTAGCACTGCTTTTCGCAAGCGTCAGTGGACAGGACGCCCAGCCCGGCATTTGCAGCGACTTCATAACAAAGAATACACTGTACATTCTTAGATTTCAATAAATTAACATTTTAATTCTTGGCCAATGTTACTGAATTCTTTCAAGAAGGTATAATTTACCAAAGCTTATCGATTTCAGAAGCCCCCTCCCACTATAAATCATTACCTATAATGCTCTTGACACTAATATATTGAATGCCATAAACTTCTCATAGAGTTCTTGTTTACAGCACTTACATACTAAAACTTACAGTCGACCTTGCCAAAGTCAAAGACCTTTTCAAGTCATCTTCCCTTTACATTCTTATGTTTCTTTTTAAGCCTTCATAACCCATTTTTTTTCCAAGTCAGAGTTATTTCTGCAGTCCCAACATATTTGACTTCAGCAAGGTTAACTGTACATGGCACTGAAAGCTATACATGTACCAGTACAAACATGTTGATTGGTTCCTACCTTTGTTGTTCAGTATCTGATTGACAGCAATCTGTGTCAAACTAGACACAATCTGATAGTCAGCCAGAACAGTGACTGCCTCTAAGACCCTCTCATTCCATGAGTGCATCACACTACAGTGACAAGCATTGAAACTAAAATCCTATCAAAATTAAAACAAGTATAAGAAATGTAATTGAATGTATTGTTGTGATATGTGCCGATACTTTCTTTGGAAACATTAAATACCAAAGAAGGAATAATTACAAGTTCACTGGGGATGCAAAGCATGATACTGATGTGTTTGGCATGATGATGATCATAACAAATCTACCAAATAACAGAGGAAAACCTTACCTATAAAGGACAATCCTAAAAAAAACGTAAAATACACAGCACTATACATTGTATGTATTTCATCATTTAATTTCTTTTGATTCAATTCTATTTGCTGCCTTTAAATGCAACCCTATCCCAGTTTAATCTGTCGATTTAAGAGAATCAATAAAACTTCAAATAGACATATAAGAGAAGCAAACCATCATCATTATTGAAAACTTATGATTTGTAGATTAGATAGTGTAAAGCAACAGGCTCCTCACCTTGCCAAAAGACCACATGAAGTGAACCTTATTTTTATCTGGAATCTCATCTTCTCTCAAGGAGAAAATACTACACATGGGTATGGTCTGGTCATATACACTGCATAGGTAGATCTCATCAAGGAGAACATGAAGATTATATCTGTGAAGGGGACAAGAAAGAATGGCAGAAAGTAAAAACAACATATGGAAGACAAAGAGAGACGGTCGAAGTAAAAAGGAGAGAGAAAATTTTTCCCATTAGCTTATCTATCAATAGCTTACAAATTATTGACAAAATAACTAGATGAATCCTCGACCGTGCACGGTCGAAATATATGCCTCCGCCATTGCCAGATCAGAAATATACGACACATTCATCTATTCACTTTCATTTATACACAGACACCTTTGACCTTGTAACCACAAAATCTAATCAGATCATTGTCCCCCGAGTATGCACACATGTACCAAGTATGAAGATGATCTGTCAAATGGTTGTTGAGTTATCATGAGAACAAGCTTTTTAAAACCTATTTGACCTCTACGACCTTTGACCTTGTGGCCCCAAAATCTTCTTTGATCATTGCCCTCCCAGTATGCACACATGTACTAAATAATAAGAAAATTAGTAAAAACGGTTCTTGAGTTATTGTGAGAATGAGCTATTTTCACCTATTTATCGACCTCGGTGACCTTTGAGCTTTGACCTTGTGACCCCAAAATCTAATCAGATCATTGTCACCTCAGCATGCACACATGAACCAAAAATGAAGATGATCTGTCCAACGGTTCTTGAGTTATCATGAGAACAAGCTATTTTCACCTATTTATTGACCTCTGTGACCTTTGACCTTCGACCCTGTGACCCCAAAATCTACTAAGATCATTGTCATCCCTTTATGCACACATGTACCAAGTATGAAGATGATTAGTGAAATAATTCCTGAGTTATTGGGAGAACGAGCTATTCTCACCTATTTATTTACCTATGTGACCTTTGACCTTTGACCTCGTGACCCCAAAATCTAATCAGATCATTGTCACTTCAGTATGCACACATGTACCAAGAATGAAGATGATCCGTCAAACGATTCTTAAGTTATTGCGAGAACGAAAGTGGGACGAACGGACGGACGACGGACAACCTGAAAACATAATGCCTCCGGCGAGACTTTGTCGCGGAGGCATAGAAATTTCTATATGTAAAGAAGAAAGAAGGATTAGCTCCTCTCCTTGTAAATAAAAAAGTGGTTCCTCCCATCATATTACCATACATTTTGTTATTTCCCCCCCCCCTTTTTTTTTTACCCCTTGGAAATAGTAATGCTGCAGAGATACTCTGAACTGATATAAAGGCAAAGAAAAATTCTGTATACTATGCTTTATACTGATGCAGAAATGTCAACCATGTTTAAGCATACAGACACCCCCCCCCCTTAAAAAAACAAACAAATATTAACAAACAATAACGATCAAAATAACTTCTGAATAGGATGCATTTACAGAGCTCCAAAAACAGCAAACCACAACATTGTCCAGGAAATTATACAAAATTCTTTTTTTCATACTGCAAAAAAAGTATCACCATGGACAATATGTTTTGGCCTTTGATAAAAATATTTCATCCTGCGGAAACACTCTCGTCCAGTAACAAAGGAAGGCCTGCATCCTAACAGGATGCAACCACTGCTACAGAAACGGCAATTATAATAGCCACAGCCAGAAGAATGAACTCTTCCCAAACTCAACGGTGAAAGCACATTGCTTATGAACTCAACTTTTATTGACCTAAACTTAAGACCTCCACTTCCTAAAATTCTTCAGAAGCATGTTTATTTTAGGGTATAATGTCAAGTCCAGGGTTGAAATTAGTCATTTGATTAATGTATGGAATTACAACAGAGAAGCAATGGTCTAGGAATCTAAATATCTTGGAATCCATTTTACATACCTATGACAGAACTGCAGATAGGCAAGGATCTGAGGTTTGGTGTACACAGTTCCAAGTGGGTTCATTGGGTTGATCAACATGAGGGCTTTTACTCGCTTTCCCTGAAATGAGATAATTATAAGAGAAAAACACATATTTTCTACCGGATGTTTCTGTAATTATTGATAAAAGTAGAAACAAATACTTAGACATCAATTAATTGCATTGAAAGAAATAAAGACATAATTGAAAATATGGGAAAGTTATAAGGTGGTGAATAAATAATTGAGATAAATGCAAGCGGCGGCTAATAATATGCAAAGCCAGAAACATTTGCAACATGAAACTTGAGCAAATTGTAGCCAACAGCTTTTTTCGCAGCATGAAACTTTCCCAAATTGTACAAGTCATGTTACTTGCACCACGGACCTACAGATCTACCACCTCCGAGATGGTAGGTCCATGCTTGTACAGTGCACAGTATAATACTTGCATTCAATGCATAGTGTAGATATAAACTTTCACAGCAATTTACTTTTGTCAATCTTGCCTCCTAACGAAATTTGCGACACTGGGCCTCTTATGCACACAGAAATTCCTGGTTTTACAGTAAGCAACAATGCTTTGAATTGATATCAGCAAAGGGAGGGGGAGCTACATGAAACCTACATAATAAGTCTGTTATGTAGAGTAAAATGCCATGTATAGCGAATGTGAGGGGAGAGTTCTGAGGTTTGCTAATGCCAACACATCAAATACACATAGCCAGAATGAAGAACACATGCAAGTTTCAAGGAAAGGTGTCTGAACACCGACACGTATGAGAACAGTGGAAAAAACTTGTCATGGATGAAAGTCAAGTGATACATACACTCTTTGTGAAGACTTAGATCAAGATGAGGCTACACACCCACTAAACTCTATGGACGTTCTTGTACTACAGTTCACATACTTGTTCAGATACAATGTAACTAAGAGCTTTATGTCAATTACGCAAGAAACCAAATCTGATTCGATTTCCAGCTATTCCCCAATCTGCATGAGCACATAATCTTGAGCCCAAAACACAAAGGTTTGCCAGTAATTGCAAATTTGAAAGAACAATTTGAATTGTTTCTTTGGAACAAAATCAACATAAGCAGCAATGATTGTGATTGGCTATTGCCAGTGTGGGATTGATTGCAAATCTTCACAGAGCCGTGATCTAACCTGCTTTGTAGCCTCTGCATAGGCCTTTTCTAGATGCTCCACTGTCAGCTCATATGGTTCCTCCCCTGAGGCTCCAGGCTAGCGATTGGGGAAAAAAATTAAAAATAAAAACTGAACAAGTTGAGTAAGCTTCTTACACTCATCACATTTACAATATCACTCAAAACATTTAAAGTTTCCTGTATATTAAAATTGTTATCAGCTGTCACTGTAGGTATTTTGATAAATTTTTACAGGGTAATACTGTCACCATAACCAAGTCTAAAATTACATTACAGCAAAATTACATAACAGTACAAACAAGACAAATGTGTGACTTTAGAAATTGACCTACATTTACGAGTAAATTTAATCATGGGAGTAAGTGAAATACTTTAGACATCACATTTAAAGAATGAGTATGTTTACGCATCCTCCTACAATGCCTAAATTGACAAAAATAAAGAAAAATTATATACCTTGCTAGACAGATGAATGGGGTGGATATTAACATTAGGTCTCATGGCTGGTATCCTGACTATACCAACAAACATTGGTGATGGGCTAAGTATGGTATCTGTAAGATGTCATCATATAAGAAAGAAAAAACAACACCATTTTATTTTACTACAGTTGAACAAACAACAATACTAGTGGAGAGAATCCTAAGAGGCCCCAGATAAATAAGGGTTTACATAATCAAACTTCTATCTTTATGAAGACATAATTCATCGAGTTCATGCTAATTTTTAAATGAAAAAAATAAATGGCTCAATATAATTATGCTGGCTAAAAAAAGTTGTAAAATAGAGGCTTATATAATAAGCCAATATGAAATTTTCTCACCTCCTTCATCACATAATGTGTATGCCAGTACATCAATTAAGGCAGTAACACCATTGTAAATACGAATCTGAAATTGAAAATTATACAACATAATGATTTAGGCAAATAACGCAAAATAAAAAAATGTACACATGCATTGTATATGTATGCTTTTATCTGTGGTAAAATGAATCAGCCAACATTTTGAGATACCTGTATATGTATTCATATTCATTGTGATACAATGTAGTATTGTTATTAAACCAGAAGTCTCATATCGTAACAAGTGGGGGTTACAGGGTTGGAACAAAACAAGTATTACCTCATATTAAATAAATCTACTTTGATTAATTAGAATTCAAACTTAGTGGAAAGTCACATTTAGCCAATTCAAATGTGTCCTCCTTGTTATAAAACTACTGTTGCACCTTAACACCTTCTGAAGATTATAAAAAAAATACAATGGGGAGGAGGGGGGGGGGGATTTATAGGGGAAGTTTACCCGGGGATTTAATTAGTTTTTAAAAAAGCAGAGTAATAAAAGAAAAAAATAACAGTGAAGCAAATCAATCAAACCAATAAAATCTGATTTTGTGATGTCAGTTGCGAACAGCTCACCCATTATGTTGTGTATGGAAATTCCTCAATTTTTGTTTTCATGATTCTTGACGAAGGTTTATGTATTGGTCATTTTCCTAGGAATGTTTATAAACATACGTTTGATGATATGTCGACAGCATATGCAAAATGATCTTGAACATTTTCCTGAAAAAACAGAAATTTGGTTGATTTTTTTCAAATCTTCACAGATATTTTGGGTTTATTTTTCTGCATATTAAATGAAATCCCAGTGTGAAGTTTCCTTTTCAATACTTCATTTGAAGGTATAACAGAATAAGATGTAAGTACAAACCTTGTCTGGATCAATATCTTGAGGAGAGTGTGTGAAGTCTTTCAGAAATCCAGCGACTGCTGTCCGTAATGCTGGAATACCCCGTGGATCTTGGTACTGCAGTAGGCTAGCACCATCACATCCGGATAGATCTAGTTTCTGTAACTGCAATTGGTGAAGAGAAGATATTGGATCACAAATTGATAATTAATATGAAATCATCAACAAGTACATATTAAAATACAGCTCTTTTGAAAGCACCTTGCTATTTTCATGCTGTCAAAAATACAAGAAGGGTCAGAGCAAAGGGAGGACAGATTTGAAGGCTCTCAATAAAATATGTTTGGGGCTTGGGCCCTCAAAAAAATAAAATTCATTGTTTAAATATTATCCTACCCTATCCAATTTTCTTAGAATCCTCAGGAAATTTCCTTTTACAAAGTGTATACTTTCGTAGAGTAGAATTTTTATCTTGAAAGTTATGAAACTTTTATCCTGATCGATAAAGGATTTTTAGATTTAGGTGACAAAATAAAAAAGGGGTGCGTTCAAGCACATGGTCATACACATGTATCATCATTGGAAAATCCCAATTACTTTCATCAAATATTGTATTATGTACCTGTTCAAGCATCAAATCTCCACATAATCTGTTCTGAGCAGAACCAAGGCTGATCATTCCCTGAAGAAAAAACAAAAAAGTCATTTGAAAGATTACTTTAGAGACAGAAAGTTCATCTTGGAACCATCTGTGACATGCAATGAATATTTCTTAGTTTAGATTTAAACTACACAGTAGTGTATCCATTTATGAATATGAAGGGACACCACAATATCAAAGAGGTGTCAGTCTAGTCATTTGACTTTCAGTCCTACCTTATATGAGATTCTGGAATAATAATGTACTACTCGGATGGAGTGTAACTGTCAGTCACAAAGGCTTCCAGCTCTAGCGGGTGCTTTCATCCTCAGAACCTTCAGTGTCATGTCATGCCTTTTCTCTGCTAAGTTGGCGCTAGCTTTATTTTAATCCACTTATAGTTTCAAGTGATTTTTTAAAATAAATTTTCAAGATGGATCTGGTGAAAGTTTCTGAGTTAATAGATGTTCAGATGAGCCAAAGCCAGAATAATCTTCTATGTATCTGAACTAGTCAATTTGACATCCAGCAGGCTGGATAATTTTCAGAAGACCTTTGGAGGAACACAGAAGATTTTAAGTGACGCCGTAGGCGCGAAGATCAGGGAAATGTACACTGACGACTACAAATTTCAGCAAAGACAGGACAAGGACCAGCACAAGGTCAACGTAAAGATCCACAGGAAGCTAGTTGAAAAGACAATTAAGTTAAATAAAGCTGGTTCACAAGTACAAGCAGAACACCAAAGCCAATGATTCCGACCAAGAAAAAAAGAATGTTCAAGGCTGAGGTTAGAGCAGAAAGGAAGGCAAAGAAGTCTAAGAACCCAAAGGGGAGGCATTTTCTTCCTTACACTTGAAGAAGATCTTCAACATGGAGGAGAACCATGGAAATGTGAAAGAGAACTTGTACAAGACCCACCTTGAATACGCAAATTCATCATGGAACCCAGGAACCAAGAAGAAAAAGAACCTCTTACATAAAGTTCAATGAAGAGCTGCAAGATTTGTTCTCGTTGACTTCAGTGTAACTGCAATGCTCAACACGCTCAAGTAGGACAACATACTATACAGCAGGGGCCGCGGAGCCGGGGGGGGGGGGGGGGGCTGGGGGGGCTGCAGCCCGCGCCACTTTTTTCAGCAACGTGTACAAAAATGCAAAATGAGCATACATTTGTGATTTTTAGCCTGTTCAGCCCCCCCACTTTGGTTCAGCCCCTCCACTTTCAAAATCGCTCCGCGGCCCCTGTACAGTGCGTCCCAAAAGGAACTATACACTTTTGAAATGGCTACCAAATAAAGATAATAAGATTCTTGGGTAAAATATAAAGCTCATATCCTCAACTATCATTATAACACCAAAAATTCCGAAAATAACGCATGCTTCAGTGAGTAATGCCCACTTTTGTAAAGGACACAAAAATTACCCTGCGCAGAAATTCACTATTAATTTTGCACCTGGTTATGGAACGCCATGAAGGAGTCAAAATTAATGATGCAATAAATCAGCAAACAGAGTAAAAAATAAACCAAAAGTTAGAAAAAAAAAATCAATATTATGCAAAAATGTAATGTTTCACTGTTTTGTTTTCATATCATTGATTTTTGCTTTGACTTCAGTTTATTTTTGTCTTTGTCGGCCGATTGAACCATTATTAATTTTGACTCATTCATGGCGTTCCATAACCAGGTGCAAAATGAATAGTGAATTCCTGCGCAGGGTAATTTTTGTGTCCTTTACAAAATGGGGCATTACTCACTGAAGCATGCTTTATTTTCTGACTTTTTTGCATCATAATGATAGTTGAGAATATGAGCTTTATATATTTATATTCCCCAATAATCATATATTTTTCTATTTGGTAGCTTTTTAAAAAGTGTATAGTTCTTTTTGGGACGCACTGTAGAGAGTACGGCAAACACAGCGTGTAACCACACTCCATATTAAGATCCTCCACTGTGAACTGGACATCCCCTACCAAGACTTCATACAGTCTGAAAATCAAAGAAGTAGGCAAACACATGGCAGGCAATACAACATTCTTCAGTGTTTTTCAACGCCGTTTACTTAGTCCTTCTGTTACTACAATGCTGTGCATTAATTGCTACATGTACGTATAGTTACGTTAACTGCTGCATATGTGGTTACTCACTTACACTTTATGCATGGTCAATTCATAATTGACCTTGCACTGGGAAGTACCTTACTGCAGCAGTTTTCTTCCAATGGAAAGTCTATGCAGAAAAGTGTCTTGAGCAGCTCAAGCCAAGTCAAGGCGGCATATCCCAAAAAGGGTCTAAAAATTCTACTAAACAAAATTGAAAATATCTAATAGAAGAATTACATTTCAATGAGACTATAGATTATCTTAATTTATTTTGAGGTAGGTTTAAAGCTGGTTTCGCTAATTATTATTGAGAAGTTTCCTCAGCAACCAAGAGGGCGACAGACAGCCATTTTTCAGTACTGACTGATGTTGGTTTGCAGCTGTATGTGGTGGTTACTATGTTACATTTGCGATTAATACAAATATTTGGTGTGCTTTAGAAACTCTCAGTATTCATTTTTATGTTTGCAATTGTCGTTCAAAAGACAAAGCCTGTACCGAAAGTTTTAAATACAACATATTGATATACAAAACCCCTAACAAAAAGTTCCGCAAATGGACTTTGGGCCATGGTAACTTTTCAGGTATGCTTTAGTTATTCATGATAGTTAGACTATTGGAAAGATAATTCATTCCCCTTTTTATTGATATCCTATTTGTAATGATTGCGTCATGCTTCAATGCACAGAATGTCAAAATACGGAGAAAAGTAAAACGTCAAATGTTGCAAAATGCAGTTTTATTTGATCAAATTGAATTCCAAAACTCAACTTTAGGCCCTGATAACTTTTGAGGTACATTGTATTTTATCAGTTTTATTGAATTTTATACCATTGCCAAGTTCAATTATTCCTCTTTTCAATGATACCTTTAATTGCAACAATAGTATTGTTCATGTATGCACAGAACACCTGAATAATATTATAAAGACAAGTCAGAAGTCAAATGTTGCAAATTGAATGCCTATTGCGACTGTTATGGTCTATTGCCAGTTACTCAATTTGAGCAATAACAATGCATTTCACAACTTTTCACTTTTTACTTCGCATTATGTTCGTGAATTATGTGAATTCAAGCATGATGTTACCATTGCAAATAGGGTATCAATAAAAAGAAGAATAAATAAATTGATAATGATTAAAACCCATATTAAAATGCATCCACGTTCAAAGTTGTGTTTTTTATTACAGAACATTTAAACTGGACATTATCTTTTACTTTGCCTTGCATTCAGTTGGTATTCAGGGGTTCTGTCGACCCAGGCATAAAATCACCATGGAAAGTTTAAAAAGAGCAATAAATGAACTTTAACAATGGTATAACATTCAATAAAAATTATAAAATACCCCAAAAGTTAGCAGGGTCTAAATTGGCGTTGTGGAACTTCAATGTGATCAATAAAAGTGCATTCCACAACATTTGACTTTTTACTTTTCCCCATATAATCTGTGCATTGAAGCATGACACAATCATTACAAATAATACGATATCAATAAAAAGGGGAATTATCTTTCCAATGGTATGAATATTGAACAGGAATTACTAAAGCGTACATAAAAAGTTATCATGGCCCAAAGTCGATTTGCAGAACTTTTTGGGAGGGGTTTATAATGTGAGATACAAATTACAAATGAATACTATTCCTAGTGTGACTGATGATGATGTACAAATTAAGTAACCGGTAGATCTCAATATGAATCTGATGTTTGAATGATAAAACCTGTCTAAGATTCTCATATCTGTTTTTAATTGCAAAATGTTATCTGCTTAGTTAGACCGCTTATCTCCTAATCTAATAATCGGCCAATTGGAATTCAGATGACTAGATCTAGGGTCTAAAAAAATAGATAGAGGCAGCCACACCTTCCAACTCCAAGAATCTGTAAAGGTAAAGCTGTGGAATAGTCTACCCCAATCTAAAGTAGACATCCAATCCAGCACAACCTTCAAAGCTGCCATCTAACAATATCTAATCCCCCAACTTAAAATCATTCTTGCAAAACACCCGCTCTCGTGAAGCACCAACTTACTTTCCCAACTCCAAGACGACCATTTCTTGGAAGTGATGTCTGAATGTGATGAACACAACCACATATGCGTGCAAACCTACCATAGAACGGATCGACGCATTCCCCATCGGCCACCGATTCCCTTTTTTATATTTTAACTTCATTACAGTAAAAGTTCCAATTTATTTCACACTCACCTGATCTATCACTTTAAATCTGTATTTTGGACTGGATTAGAGGTGATATAGATTATTCATATGTAGACATATCAGTCCGTTTCTCTCCTCCTATCAGCCAATTCAGTGAATGAGAACAGACTCGAGTGTGCACCAGCTACTGTATGTTGATGATTTATGATGGGCAAAAAAAAAAATAAATAAATAAAATAAAAAAATTGGCCTTTTGCCCATCATAAAGGTCATCAAGTATTGGCCAAAGGGGTTAGGTTCAATTGGTAAATTTGGCCGGTCGCCCATTTTTCCGCGTTTTTTTTCTCTCTCTCTTTTTTTCATTTTTCATTTTTTTTTTTTTTTTGAGGAGGGGGGGTGTTTGGGAGGTAGATGTTCATTTTTTTTTGCCCATCATGAATCATAATAGAGCTTGTCTCCATTATCCACCCTTTTTTTTTCTTCTTCTTTCTCTCTTTTTTTTTTGGGGGGGGGGGGGGGTGGGGGGGGTAGTTTTAAATTGTTTTCGCCTTTTCCCATCGTAAAGGTCATCAAGTTTTGGCCATAGTTCAATTGGTAAATCTGGCAGGTCGCACATTTTTTTTCCTTTTTTTTTTTTGTAAAGGGGGGGGGGTCGGGGGGGTAAGTGTCGGCTGGCCACCCTGGATACGTGCCTGAGATCCATCAAAGTTCTGCAAAGTTTTTTTTCACCCAATTGTGTAGGAAGTCCTATCGGTGGTGGGAAAAAAATGTTTGAGTGATAAAATTATAAGACACCTATATACGAGACTAACGCTCTCGAGAGAAAAATTCTCTTTCCTGCAAGATCCCACACGGAGAACACACCTACGCAAAGCGGTGAGCTTTTTCCCATTTTTTTAAACATTTTTTTTTTAATAAAAAAAGTAAGATAGATCTAGGCATATAATATAGAGCTAGAGGATCTATATCTCAACTTTTTATATAGGACACATTTTGAATAGTATAGACTACACGTCTGATGATTTAAAAAACAAGGCAGAAAAATCGTGCTTTCAGGGGTGAGCGTCCGCCGTGTATAGCTACTTGGCGGGGCAAGGTCAATAACAAGGTGCAAAATTGCATGCAAGTCTATTTTGGAAAAAGAATCCAAAAATGATGATTGATGTGTAGGCCTAGATTCTACCTCTCATTTAGAATGGAATTTTTTATTGACAAACCATATTACATATCCAGACAAGAAACAAGGCGCTCGAGATGGCACTCGTTTTGTTGCCATTAACTATAGACAGCGCTGGCGCCGAAGGCGACAGCGCTGTAGAAGGGATTTGTTCATTTACGTTGAATATTGATTGGTGACCTTTTTGAAGGGTCGACCCCGAAGTAGAAAAAATCGCTGTGCTTTTGAACAGCAGCGCATACGACCCGCTAGAGCCGCCTGCTCTAGCCGCCTAGCTAGCTTGCTAGCAGACGGCGCTCGCGACCGGGGGTCTATATCGCCATGTACCGTACCTGCGATATGAACACAAGTTAGGTGTTTGGAACTGATTTTTGCCTTCAAATATCAATCACTCATTATGTTATGACAACATAAATATGTGGAAGAACTAGTATCTGCTCTTGACATTGTATTCTTGGAAGTTACATAAATTCAATGTGAGTATCATTTTAAAAAATATATATTACTTGTGAGAGATTCGGGGTATACCAGCCCCACAACTAATCATCCGTCAGTTCCCGTCGCTTCGCGACGGGGACTGGTCAGTTTATGTTGCCATGAACATTATCTTGCATTCTATTGTGCAATCGCCGCTGGGTCGTCTAAATGGGGGAACGTAGAGGGTCATGAATATTTAACAGGGTGTACATATTCACTCTCGTCTTATGCATAATGCATACAGTGTGAATTTTGGCGGGATCGATGAAATGATTGCCCGCACGGCACGCGCACGCACTATACTGCATGCATATGCTGCACTGTGACAATTTTTTTAGTTGTGCATGCCGCCGGCCAACATGGAAGAAGATGATTCTTGGCCTTGGAGCCAATTGTGGCACCAAATTTCTTCCCACTTAGGATGGGTAGAAGATGTGGAATCTTCGTCAAAGCTGCGATCCTGCTTTGAACAGTGCTCTGGGGTTCCCTTCGTTGTGGAGAAAAAAAATGCCGGATTTGGCCGTGCTTGTAGAAATACAGAGGGTAGAACGTAGAAGTACACAGGGTAGAACGTAGAAGTATAGAGGGTAGAACGTAGAAGTACAGAGGATGGAATGTAGAAGTATAGAGGGTAGAACGTAGAAGTACAACAGGGTGGAACGTAGAAGTACAGATGGTAGAACATAGAAGTATAGAGGGTAGAACGTAGAAGTACAACAGGGTGGAACGTAGAAGTACAGAGGGTAGAACGTAGAAGTACACAGGGTAGAACGTAGAAGTATAGAGGGTAGAACGTATAAGTACAGAGGATGGAATGTAGAAGTACAACAGGTTGAAGGAGAAGTGCAGAGGGTAGAACGTAGAAGTACAACAGGGTGGAATGTAGAAGTACAGAGGGTAGAACGTAGAAGTACAACAAGGTGGAACGTAGAAGTACAGATGGTAGAACATAGAAGTACAGGGGCGGATCCAGCATTCTCCAATTGGGGGGGGCCGGAAAAATTTTTCATCAAAATTTTCCTCGATCAACGGTTTGGAGACCTAAGCTCCGGAGGGGGGGGGGTATAGGCCTAAAGATAGTGAATTTTAACCTGCTTCTTTTCAAATTTCACGAATAAGCTAATTTATTTAATCTTTAAAATGCGAGCGCGAAGCGCGAGCCGAAATTTTTGGATATTATGAACCTGAAAACAGTGCATTTTATTTTATTTTTGTTCCATGCTTATTAAAGAAAGGCCTACTTATCTAATCAATCAATGCGAGCGCGAAGCGCGAGCCGAAAAATTTGGCTAGGTATCAACCTGAAAACAGTGCATTTTAAGCGCTTTTTGTGCTGCTCATATATTATGATACTAATCTCATTGAACAATGCGAGCGGGAAGCGCGAGCCGAAATTTTTTGATATACCAACCCGAAAACATTGCATTTTGAGGGTTTTTTGTTGCTACTTTTATAAAGAAGAAACCTATCTCGTTCAACAATGCGAGCGCGAAGCGCGAGCCGAAAAATGTGGCTATATCAACCTGAAAACAGCGTATTTTAAGCGCTTTTTGTGCTATTCATATTGAAGATAGTACTAATCTCATTAAACAATGCGAGCGCGAAGCGCGAGCCGAAATTTTTTGATATATCAACCCGAAAACATTACATTTCAAGGGTTTTATTTTTTGCTACTTTTATAAAGAAGATACTTAGAACAATGCGAGTGCGAAGCGCGAGCCGAAAGATTTGGCTATATCAACCTAAAAAAAAACTGTGCATTTTAAACGCTTTGTTGTGCTTATAATATATAGAAGATACTAATCTCATCAAACAATGCGAGCGCGAAGCGCAAGCCGAAATTTTTTGATATATCAACCCGAAAACATTACATTTCAAGGGTTTTGTTTTTTGCTACTTTTATAAAGAAGATACTTAGAACAATGCGAGCGCGAAGCGAAGCGCGAATCTCGAAAGATTTGGCTATATCAACCTAAAAAACTGTGCATTTTAAACGCTTTTTGTGCTTATATAAAGGATACTAATCTCATCGAACAATGCGAGCGCGAAGCGCGAGCCGAAAAATTTGGCTAGATCGGCCTAAATATAGTGCATTTTAAGCGCTTTTTTGCTACATTTATATAGAAGATACTTACATGTATCTCGTTAAACAATGCGAGCGCGAAGCGCGAGCCGATTTTTTTTTTTTATATATCGAACCCGAAACTTTTGCATTTTTTGGTTTTTTGTGCTACGTTTATAAAAAAGATACTTATCTCGTATACAATGCGAGCGCGAGTGAAGTACGAGCTGATTTTTTTTTCAACCTGATAACATCGCATTTTAAGCGTTCTTTTTCTTTTTGCAAAGCTTATTAAGCAGATACTTGTCTTATTCAACAATGCGAGGTGAACATTTTGTAATACATCAATCTGAAAACAACGCCTTAAGCGCTTATTGTGTTGAAGATATTTATCTCATTTAATAATACGAGCGCGAAGCGTGAGCCGAAATTTTTTGACATATCAACCCAAAACTTATGCACTTTTTGTGTGTGTGTGTGTGTGTGTACTACATTTATATTAAGGAAGATACTTATCTCATTAAACAATGCGAGCGCGAAGCGCGAGCCAAAATATTTGGATATATTTATGCGTGTTTTGTGCTATCATGCTCCCGAGGATAATCATCTTGTGAAACAAAATGAGTGCGTAGCATGAGCAAAATCTTTTTGATATACTTGAAAACGAGTCAATATAGTGTTTTGTTATCCCAAAGAAAAATATCCATATCTTAATGACAAATAAAAATTTGACCGCTATGTGCTCAAAAATAGGACAAGCATATCTCAGTCATCAAAAAAGTCAGGCAAGCACAAAGCGCAAGCTATAATATTGACTTAAAATAATGGGACATTCCTAGTATCTTTTTTTTTTTT